>BLSH010458018.1:1970-27670 GCA_018402905.1 Glandirana rugosa | reverse complement strand
AGATTTTGTGAAGGGAGAAAGAAAGAAAGAAAGAAAGAAAGAAAGAAAGAAAGAAAGAAAGAAAGAAAGAAAGAAAGAAAGAAAGAAAAAGAAAGAAAGAGAGAAAGAAAGGAAGCAAGAAAGAAAGAAAGAAAGAGATAGAAAGGAAAAGAGAAAGAAAGAAAGAGAGAGTCAGAAAGAGAGAAAGAAAGAAAGATAAAAAGAAAGAGTGAGAGAAAGAAAGAAAGAGAAAGAAAGAAAGAGAAAGAAAGAAAGAAAGAGAGAGAATGAAAGAGAAAAAGATAGAAACAGAGAGAGAAAGCAAGAAATTGAGAAAGAGAAAGAAAGAGAGAAAGAGAGAAAGAGAGAAAGAGAGAAAGAAAGAAAGAAAGCGAAAAAGAAAGAAAGCGAGAGAAAGAAAGAAAGTGAGAAAGAAAGAAAGAAAGAAAGAGAATGAAAGAGAAAAAGATAGAAACAGAGAGAGAAAGAAAGAGAGAGAGAGAGAAGAGAGAAAGAAAGTGAATGAAAGAGAAAGAAAGAAAAAGAAAGAAATAAAGAAAGAGAAAAATAAAGAAATAAAGAAAGAGAAAAAGAAAGAAAGAAATAAAAAGAAAAAGACATAAAGAAAGAGAGAGAAAAAGAGAGAGAGAGAGAGAAAGAAAGAATGAAAGGAAGGAAGGAAGGAAGGAAGGAAGGAAGGAAGGAAGGAAGGAAGGAAAGAAAGAAAGAAAGAAAGAAAGAAAGAAAGAAAGAAAGGAAGGAAGGAAGGAAGGAAGGAAGGAAGGAAGGAAGGAAGGAAGGAAGGAAGGAAGGAAGGAAAGAAAGAAAGAAAGAAAGAAAGAAAGAAAGAATGACAGAAAGAGAAGGAGAGAAAGAAAGAAAGAAAGAAAGAAAGAAAGAAAGAAAGAAAGAAAGAAAGAAAGAAAGAAAGAAAGAAAGCGAGAGAAAGAAATAACGAAAGAAAGAGAAATAGAGAAAGAAAGAAAGAAAAAGAGAATGAAAAGAGAGAAAGAAAGAAAGAGAGAAAGAGAAACAAAGAAAGTAAGAAAGCGAGAGAAAGAAAGAGAAAGAAAGAAAGAGAGAGAGAGAAAGAAAGAAAAAGAAAGAAAGCAAGAGAAAGAAGGAAAGAGAGAAAGAAAAGGAATGAAAGAAAGAGAAAGAAAAAACAAGAAAGAAAAAACAAGATTGAAAGAAAGAAAGAGAGAAAAAGAAACAGAAAGAAAGAGAGAAAAAGAAAGAAATAAAGAAGGAGAAAGAAAGAGAGAGGAAGAAAGAAAGAGAAAGAGAAAAAAAGAAAGACAGAGAGAAAAAAAGAAAGAGAAAGAAAGAGAGAGAGAACGAAAGAAAGAAAGAGAGAACGAGAGAGAGAAAGAAAGAAAGAAAGAAAGATACCAGTGAAGTGACTGGCCTCAGGTGATACATGGAGATAAAAAAAATCCTTGTACAAAAGTTGCACCTGTTCATCTGCAGCCATCTACCCCCTAAATCAGGGATATGCATTTAGCGGACCTCCAGCTGTTGCAAAACTACAAGTCCCATCATGCCTCTGCCTCTGGGTGTCATGCTTGTGGCTGTCAGAGTCTTGCTATGCCTCATGGGATTTGTAGTTCTGCAACATCTGGAGGTCCGCTAATTGCATATCCATGCCCTAAATCAATTCAAAGTCCAGAGGTTACACAGCATTTCTGAGCTTCCAGACTCAGCAGGGAATGGGATCTGATGTCACACACCACACAGATCAGAGAGGAGAGATAAGTGTAATCTGAGACATGAGTGGAGGGAAGGGACACCCCACCCCCTACACTCTGCATCTCATAGTGAAGCATGCACAGTAAAGGCTGTCAATCACAGGTTGTGTGCTTGAGCTCCTCTCCTTCATCCATCTCAATCTCATGGACTCAAGACAGCCTGTCATAAAGGATTTGTGCAAATAGCAGAGGAGAGAAATACAAGAGAAGTAAGGAAAAAAAAGAAAAGAAAAGAAAAGAAAAAAAAAGACTTGCATATACTGTACCTAGTGAAGTGACTTCTACATAAGTTCCCCCACAATCCCATGGATTCGACACAGCCTGTCAGAAATGGTCTGTGCAAATAGTAGAGGAGAGAAAAAAAAAAAGAAAGAAAGAAAGAAAGAACTTCCATATACCCGCTGAAGTGACTGGCCTCAGGTGATACACGAAGATGAAACAAATCCTTATACATATGTTGCACCTCTTTATCCTCTATATTCTTTCAAATTCCAGAGTTTACACAGCACTTCTGAGCTTCCAGAGGCAGGGAATGGGGATCTGATGTGACACACCGCACAGTTGAGGGAGGAGAGCTAAGTGTAATCTGAGACCTGAGTGGAGGGAAAGGACACCCCTCCCCCCTGCACGCTGCATCTTATAGCGAAACATGCACAGTTAAGTCAATCACAGGTTGTGTGCTGGAGCTTCCTTCCCTCTTTCCCCTCAATCCCAATGAGTTGGCACAGCATGTCGGAAATGATTCATGCCAGAAGCCGAGAAACAAGAAAGAAATTAAAAAAAAGGAAGGAGAAAAAAAAAAAAAAAGGAAAAATGGAAGGAAGAAAGCAAGAAGGACGGAAAAGGAAAAAAGGAAGGAAAGAAAGAAGGAAGGAAAAAGGAAACAAAGGAAGCCGAGAAAAAAAGAAGAAACTATATATATATATTTGCAAAGATTTATAAATATTTAACCTAAAAGAGGGACGATAGAGGAAAGGACTGTAGCTAGATGCTTTCACCAGAGACGACTATAATACAAATATGCTGAACTGAAATGAAATGTTTGATCTACAGTAAGCAAATTATGCTGAAACATGAGTTAATTCCTCTCTGAGAATCTCATTATGCAGCAGCCTTGGAAGGTTTACATTTAATTAACCTCTCATCATTGGTCATTGTGGATATTCCAGTTACACTGTAGCATCTGGACGTCGAGGTAATTTTCTTCGGCCTATGTAAGTGACGGGAATTAGCCAATGGCTGAGCAGCTGCAGACTTTGTATCGCATGTGGCACCTGAGAAACGCACAGCACCGGCACTAAGGAGATGTCTGCTGGATGGGTGACAGATGTGCCTGTGGAGCAGAGACACAACGGAAGATGCGGCAATGACAGTTCACACTACGAGACATCCGCTAATAAGGAGCGGTCACATGCACTAGAGATCCGTTAATGGGATAAGAAGTGGAGGAAGCAGCTGTGTTGTATCCTCACATTCTGAAGCAACCGTCTGCTCCTTCTATACTAATTTTCAGAACTTTTATGAGATGTAATAAAACATTTGGTTATGTCAGTGGTTCTCAACTCCTGTCCTCGGGACCCACTAACAGGCCAGGTTTGCAGGATAACTGAAATGCATCACAGGTGATATAATTTGCTTCTCAGTGATTGCACTATTCTAGTCTGGTAATACTTAAAATCTGGCCTGTTGGTGGGTCCTGAGGACAGGAGTTGAGAACCACTGGGTTATGTGAACAGTGGCTGCAATGTTTCTGAATACTGATGATTCCTCATCTTTTCAATCCCTGGTGTAGAACACACTATGTGGCCAATGGTTTGTGGACACCTGAGCATTACACCTGCACTATATGGCCAAAAGCATGTGGACACCCCTTTAACGTCTTGACGCCCATGTAACGCATATGTACGGCAGGAAAAAAGGGTGGGCATTAACACCCAGCTGGCACACATATGTGTTTATGGACAGCCAAGATTTCTGTGCTGAGAGCATTCCCAGCACAGTGACTGAGTCAGAGGCAGCTCTTGGTCTTTAGTCATGCTTGGTTGCTGGTGGCACAGGCTCCTGATCATGTGAGCATTGTGAAACCAGTCATGGTGTTCAGTTGGTAAAATGAATGAAGGAGCTACATGACTGGGGCAGGAAGAGTTACAAAAAAGAGTTCAAATGTATGAGGATAGTGTAGGTGCAAGAGGCCTTACTTGACTGAAAGTTGACAATCATGTAGTTGAAAGGTGCCACAGGGATAGGAGTCATGAAAATTGCTGGGAGACCAAGCGTGTATGAAAAGAGAAAGTGGTCCACCCACCCATCCTCATTTCTTGTATGTTATATGGGTCAGATTTGTCATGGCAAATGGGTAGGAGGTCTGTGGACTAGAGGGGTGGTTAAAAAATGTGGGGCCATGTGCTCCCTCATTTGGTATGAGTCATCTTTTTCCGGGGCTTGGTCCCTGAGGAAGGCAGAAAATGGTCGATTGGAGCCAGTGGTGTGTGACTCGGGACAACATTGGATCTTGGGCGGGCCATACATGATTCTTTTTTTTTTTTTCAACCTATGGGCTGAACAAAAATAATGAACATATTCCCCCATCCACAAACTCAATTTGAATGGGAGAATTACTCCCGCTGAGATATTGTATTTTTCAGATGAAGAGCCACCCCACCAGCAGAATACAATAATCAGTGTTGCCAGCTATAGCCGGCGGCACTGATCATTCTTGAAAAAACAGACAGGCTGGTTGTACAACTAGCTAGCCTATACATCGATCAAAATTTGGCTAAATTGCTGACTTGGCCAAATTTAGATCCATGTATGGCTGGCGTTGGCCAAACCTTTTGGCTAGCAGACACCACGAGCCCCCCTAAGAACCCAAGAGTTGTCATGATATGTATAGGGTGTGTTTATTTTGTCTTGGTTATTTACTGAATTGTTAATTGTTTTATGGTGTTCACATCATGCAGCCCATGTATATATTGGGGTTCAATAGAAGGAAAGAAATTGACAAATTCAGCAGTCAATCATACAAAGGCATTTTAGATACAGTAAATATGTGCTTCCAAGTCTTGTGACAACAGTATGGGAAAGGCTCTTTACTCTTCCAGCATGGCTGTAAAAAAATATATGGTTCGATGAGTTTGGTTAGAAGAACCCAAGTGGCTTGCACAGGGCCCTGACCTCAACCCTACTGAACACCTTTGGGATAACCTGGAATACCAATTGCAAGCCAGATATTCTTGTCCAATATTAGGTGAAATGCTGAATGGCCACAGATTCTCGTGCTTTGTCAAAATCTATGTTTTAGAGTGGAGATTCCATATTATGGTAAGTCCAAAAGACTCATATATAGTGCCTTGAAAAAGTATTCATACCCCTTGAAATTTTCCAAATTTTGTCATGTTACAACCAAAAACATAAATGTATTTTATTGAGGTTTTATGTGATAGACCAACACAAAGGGGTTTATTTACTAAAGGCAAATCCACTTTGCTCCACAAGTGCACTGCTATTGCTCCACAAGTGCACTTGGAATTGCATGGAAATGCAAGGAAAATAAAAAAACAGCAATTTTGCTTATACATGATTGGATGATAAAATCAGCAGACCTTCCCGTGATTTCAGATCTTCCCCTCAGATCTACAGCGACTGCACTTCCAAGTGCACTTGTGGAGCAAAGTGGATTTGCCTTTAGTAAATCAACCCCAAAGTGGCACATAATTGTGAAGTGGAAGGAACATGATAATGATCTCCTCCAGAGTTACGATGGGCCTCTTGGCTGCTTCTCTGATTAACCACTTGCTTACTGGGCACTTAAACCCCCCTCCTGCCCGGACCAATTTTCAGTTTTCAGCGCTGTCACTCTTTGAGTGACAATTGCGCGGTCGTGCAACGTTGTACCCAAACAAAATTGGCGTCTTTTTTTCCCCACAAATAGAGCCTTTTTTTGGTGGTATTTGATCACCTCTGCGGTTTTCATTTTTTGCGCTATAAACAAAAAAAGAGCGACGATTTTGAAAAAAGAACAATTTTTTAAACTTTTTGCTATAATAAATAGCCAAAAATAAAAAAACACATTTATTCATCAGTTTAGGCCGATATATATTCTTCTACATATTTTTGGTAAAAAAAAAAATCGCAATAAGCGTATTTTGATTAGGTTGCGCACGTTATAACGCCTACAAACTATGGAAATTGGTTTATGGAATTTTTATTATTTTCTTTTTTTTACTGCTAATGGCGGCGATCTGCGATTTTTATCGGGACTGTGATATTGCGGCGGACATGTCTGACATTTTTGACACTTTTTTGGGACCAATGACATTTATACAGCGATCAGATCTAAAAATAGACACTGATTACTGTATAAATGTCATTGGCAGGGAAGGGGTTAACACTAAGGGGGCGATCAAGGAGTTATATATGTTCCCTGTGTGGGGACGGGGCTGACAGGGGCATAACAGATCTAACTGTTCCTGATCACAGGGGTCAGTAGATCTGTCATGCGCCCCGTCACAGAGCGGGGAACCGCCGTGTTTACATCGGCAGTTCCCCGTTCTGGCTCTCTGTAAAGGGATCACGGGTCTCCGGCGGACATCGAGTTCGCGCCCGACCTGCGGGCATGCTCATGCAGCGTGTGGCAGGTGCCAGAGTTAGCCTGGGGGCACGCAAATGGGAGGACGTCTATTGACGGCCTTCCTCCCGGCACAGTAGATCCACGCTGTAGCCGTCAATCGGCTATAGCACAGATCTGAAGAGGTTAACGCTCTCCTTGCCCAGCCTGTCAGTTTACATGGACAGCCATGTCTTGGTAGGTTTGCAGTTGTGCCATACTCTTTCCTTTTTCGGATGATGGATTGAACAGCGCTCTGTGAGATGTTCAAAGCTTGGGATATTTTTTTATAACCTAACACTGCTTTAAACTTCTCCACAACGTTATCCCTGACCTGTCTGGAGTGTTCCTTGGCCTTCATGATGCTGTTTGTTCACTAAGGTATCTAACAAACCTCCGAGGGCTTCACAGAACAGCTGTATTAATACTGAGATTAAATTACACACAGGTGGACTCTGTTTACTAATCAGGTGACTTCTGAAGGCAATTGGTTCCACTAGATTTTAGTTAGGGGTATCAGAGTAAAGGGGGCTGAATACAAATGCACGCCACACTTTTCACATATTTATTTGTAAAAAAAAATTGAAAATCATTTATCATTTTCCTTCCACTTCACAATGATGTGCCACTTTGTGTTGGTCTATCACATAAAATCCCAATAAAATACATTTACGTTTTTGGTTGTAACATGACAAAATGTGGACCATTTTAAGGGGTGTGAATACTTTTTCAAGGCACTGTAGATTTGATGGTAAGGTTATGTCACATAAAACAACTTAAAGAAAATAAAAAGGAAAATGTTTCAAGAATTTAAAAGTGAACCTTTATTTTACTCATGCAGGGCAGAGCTACAACTTCATATAATGTTCACCCTCCCTAGCAGCATATCCCAAACCTACTTTGATCTACTGCCACTTTGCAAGGCTCTCGGGAATAAGAGAAATAACTCATATTATCAGGTATGGGGGTCTCATTACCTTTCTCACACATGACAACAATGGTGGTTGGTGACTGGGCCAGCGCTCTTACATGGGGGCGGAGGTAGCAGCGATAAGGGCATGTTAAAGGAAACCTACAGTAGTTTTGGAGACATTTTTTTTTCTTTTTACAGTGTCTTGAAAAAGTATTCATACCCCTTGAAATATTCCACATTTTGTCATGTTACAACCAAAAACGTAAATTAATTTTATTGGGATTTTATGTGATCAGACCAACACAAATTGGCACATAATTGTGAAGTCAAAGAAAAATGATAAATGTTTTTCAAAATTTTTTTGCAAACAAATATCTGAAAAGTGTGGAGTGCATTTGTATTCAGCCCCCTTTACTCTGCTATCCCTAACTAAAGTTGCCTTCAGAAATCACCTAATTAAATAAATAGAGGTTATGTTGGCTTAGCAGGGTTATAATATAGCCAGGCAGCGCAGCCTTCTTTATGCTGGGATCAAAAAACACCAGTTTTTGAATTCAGCTCTATGATGCCACACAAGTAGAGGTGGAGTCCGATGGTTCCACTACCTCTGGACAATTGGTAAGTACGACAATGGGAGGTACGGCCTGTATGTTTGGGATGCCTGCTTCTTGCGACATGAGGTCCCTCAGCTGTGGGGGCTCCCTTCTGTTCAGTCAGTGTTCAACAGAAGGAAGGGCTGATTGGGGGAGCCTGTTAGCCATGTAGGCGTGATTCCTTTGCTCCGTGGATATGTGAGGCCCTTTCTGTGTGTTTAGTTAATTGGTTAATGCATGTACGCTTCTTTTTCATTCCTCCCCTGGGAGGCTCTTGACATTCAACAGTGATATCCAGGGGCGGTTTTCGGCTGAGCTGTCCAAAGAAAATTCACTTGGGTCACTTAGCTGGTCCATTTCAGGACTCTCTGTGAAACAGTTTGGAGGCTTCCCCCTTGGGTGTCGTTCCTAGGAGGCAATCTACAAAATTCCATCTGACTCATCATTTGGCTTGCCCCGGAGATGGATCAGTTTTTAAGTGTTCTGTGACGTACGCTCCTTTTGTTTTTGCGGATTAGGCCTTTCATTTTGACAATGAGGGATATTGCATCCACACTTCTGTTATTACTTCAGGGACTTTCCATTTGTGGGATCCTATGGCAGGGTTATTAGTTGGCAGCTCTGTCTTGCCTATTAGGTGTTTGATTTTTGTTCCTTGTTTAAAACTTTAGTTCCTTTTAGGAATGGGTTGTTCCCATAGTATCCGGGATTCTCTTGTCTTTTTTCCTTTGGGTGGATGACCTTCTTTGTACAGGTCTGGCGGATTTTTTCTGGGTGTGCTGTCTGGTTGGTCTACACGAGGCTGAGAGCCTTGCAGCACCCTTGCCGATCCTGGTGCATTGGTTGCATAGCTGCCCCATCTGTTTAATTCTTTGAGGGGGGGCATTTTTTGTTTTGGAAGTCCTTGTAATCCGGTTGCTTAGTGGTTTGCATCCGGCACAGGTTATGGTTTTTCTGTTGGTTTGTTTACAGGTGAGGGCCTTTGTTTATTTGTATCCCGAGGCACTCTTTTGTTTTTGGGGTGCCAGGGGAGCGTATGTGCGGCTGGACTAGACTGGAGTGCCTATAATGTTGTGGAGTGGGGTGGTAGTAGAGTTGCAATTTCTCGCACCTCCTCCTAGCCCCAGACACATCTCCAGTACCCACAGGAGATGATGATTGGGGTGTTATATCCATGAGGGAGCTGATGGGGGACATGAAAGTTGAATTTTTGAATTTTCGTTCCTCCTACCCTGATCCCTTACTTGTGTGGTCAGATATGATGGCACATACTCTATGAAGTATAAAGGCTCGCTCAATTGATAGTTACATATAGTGTGGGGGAAAGCCCATTCGGAGTCTGTTTTGTCTGTTTTGCGGTGAGAGTGGGTGGTCTGGGGGTCAGACCCGGGAGTTGGGACAGGACACCTGACAGTGATTATGTGTAGATGGTGGTCACATATTTACAGTGGGTATTGATGGTTGATGTCTGAGGTTGGAGAGTGGTGGGCAGAGGGCAATGCAGGTGTGGTGGAGCGCTCAAACATGAGCTGTCATGTTTGTGCTTCGGTGGTGGGGTACAAGGTCCTTGTATGTGCTTTATTTGATAAATGTAAATTGGTAGGGACCCGTCTTGGATAAGGCTCCCTGTGGTTTGTCTGGTTGTACCTGCTAATAGTGGCGCTGTCTCAGAGTCTGTGTTTTTGTGGCTGGAGGCCTAAGTTTGGATAAACAGGTACGTGAAGTAGTGGTGCCTACAAGGACCTTGGGTTCCAAATTTCAGAATGTACCGACTGTTGCTTGTATGATTTGTATGTTATTTATACAATTTGGTTTAATAAAAGGCTGCTTTGGCCATTAAACTCCAGTTAGGGTGTCAAGTGTGGTACTTGGGTAAAGAAATAAAGGGAAGTGTGGACAAGCAGTCACAGAGACAAAATCATCTTTTATACCCTAGTCAAGTCGTGGAGAAATTTAAAGCAGGTTAGGTTATAAAAAATATCCCAAGCTTTGAACATCTCACAGAGCACTGTTCTATCCATCATCCGAAAATGGAAAGAGTATGGCACAACTGCAAACCTACCAAGACATGGCCGTCCATCTAAACTGACAGGCCGGGCAAGGAGAGCATTCATCAGAGAAGCAACCAAGAGACCCATGGTAACTCTGGAGGAGCTGCAGAGATCCACAGCTCAGGTGGGAAAATCTGTCCACGGGACAACTATTAGTCGTGCTCTCCACAAATCTGGCCTTTATGGAAGAGTGACAAGAAGAAGAAGAATTGTAGAAGTCATGGGACTTTAAATGAGGCTTGTCACATACAATAATATAGTCATTGATTTTCCAACAAATTATTTATTGATTGAATAAAAAATGCTTGTTTGGACATGATCATGGAATTCATCACCCAATTGAAGGGTAGATGTACAGTACATTTCATAACGAGCCTGTAGTACAAGACCACATACAAAAAAATGAATCAAACATCACAATTGCATTGTACATATAATTATGGGTAGTATACATGAAGTTTAGAATAAAATATTATAAAGACCAAATACTCTTGACATCAAATGAAGCTCGACGCGTTTCGTGGAACTTGTCCACTCGTCAGGAGCAACGTCAAGAGGTAGCTATAAATAAAAAATAAAAAATAATTAATATCATGTTCAATATTGCCCTAAACTGAGAATTGTAATATCTGTAACAACCCCATGGTCCCAGTACTCACCAACCTGCCAGGGCGGGTCAGACCCCATGTCCGAGGCGGGAAAGGCGGACACCCAGTATCTGTCCCTGGGCTGATACTGGGTGTCCGCCTTTCCCGCCTCTGACCCGCCCTGGCAGGTTGGTGAGTACCTCTTGACGTTGCTCCTGACGAGTGGACAAGTTCCACGAAACGCGTCGAGCTTCATTTGATGTCAAGAGTATTTGGTCTATATAATATTTTATTCTAAACTTCATGTATACTACCCATAATTATATGTACAATGCAATTGTGATGTTTGATTCATTTTTTTGTGTGTGGTCTTGTACTACAGGCTCGTTATGAAATGTACTGTACATCTACCCTTCAATTGGGTGATGAATTCCATGATCATGTCCAAACAAGCATTTTTTATTCAATCAATAAATAATTTGTTGGAAAATCGATGACTATATTATTGTTTGTGACAAGCCTCATTTAAAGTCCCATGACTGCTACAATTCTTCTTGTTGATATATTAGGGATGGAGGCTTGATCACAGTGGTGGGGTCAGATCACATCTCTCTTTTTTACGAGTGACAAGAAGAAAGCCATTGTTCATAGAAAGCCATAAGAAGTCCAGTTTGCAGTTTGCGAGAAGCCATGTGGGGGACACAGCAAACATGTGGAAGAAGGTGCTCTGGTCAGATGAGAACCAAACTGAACTTTTTGGCCTAAAAGCAAAACGCTATGTGTGGCGGAAAACTAAAACTGCACATCCCCCTGAACACACCATTCCCACCATGAAACATGGTGGTGTCAGCATCATGTTGTGGAGATGCTTTTCTTTAGCAGGGACAGGGAAGCTGGTTAGAGTTGATGGGAAGATGGATAGAGTCAAACACAGGACAATCTTAGAAGAAAACCTGTTAGAGTCTGCAAAAGACTTGAGATTGGTGCAGAGATTCACCTTCCAACAGGACAACAACCCTAAACATACAGCCAGAGCTACAATGGAATGGTTTAGATCAAAGCATATTCATGTGTTAGAATGGCCCAGTCAAAGTCCAGACCTAAATCCAATTGAGCATCTGTGGCAAGACTTGCTGTTCATAGACGCTCTCCATCCAATCTGACAGAGCTTGAGTTATTTTGCAAAGAAGAATGGGCAAAAATGTCCTCTCTAGATGTGCAAAGCTGGTAGAGACCTCCCCGAAAAGACGTGCAGCTGTAATTGCAGTGAAAGGAGGTTCTACAAAGTATTGACTCAGGGGGGCTGAGTACAAATGCACCCCACACTTTTAACATATTTATTTGTAAAAAAAAATTGACAACCATTTATTATTTTCCTTCCACTTCACAATTATGTGCCACTTTGTGTTGGTCTATCACATAAAATCCCAATAAAATACATTTACCTTTTTGGTTGTAACATGACAAAATGTGGAAAATGTCAAGGGGTATGAACACTTTTTCAAGGCACTGTAAAGATAGATAGATAGATAGATATATAGATAGATAGATAGATAGATAGATAGATAGATAGATAGATAGATAGATAGATAGATAAAGCATCTCATCTTAGAGGTTGTTCTCATAGCAGCTACTTCTGTTTCCTTCTATTATGTGTTTTTTTGGGGGTATCCTGCACCCGAAACTCTCTATCCAACTTGAGTACTGCAATAAAAGGTAAAAAGACCCTAGTGACTGAAGCCTGTTTATCGTCAGGGAAGATAGGCACGGAACAGGGAGTAGAACCCAGTTTTTTTCAGTGGTTTGCTAGTCATCGCTACACATGTTTTTCTTGATCCAATGGCTACAACCTCTGTTGTCCCTATACCTGTGCAGTAGACTTCTATGGGTCTGTGTTTAAGTATTTCGGTCTTTCGGACTTCAGCTAAATAAAGTATATATAAAATATTCCATAGATAAGCCTGTACAAAAAATTTAGAAAATACATTTTGATTTTCATGTAAGCTTTAGTGAATGGTGCTTGTTGAGACATTTATGTTCACCTCATGCTACCTCATGTAATTGGGTCTCCTAAGAAATCAGAAAAAAAACTTTTTAAAGGTTATGGCATGCTGAGAAGAGTGGACACACACAGGAGCTAAAATTCTAAATTATGCATATACAACTGGCAGTTAGAGGCAAGAAAACAGTGTGTTACCTTTCTCTGACAGGGTTTTACTATTTACAAAACTGCATTGGGATTGTTCTGTTGGTCACTTGTAATGTCTATGGTGCCTATACAGATATTTTTAGAAATAATTGTGTAGGTGTAAACAGAAAGGACCATTTTATAAAGGTCAGTTCCTTCCCATATTACATTCTTAAGTTTACAAAAAATCAAAACCAGATCGTCCCACTGAAATAATCCAGTGTTTTATTTCTGTATTCAGAACTGGAGGTGGTCAGTATAGTCCACTGATCAAAGAGAATAAGTGACTATAGCTTTACGTTACCTGAGCTACCAAGCAGGGGTATAACTACAGATCCTGGGAACCCATAGGGAAATTTTTATTGGACACCCATTCTGTCATTAGCAGGAGAGCTGTCAGCATATTCAGCACATTATTAGGGACACAAGCTGATGTCAGGGAAGAGCAGGGGCATCAGTGCAGAGAATACGCTTTTTATTTTAAGTAACTGGTAAATTAGAAATACAGTGGGGTATGAGATACTCCAAAATGATTGATGTATAAACTGAAGAGGATTCTTCTCTATCGCTAAGCAGCAGCAATACAGTATCCCACCTGGAAACAAGGGAAACTACTGGGCAAGTTTAACCACTTCCTGCCCAGCCTATTGTTAATGATGGCTGGGCGGGACATTCGTAGTTCCAGGTGAACATCATATGATGTCCTCCCAGAACGCGCCTTGCACGCGTCCCAAGGGGCCACAATGTGGCACGATCTCTCACCGGTTGTTTCCCCCGCACAAAGCCAATGACTGATCAGCGTACTGGCCGCTGTTGATACCATGTGATCACTGTGAGCTATCACAGCAGATCACATGACAATTGTGAACAATGGATGGCTTCCTTTCATGCCACTCATTGTGTACAATTGTGTTGCTAGCTGTGATTGGTCAGTGATCACATGGTACAGACTGGGTCAATCACAGCTAATCACAACACTACACACTGAATTAATCTGTTTCATGCAGTGGTAATGGTTGCTTATACCAGTAATATTCACTGGTATAAGCAATCATAATGTGTAAAAAAAAAAAAAAAAATCCTGATCACTTCCCCAAAGTAATACAGTATTATTATGGTAACCCTGTATTGCTCGTGTCACAGGTGTGTTAAAAGAAATAAATTGAAAACAAAATGATTACTTGTACAAAAAATACAAACAAGTGGCCACTGCCCCCACCTATAACTGGTCTTTGCAGCAAGGAGCTGTGTTAAAAACAGGAGTTTAGTCTGCACACATTTGCAAATACATGCATAGCCTACAGTTCCCGTCAAGGCACCCTGTTTTCTGTAGTTGCTAACTAACTTCTGAGAGTCTCCACAGTGGAAGCACATGCATTTTAATGGATAGGTAGAGGGCAGGAGAGCCTGAAAGGAGCCCGACCCTCCTTTTAAGGCACAGGAGCACAGTGAACACCCAACCCATAGCACTATGGCAGCAAAGATGTCAGTGCATTGCTTGACCAATATAATCTAAATACAAACAATTGGCCACTGCCCCCACCAATAATTGGTCTTTGCAGGAAGGAGCGCTGGAAGGGCGACATATGTCAAACAAATGCAAAGAAATTTCCAAGCTCAAACTTACCAACCAGCCAGCGACCAACCAAATTGACCATAGTTTGTGGACTCTAACTTTCCTACAGACTAAATAACAAACACTAATTTGGGTTAATTATACCAAAGCCATGTAGCAGAATATAGTTTGGCCTAAATTTGTGAAGAAAGATTATTTATGTGCAAAATTTTACAGAAACAAAGAAAAACACATTTTTTTCCAAAATTTTTGGTCTTTTTTATTTAGCAAAAAATAAAAATCCAGTGGTGATTAAATGCAACCAAAATAAAGCTCTATTTGTGTGAAAAAAATGATAAAAATTTTAAAATTTTATATGGATACAGTGTTGAATGTCCGCGCAATTGTCATTCAAAGTGTGGCAGCGCTGAAAGCTGAAAATTGGATTGGACAGGAAGGGGGTGAAAGTGCCCGGTATTTAAGTGGTTAACAGAATGGGCTGAAGTGGTCTATCTTCTTGCAGCTGAGTGACCACCAGACTCTGCAACACAGGGGGTTGGGATCTACTCACAGATCCTGGCAATGATCAGTCCAGATATACGACCTCCAGTAGAGTAGCCCAGCTTTACGTCTAAAAGGGGGGTCCAAGGGCAAGCAGTCCCCCTTACCTTGAGCACATGGATTCATCCCCACAGGGGGAGAAAAGACAAGAACTCACAAGGCTCCAGTCTATTTAATAGCAACCCAGCCACCATATGGGCACACCTCCCCAGGGATTGGTAAGGCTCTACTACACAGGTGTCAAACTGGCGGCCCTCCAGCTGTTGCAGAACTACAAATCCCATGAGGCATTGCAAGGCTGACAATTACAAGCATGACTCCCACAGGCAGAGGCATGATGGGACTTGTAGTTTTGCAACAGCTGGAGGGCCGCCAGTTTGACACCCCTGCTCTACTAAGTATTCAGGCTGGGAATTTGAATTCTCCCACCCTAAGCTCTAAAAGCTTCTTCTAGAGGCAGGGGGAAGTAATCTCCCAGCCTGTGAAACCCTAGACAGACTATAATAGACAATTACTGCTTCTTTGACTACAGCAGAAGCCTAAACACTAAATCAGCCTAGCTAAGAGGGTGCTACATTTTAACATAACATTTCTAGCTTACCACTCTGTCCTCAGTAGCTCCTTTTTCACCATCTCAGATCTCAGAGCCTTAGCATTAATTCTAAGCCATCCCAACCCTTCCACTGCCAAGGCAACAAGTGCTGACAGAGATGGTGTAGCAGTCAGAAAAAAATGACTGGGTGCAAGGCCTAGTTACCCTCACTGCCCACCTGAAACAATGGCACTACAACCGACATTTTTTAAAAATCAACAATTGTATAAAAATCATTGGAAATTAATGATCACAGCTATAAACAAAATTTACAATAACAGAACAATTTAAGGATCATTAGTCATTACAATTCATATTGGTGGAATATTCACCTAGGACAGTGACAAGGGCCACACCACTCACTGCTTGCTAGATGTGTACTATAACCATACCAGTCACTGGCTGCCCGTAAAATATATAAATGTGGCACTGCTGCGCCTACTTAATTGATAACTATTGCTTCCAAATAACAAGACCACTAAGTGAACATAGCACCAGAAATCCAACGTGCAGTAAACTCTAAACGTGAACACATAAATCTTATGTAGCACCCTCTAGTCTGCTAGAAGTAGAATGGCTAGAGTTTTGCATAGTTACATAGTTAGTCAGATTGAAAAAAGACACAAGTCTATCTAGTTCAACCAAATAAATAAATAAATAAATAAATAGAAAAATTATATATAACCATGCAATCCCATATACAATCCTTCACCCACAGTTGATCCAAAGGAAGGCAAAAAAACCCAGCAAAGAATGATCCAATTTGCTATAGCGGGGGAAAAAAATCTTTCCCGATCCCCCGAGAGGCAATCAGATTCACCCTGGATCAAATTTACCTAAAAATGTTAGTACCCAGTTATATTATTTACATTAAGGCCTTTTTTAAAGCAATCTACTGTGCTGGCCAAAACCACCCCTGGAGGGAGTCTATTCCACATTTTCACAGCTCTTACTGTAAAGAAACCTTTCCATATTTGGAGATTAAATCTTTTTTCCTCTAGACATAAAGAGTGCCCCCTGGTCCTTTGTGATGACCTTAAAGTAAATAACTCAACACCAAGTTCACCAAGTTGTATGGACCACTTATGTATTTGTACATGTTGATCATATCCCCTCTTAATTTCCTCTTCTCAAGAGAGAATAAATTCAGTTCCTCTAATCTTTCCTCATAGCTGAGCTCCTCCATGCCTCTTATTAGTCTGGTTGCCCTTCTCTGCACTTTCTCCAGTTCCCTGATATCCTTTTTGAGAACTGGTGCCCAAAACTGAACTGCATATTCCAGATGAGGTCTTAGTAATGAGTTGTACAGGGGCAAAATGATGTCTCTATCTCTGGAGTCCATACCTCTCTTAATACAAGAAAGGATTTTGCTTGCTTTGGAAACCGCAGCTTGGCATTGCATGCCATTATTAAGCTTATGATCTACCAAAACCCCCAGATCCTTCTCCACTATGGATTCCCCCAGTTGTACTCCTCTTAGTATGTATGATGCATGCATATTCTTAGCCCCAGTGCATTGAGGTCTACTTGTAAGTTGGAGACATCCTGTAAGGACGTTATTCCACTGCATAGCTTGGTGTCATCTGCAAACAATGAAATGGTACTTTTAATCCCAGAACCTATATCATTTGTAAATATATTGAAAAGTAAGGGTCCAACACTGAACCTTGGGGTACACCAGTGATAACCTTAGACCATTTTGTGAGAGTAGGTACATTTCCGGGCTTGGCTGGCAGCCAAGCCTGGATGTGTTTTGATCTGGGTTGGAAGTGACTCAGAGCAGGGCTGGGTGACTCACAGGCAGCATCACCAAGACCTCCCACTTCTTTTTAGAATGTTCTAGTGTTTTCTGGAAAGGAAGGAGCAGAGGTGAGGTGGAGCTGTCTCGGGTGTTCTGAGGAGCCCTGACCAATCCTCAACTTGGATTGGCAGGGGGCAGGCCTCCTTAAATACCTAGGGTCAGCCCAGCTGCAGAGGAGTTGGTGATCGAGTGGAAGATGGAGATGGAGTGTTAGGCTGTCGGGGCCTTTGAGGGAGCTCCCCAGTCTGGGGGGGTGACCTTGGGCCTGGGCTTGGGTGCGGACGGGACCCTCTTACAACCCACAGAGGTTTCCTGACCAGGAGGCACAGGAGGAGCAAGAGAGGACAGCAGGAGGACACTGCCGGGCAAGCCAGAAGTTCCACAGAGGCAGCCAAGAGGGCTGGTGAGTTACACATAGTCAGGAGGACTGGAGAGGCACACCTGAGAGGACAAAGATAAGCAGTCTGGGATGGATGCCGAGCCAGTCAGAAGGACTGTGGTGGCATGGGCAGTGGAGAGGGGCAGCTGCACTTAGGAGGGCTAGCAGTGCCTGAAGATGTGGTCCTGGCCTCAGTAGCCACGGGAACAGCTAGCACTGGGACTTCTTACCTTTTTCTACACCAAAGGGGTCCGCGGTCCCTGCCTGCAAAGGGCATTTCACCTTAGGCCTGGCTGAGTTAGTGTCAGGCCTACAAATAAGTGCTAACTGGTCCAGCAAGTGCAAGCAAGTGATGTGCTGGAGGCGTTGAGGAGAGATAGTCTGCAAGCAAGAGATGTGCTGGAGGAAAAGACATATACCGTGGGTGTATATAGTTTAGTCCCACCACTGACTTTCAATCATCTATAATTCCCCTCAATAAAAATAAAAAAAAACAAGTGCAAGGGCTGTTTCATGTCTCTGAATGCTTGAAATTGTGTGCCTGGCTGGACAGGGTGACAACGGACCACAACACTCAGCAGCCCTTACGAGGGTACTGCTACACTTACATATATAATCAATATACAAGAAAAAAAATAGAACAACAAAAAATATATAAATAATGTAAAACACCATAATCCTGTCTCAAAATGCTAATAATCACTTGCACCCGTGCAAATCTGTATGTAAATGTCCTCTTTAACCACTTGCCGCCCACCCACTGTCAAATGCAGCTCTCCTTCTGGGACGACCACATATGACGTTGTCCCAGAAAGCGCGCTCCCGAGCGGCGATCTGTGTAAAGAGCCTCGGCTCTTTAACCATGTGATCGGCTGTGACCAATCACAGCCGGTCACATGTAAACAAGAAAGTGTGGGTAATCGGCGCTCCTCGCCTCACACTGACAGAGTGTGTGGCGAGAAGAGCCGATCAGCGGCATCTCCTCTCACAGAGGACGTCTAGGGATGTAATCAGGGCACTGATCATCAGTGCCCTGATTACATTTGACCACCAGCAACCAGTGCCCACAAGTGCCCATCAGTGCCAGCAATCAGTGCCCACAAGTGCCACCAATCAGAGCCTATTAGTTATGCCAGTCAGTGCTGGCTATTAGTGCCACCTATCAGTGTTGCCCATTAATGCCCATCACTGCTGCCCATCACTGCTGCCCATCAATGCCCATCAGTGCCCACCAGTGCCACCTATCTGTGCCCACCAGTGCCACCTATCAGTGCCCATCAGTGCCCACCAGTGCCACCCATCTGTGCTGGCCAGTGCCACCCATCAGTGCCCACCAGTGCTACCTTATCAGTGCCTACCAGTGCCACCCATCAGTGCCAGCTATCAGCGCCCATAAGTGCGGAATATTAGTGCCTCCTCATCAGTGCCACATAATCAGCGCCCATAAGTGTAGCCTATCAGTGCCCATCAGTGCCGCCTCATCAGCACGCATCAGTGAAGGAGAAAAATTACTTATTTACAAAATTTACTGACAAAAACTAAGAAAAACTTTTTTTTTTCAAAATTTTTGTTTTTTTTTAAAAAATAAAAAAACCCAGCAGTGATTAAATACCACCAAAAGAAAGCTCTATTTGTGTAAAGAAAATTATAAAAATGTCACATGGTTACAGTGCAGCATGACCACGCAATTGTCATTCAAAGTGTGAAAGTGCTGAAAGCTAAAAAATGGCCTGGGTAGGAAGGGGGTGAAAGTGCCCCGTATTGAAGTGGTTACATTAAATCACAGTCTCATATATATATATATATATATATATATATATATATATATATATATATATACATACATACACACAGTCATTACTGTACATCCAGAGAAAATCTTCTTATATTCTACCTCGTGTATTGATTTGTTTTCAAATACAGTGATTCCCACCAACGTTCACCATATGCGCTCACCTCAAATGGTGTACCTGCCAAGTGCCAGGTCTAATAACGCTTTCCCTACCTTGGAGCTACTGTTTAGTTCCACTTGGTTAAAGCCTCACTTTAATATCTTCTCCTATTGCCAATTTAGATGGTGTAGAGTAAATCCACATATATGGGTGTATGGCCCTATAATACATCATAAATTCTTCCTGCAATGGATTCATATAATTAAGGGGTTCCCCATAGTGTAGTAAGCCTTGTAAAACATTTTTATTAATTAACATTGTAGACAGCACAGCAGGGCTGAGGCTCCCACGTCACTTCCGGTTTCGGCACTCAGTTACCGTCTCTGCCCAATGGGTGTCATCACTCACGTGACTTCCTCAGGGGTACCTGAGGCTGCCCATAGTCAAGCCTGAATGGGTACTTCCAAAAATGTTACCATGCCCTTACTAGATACAACAACTAGTCAGCCCTAGTAGTTCTGTCATTTTCACTTCCTTACACCCTTCCCTGTTCTTTTTGTGGAGAGACAGAACTTGGTAAAAGATGTCTTGCTTTGTCAACAACCTGCCTTTCTAGATGATCAACCTGAAATAAATATATGTTAGCCACATCTTCTTCTATGACCACAATAAGGATGACCAAGATGGAGTGTTAACCTGCTAACTAGGACACAACTCCCCAAAGCTTGGTCAAGGCCAAGTACACAAGAGGGCTTCCCTTACACCTCTTGTCCTGTTGCCCCTGGGGTTGATGAGAGGGCATAACGGGGACAGAGTGGCTCGAGTGCCTGTAGGGGATCCGGGCCAGGAGATCTTGTAGTAGATGCAGAACCAAAGACTGTGCAACAGGCAAGCTGGCAGCGTGCAGATACAGAAATCTCTGATGCGTGGTAGTTGGCAACAACCGGGTGGCAGAGGTACAGAATCAGGAACCAGGAGTGGAGTTAGAGCCAGGCCATGGTCGGTATCGGGTGAGAAGAGAAGGTACCAAAACAGCAGGCAGAAGGATGGGTCACAAGCTGGAGTCAAACAAGCCGGGTCATAAAACAAGAAAGAACAGGAGGGCGCACCAGCCTCGTGCATCATCCCAAGCAAATTTATTAATAAAACCAGAATAAAATACTACTCACAAACAAGTAGAAAGCCTCTGAAGAAGAAGCTAAGACTTCAAAACGCTGAGCCCTGATGTCACATAGGAAAGAAATCCTGCCCTTTGTCTTTAGCCACTGTACATCTTATCTTACTAACTAACTTTTAACTTTTTTTTTTTCTTTGAAGCCCCAAAGTCCGACAAATAGTTTCAACCCCAACAGGAGGAAGGGGGAAAAAAGAAAAAAAAAATGCTATCACCATTATTTCTTTCCCAGCGGTTTCCCTTTTGCATAGGGACAACCCCCAAGGAGAAGATGCATGGCTGTATTTGAAGCAGCAGAAGTGTAATAACTTGTTTTTTTCATGCAGTGGTACAAAGGAACAAGCTTGAGTGGGGAGAGAAGGAGTTTTTACCTTCCTTCATGTGCTGATATCTTGATTCACAGTCCAGCGACAGCTAAACAGGAAAATGTCCCCTTGGTAATTTCCATTGGAGAGGTGGAGCAACACAAACTCTACTGTCCTCTCATTTGTAATCCACATAGTGAGTAGCAGGCAAGAAAAATAATTTCAGTCTCACCAATAATATCTGGGATCAACTGCAAATCTTTCCCATCTGCATCCACAGTAGTAATAAAGTGTCGGAGATCCTTCTGATCAGATCGACAGATGACCACCCAGTCTGGATAGATATGACGGCCATAGTTCCAGGTGCGATAAATGTGAGCATATTATTAAAACCATAAATGATGTAATAACATAATCCATAGGTTGAAACCACCTATGCCCCAGGACGACGTCTACTGGTGATGAAACGTGCCGGTTAGGGCATGCTGACATCACCGCTTTGTGTCCGTAAACCCGGAAGGACAGGAGTTTTGTGTAGCAGCTAGCCGGCTGATGTTTTTATACTCATTTATTCCTACTACGTGTAAGTACAATACTTTTTTTATCAATAAATTACCTAACACCACCAAAGCTAGCAGGATTGTGGGTGGTTTCTCCTCCTTAGGAGTGGCTGAGCGAGTGAGCCCCGGTTCACCGTCCCCTGTAAAGGGACCCTGGCTGGGTCCCTTTACAGGGACGCAGCAAGCACACCGCTAGCTTGCTTCTGGTAAGCGTGTTTTTTATCAGGTGAAGGAACACTTTGATCTTGAGAATGGAGCACCGGGTGTATACATATATCTATCTGCACTGCTGGAACACAATATATCCTACTGCAGCGTTTATCAGTATAATGAGCTCTGGTTGTTTCATTATCATCCTGTATCAATACATGAACTGTTGAGGTTTCAACCTATGCATCATGTTATTACATCATATATGATTTTAATAATATACTTTGGATTGTTCATTTAGGGTCCATCTGTTGATCCCCGCTGAGCCGGCAGAAGACAGGACCATCTCTGCAGAAATGGACCTGTCAGAGCTCCACTCTCCTCTTTGGGGGATCGGATGAACACATCCGATCGCTCCATAGGAGTACATGGAGCGTCCGTTAAGGTCCACCTGAAAAACTCACAGGCGGACCTGAACGGTCCGTACGTGTGAAAGGACCCTTAGAAGTCAGTTTAGTTAACAGCGCAGCCCCTCTGAACCACGTACGATTTATATGTGTGTATTACATATTTTTGGCTGCAGCTCCCTAGTTGTCTAGGCCCATTAGCGCAGTAATCATCCTTTATTTACTTGAGAAATGTGAGCATATGTGGCTGCATGGGTGGGAGATAATTTGTTAAGGCTGAGGTACAAAGGGATTTTCAAAAAGTCCCAAATAGCTACATCTACCCACTGCACCCCCATTTTCTGTATCTCGTCTTCCAAGTGTAGCCATGTATTCCCTTGAGAGTGGCTGGTAGTAGTGGTTCACCTTATAGCTGCCCTCAATCACATCATATATCACACATCCGGAGATACTGAACAGGGGGGAAATAACTTGGATGGGGATGACTGTGGGATGCCCAAAGAATTATGGTACATGAACTCCATATACAGTCTTGTATATGCACACTTGCACTGCAGACTATCCTTCTGCAGACTGTTACTCCTCAGCTCTCCAGTACTCAACTTGCTGACTATTTCCTCTACAGTTCTCTCTCTAACAAAGAACTTGCAGATTATCACTCTTCAGCACATCACTTAGCTTCCAGCCTAAAGGAAATTTATCAAGCTTCTCTACTCCTTCCTCTTCCCCTCTCAGGAACACCCATTACAGGCCAGGGATCACGGGCCCCTGAATGTGTAGCAAAGTACTTGAGTGCTGGTCGGGCTTTTGGTGTACTACAACTCCCAACCCATTCTTCTTCCAGGTCCCTCCGACCTACTTTTCCTTAGTGACACTCCTTCCCCTGACTGCCTTCCAAGGCTTCCACAGACTGTCCACTATTACTCTCCCAGCCTGCTCCAGCACTTTCTCCTCCAGCTCACAGGGACTGTCACTCACCAAACCGGTGGATCACTTTAAAGTCTCCCTCTGTGCAGCACCTCTGCTATTCTCCTGTTCCCCTGTGCGACTCCAGGAATCACCACCACTCCTGGCTGCACCCGAACCTCCGGGACTCAAGGTCACCCCCCAGATAGGGGCGACCTCCCAGGTAAAGGCCTCCACAGTGCCTCTGCTACATCACCAGACTTCCACCCGACACTCTCTCCAGATTGGGCTGACTCTGAGTATTTAAGGAGGCCTGCCCCCTGCCAATCCTGCTTGGGGATTGGTCAGGGCTCCTTAGAACACTCCAGATGGCTCCACCTATCTCCCAGCTCTCTGATCAGAAACCCTCCTCCAGATTTCTAGAAAGAAGTGGGAAGCCCTAGTGACCTCATCTGTTGAACAAACTCAATCCTCCCTGAGCCACTCCTCCTGGCCCAGATCAAAACATTCAGGCCTGCTCTTACACTCAAGCCTGACTGAATTTCACCTCACCCAGCAAAACCCTGCTAGAAAAACGCACCTACACTATGGGGGTGCTACACAAGCTTGCGGGTATGTAGGGGTATAAATAGCCATACTCCTCAGCCACTCTTTTTGCAATAATTCTCTGTAGCTTGGACAGCTTTGGCAGCATCTTATGGTCCCCACATCCAGGCAGAACCCGAGTATCGGTGGCCCGCCAAACAGGATAACCAGCTACAAAGTCAGGCTTGGAGGGCTATTTTGTTGGATGCCGGGGTTTGGCCGCCATCCCCTTGGAGACCCAGGTGGCCCAATGCTCTTCCCAAAAGAGTTTGTAATGAACAAGCACGGGGCTGCAATAGTGGACAGCTTTATTTTAATGCTTGCAATGGGGGCAACAGGGTCCTCATCCTCCTTCTCATTCATTGGTTCATCCTCACTGTCTTCCCATTTCTCTGTCCATGACCGAGTGTCTGACCACAGTTGAGAGAGCCGATCGGATAAATCATCCGATAAGAAATGGTGGAGCACTCCTCTGACTTGGGGACAGCAGTCACAGCAGCCTGATCCCCTTTATTAAGCACAGGTTTAACAGTCCCTACTAGAACTCTGAAGAGCAAATGGCGCACTTCAAGTCCAGGGAGAGCTGACATCCATCCTCACAGAGTGGGTCACTAGGCAAGGTGGGTGCAGAAAGAAGAATTGAGTTGGGCACCAGACACTTTGATGATGCAGAACAAAAGAGGTTTATTTTTCTCTTCAAGAACTAGGGAGAGAGGGTTAGGGCCCGGGCACCCTTTAGGAAGGTGCAACAGCACTGAGCAGACTCCGAGACTCTGAATAAGGCTTTACCACAGGCCTTACAACTAAACTTTGCCTGACTAGAACTATTTCTTTGAGCATTTAACTTGTACTTTGGACTTCAACACAGATTGATGCACATACCAAGCTTGGTATCCCCGTTGTGCAGATCTGGCCTCTGTCTCACAGCCTCCCACTGTAGCTTCACAAGTTTAAACTCAAAGTCTCCCAACAAGACTTCTTGGACTCCCACTGCCACTGGGTCCCTTGTGCTTCACAAAACCAACCGCTGTATTTCCCAAGTGTCCCCACGCCAACTTGCTGGGTCCCTTCCTCGGCTCTTCAGCCCAACTGCTGAACTCTCTTGCAAGCATCACTTTCCCAACTTTTCCACTCTCCCCCAGCTAGTGAAAAAGGCTGCTCTGGTACTCTCTCAGACTCCAAACTCTGGCCTCTGATAACAGGAGCATTGTCCCTCATAGGCGACAGCTTCCCCTTTACCTCTTACCCTGCATGGCTCTCACTTTGCCTCTGGCGACAGAAATTATTTTCTTCCATGAGAACTCTGTTCCTTCATCTCCGACAAAGAGTTGTTCTCCGACCGGCAGAACCCATGAAACTTGGTTAGGCTTCAGGCATAAAGCCCCAACCCCGCGCTGCTGTTTCTTGTCCTGGTTAGGCCTCAGACTGCCTAGCATCCAGGAACTTCCGGATAGGCCCTGGATTTCTGGCCTACCAGCTGGGAGCTTATAACACACGTCCACCTAGACATCACAGAACAGTGATCACCTGACTCCTCCCAAATATATAGGCTCTCCCAGCAGGCCATGGGGCCCAAGAACACCCCTGCCCATTGGCTGGAGCAGCCTACCATTCATATTCCAAGTTCATATATGCCTTATCATGCCAATGCGATTAATGCCACTTAATAGCAGAGGAGAGAGGTGCATCAAACTCAGAGTTAGGAAGAGAATCAGGAGATCCCCTAACAATTGGCCAGGTTAAATACCACCCAGAAAACTAAATGTGACAGCACCCCTATCCAAAACCAGAGTGCTACATATATAAGAACTGTTAGACACCAGAGCCAGGGCCGCCATCAGGAGGGTACAAGCAGTACTGTTGTAAGGGATATTGGACTCTATGGGAGGGGGCACCCGATTTGGGGACACCGTTCTTCTGAACCATAGCCGATAAAAATACCAAACTTGGGTCACATGGAGAGGGCCCTCTGGGCAACAACTGGTACAAGTTTGGGACCTCAAGCATCTATGATTCAGCCATACCGGGTCCCCAAAATGACTGATCATTGACCGGCAATTGTCGGGTGAATTTGGGACTTAACATTGGAGTCTTTGGGGGGGGGGGGGGGACATCGAGGACTAAGAGAAGGATTGAGACTCAAACTACGTGGAGAGAGGAGACGATAA
>BLSH010457978.1:58591-73035 GCA_018402905.1 Glandirana rugosa | reverse complement strand
AATGTCCCTTACATTGGTGATCAGTGGGAAGAATGCTCCTTACATTGGTGGTCAGTGGGAAGAATGTCCCTTACATTGGTGATCAGTGGGAAGAATGTCCCTTACATTGGTAATCAATGGGAAGAATGCTCCTTACATTGGTGGTCAGTGGGAAGAATGCTCCTTACATTGGTGGTCAGTGGAAAGAATGCCCCTTACATTGGTGGTCAGTGGGAAGAATGCTCCTTACATCGGTGATCAGTGGGAATAATGCCCCTTACATTGGTGATCAGTGGGAAGAATGTTCCTTACATTGGTGGTCAGTGGGAAGAATGCTCATTACATTGGTGATCAGTGGAAAGAATGCCCCTTGTTATTATTTATTATTATTATACATTTATATTGGTGGTCAGTGGGAAGAATGCCCCTACATTGGTGGTCAGTGAGAAGAATGTCTCTTATATTGGTGGTCAGTGAGAGGAATGTCTCATATTGGTGGTCAATAGTAAGAATGTCCCTTATGTTGGTGGTCAGTGGTAAGAGTGTCCCTTATATTGGTGGTCAGTAGGAAGAATGTCTCTTATATTAGTGGTCAGTGGGAAGAATGCCCCTTATATTGGTGATTAGTGGGAAGAATGCTCCTTACATTGGTGGTCAGTGGAAAAAATGCCCCTTGTTATTATTATTTTTTATTATTATTATACATTTATATTGGTGATCAGTGGGAAGAATGCTGCTTATATTGCTGGCCAGTGGGAAGAATGCCCCTACATTGGTGGTCAGTGGGAAAAATATCTCTTACATTGGCGGTCAGTGGAAAGAATGTCCCTTACATTGGCGGTCAGTGGGAAGAATGTCCCTTACATTGGCGGTCAGTGGGAAGAATGCAAAATTACATTGGTGGCCAAATTACCCTAGTTTCTAGTGGAAAGGCTGCCCCATTAAATTAGTGGTCAGTATAAAGAATGGCAATTGTATAGGTGGTCAGTGGAAAGAATCCCCCATTACATTGCTGGTAAGTGAGAAGAATGCTCCTTACATCGGTGGCCAGTGGGAAGAATGTTCCCTATTTTGGTGGCCAGTGGGAAAAATGTCCCCTATATTGGTGGTCAGTGGGAAGAATGTCCCTTACATTGTTGGTCAGTGGGAAGAATGTTACTTACATTGGTGATCAGTGGGAAGAATGTCGCCTATTTTGGTGGTCAGCGGGAAGAATGCCCCTTACATTGATACATTGAGTGTCAGTGAGAAGAATGTCCTTTTCATTGGTGATCAGTGGGAAGAATGTCTCTTACATTGGTGGTCAGTGGGAAGAATGCCCCTTACATTGATACATTGAGTGTCAGTGAGAAGAATGTCCTTTTCATTGGTGATCAGTGGGAAGAATGTCTCTTACATTGGTGATCAGTGGGAAGAATGTTCCTTACATTGAGTGTCAGTGAGAAGAATGTCCCTTACATTGGTCGTCAGTGGGAAGAATGACCATGACATTGGTTGTCAGTGAGAAGAATCTCCCTTATATTGTTGGTCAGTGGGAAGAATGTCCCTTACATTGGTGGCCATGAGAATAATGCTTCTTACATTGGTGGCCAGTGAGAAGAATGTCCTTTATATTGGTGGCCAGCTGGAAGAATGCCCCCTATATTGGTGATCAGTGGGAAGAATGTCCCTTATATTGGTGGTCAATGGAAAGAATGTCCCTTATATTGCTGGCCAGTGAGAAGAATGTCCTCTATATTGGTGGCCAGTGGCAAGAATGTCCCACACATTGGTGGTCAGTGGGAAGAATGTCCCTTATATTGGTGGCCATTTGGTAGAATGTCCCTTATATTGGTGGTCAATGTGAAGAATGTCCCTTATATTGGTGGCCAATAGCAAGAATGCCCCATACATTGGTGGTCAATGAGAAGCATTCAAATTAATTTGCCAGGACTGTGAGTTTTGAACAAGCTGGATCCACCACCAACGTGGATCTCATCTATACCCTATACTGATGCCATGCTTTCATCCTTTAAGGCTCTCTTTTATTAAAGCATAATGGGCCTTCAATTATGAACATTGCATGTAATTTCCTTCTTTGCCTGTTATGTTTCCTCTTGATAATCAGATAATTACAGGAAATACCGGCATTGTAAAATGTTCAGAAACTTTGAGTGGGATCACTGATACTTCTTGTGACAACAGACATTGAAGCACTCTCTACTTCCTCTTTTCAATTGTGTTATGATTTCTTCAGAATGCCAACGTACAAAAAAAAACTAAAGAGACGCATGACAGAAAAAAGGTGTGGAATGCGTGAGCGGTGTAAATACCTTTACATAACTGAATAGGTATCGCCTCGTGTTTCATAGAAAAGTAATAATGTTGCAAGTGTGCCAAGTGTATTAGCCTGTAGCAGCCAACTAGTAACAATCCGTTTGAGCAAGCCAACCACCCATTTCTTGTCTGTAGTAAGGTAGAACCGTAGGATCAGTGTGTGTGCAAGGCCGTCCAATGCCCTGGGAAACAATGCCAAATAGTACAATGCCAAGTAGAAGACAATCGGGGGAAGCCACATCAGGTCCATAGGGGGTATGGATCTGATGTGGGTGCCCCCGATTGTCTTCTGCAGCTTATGGTACTAGGACTACAGTGCTGCTTCTGCCTGTCAAGCAGTTGCAAGGTGCAGAAAAAATGTCAGGTGGCAGGCCAGCACCTCTAGAGTGCCGGCACTTGATGCGAACCTGTCCCCCCTAAGTAAGCCATTGGTACAGACAACAGACCTCACCACTGGAGACATCACTGCTCTTCTGCTAAGGCTCCTAAGTATGCCATTGGTGCAGACAACAGACCTCAACACCGGAGACATATGTGACACTGTCCCCCCTAAGTATGCCATTGGTGCAGACAACAGACCTCAACACCGGAGACATCTGTGGACCTGTCCCCTCTAAGTAGGCCATTGGTGCAGCAACAGACCACAACACCGGAGACATATGTGACACTGTCCCCCCTAAGTATGACATTAGTGCAGACAACAGACTTCAACACGGGAGACATCTGTGGACCTGTCCCCCCTAAGTATGCCATTGGTGCAAACAACAGACCTCAACACCGGAGACATTTGTGGACCTGTCCCCTCTAAGTATTCCATTGGTGCAGGCAACAGACCTCAACACCGGAGACATCTGTGACACTGTCTCCTCTAAGTATTCCATTGGTGCAGACAACAGACCTCAACACTGGAGACATCTGTGACACTGTCCCCCCTAAGTATGCCATTGGTGCAAACAACAGACCTCAACACCGGAGACATCTATGACACTGCCCCCCTAAGTATGCCATTGGTGCAAACAACAGACCTCAACACCGGAGACATCTGTGACACTGTCCCCCCTTAGTATGCCATTGGTGCAGACAACAGACCTCAACACCGGAGACATCTGTGACACTGTCCCCCCTAAGTATGCCATTGGTGCAAACAACAGACCTCAACACCGCAGACATTTGTGGACCTGTCCCCTCTAAGTATGCCATTGGTGCAGACAACAGACCTCAACACCGGAGACATCTGTGTCACCACGGCGCCGGCCTGTCAGCTCCTCCCACCCACAGGTACTTCTGGTCACATCAGGCCTCCATTCCAGTGAACCGGAAGTGACTGCATCCCCGCCATACACACAGCACAGCAGGCTTCCTCCTGTCCATACAACTTAATCCTGGACATCAGGCCGCTGGGCTCCAGGCTTCTGCCCCCCAGATCCCTCAGCAGTGTGACCCATCATCCATCCATCCAGGACGACAGGAAGTGCTCCCTTGCAACATGGTCATGGGCACGCTCAGATGATCCATGGACACTTTCAAGCAGTGAGGGAGGACACTTTTCCCATGATCTCATCGTCCTCTCGGCACATTCCAGAAAAAGACATTTCAGGTTCTGAAGAAGAGGGCAAACCCTCGAAACACGCTAGCCTACCACCACTACCAGCCACCTCACCCGTCAGTCCCCAGGGGATGCGGGCAACTTTTTAAAGGACTACTACAAGGGACTTTTGGGACTAGATGTGATTTTATTATTTCATCAGATGTGGGTATAATTCCCACTTCTGTACCTAATAAATTATGTTTACCATGGATAATGCACTAGGCCAGGCGCCGTTTGTTCTTTTCCCCATTTCCTAGTACATCTGTGACACTGTCCCCCCCCTATGTATGCCATTGGTGCAGACAACAGACCTCAGCAGCGGAGACATCTGTGGACCTGTCCCCCCTAAGTAAGCCATTGGTGCAGACAATAGACATCACTACTGGAGACATCACTGCTCCTCTGCTAAGGATCCTCCTATCCTCCTTGCCATCTGGCAACAGGGAAGGTCAGTAAAGGATGAACGGGATGAGGGTGTGCTCTCAGCTTGGTGCCTTATGACACACCTACAAAATGTAAAAAAACTGCCCCCAGGGTAGCTGACCCTTCTGCATCACCCCCTCCCCCAGTCGTGATTATGCATAGGATTTCGTTGACTTTTGTCCTGGGAGTGCCAGTACCCAGTGTGGACCTGTCCCTCCTAAATATGCCATTGGTGCAGACAACAGACCTAAACACCTGAGACATCTGTGGACCTGTCCCCCCCCCTAAGTATGCCACTGGTGCAGACAATAGAGATCACCACTGGAGACATCACAGTTCCTCTGCTAAGTCTCCTCCTGTCAGATGGGGCAGTCCTCTGGCAACAGGGAAGGTTAGTAAAGGATGAAAGGGGTGAGGGTGTGCTCTCAGCTTGGTGCCTTGTGGCACCCCTCCAACATGTAAAGAAACTGCGCCCAGGGTAGCTGTCCCTCCTGCTTCACCCCCTCCCCCAGTCGTGATTATGTATAGTATTTAACTGACTTTTGTTCCGGGAGTGCCAGTACCCAGTGTGGACATGCCCCCCTAAATATACCATTGGTGCAGACAATAGACCTCAACACCGGAAACATCTGTGGACCTGCGCCCCCTAATGGCCCATACACACGGTACGATTATCGGACAACAGTGGTCATACAACAGCCTGTTGTCCGATTATCCGACCGTTATACGCATGATTCAACAACCAATTTCCAATTATCATCCAACAGAAGTTGTCTGAGAAGACTAGAAAACTTTTGTTGGCCAACAAGGCGTTGGCAAATTTTTGGCTCGTGTGTACAGAAGTTGGGTTAACAAAAGATGGAAGTGCAAACACGCATGCTCAGAATCCAGGAAGTTTTCAATGGTGTAAACCTGCGTCCGTAATTCGCATTCACCTGAACTTCCTCTTTATACGCTCCTAACACGTCACTACGTTCGCCTTTGTCGGGCAATTACTTGACTACCGTCAGTTCTCTAGACAAAACCACGGACAGCCAATTTGGACAAAAGTTGGACGTGCGGTCGAAAGACAATCAGCGTGTGTACAAGGCTTTAGTATGCCATTGGTGCAGACAATAGACCTCAACACCGGAGACATCTGTGGACCTGCCCCTCCTAAGTATGCCATTGGTGCAGACAATAGACCTCACCACTGGAGACATCACTGCTCCTCTGTTTGGGCTCCTAATGTCAGGTAGGGCTGCCCCAAGGCAGCGGGATTGGTCAGTAAAGGATGGAATTGCAAAGGCAGGCTCTAAGCTTGGTTGAATGTACTCTGCGGGCTGCTGCCTTGCAGCACCCCCCTCCCCCAACACATAACTTCATCTAGTGCTGCAAGGCAGCAGCCCATTGAGTAGACCTCACCACCGGAGACATTACTGCTCCTCTGCTCAGGATCCCCCTGTCAGGAAGGGCAGCCCCAAGACAGCAGGGCTTTTCATAAGAGGATGGAAGGATGAAGGTGAGCTTTAAGCTTGGTTGAATGTACTCTACTGGCTGCTGTCTCATGGCACTGCTCAACACATAATGCTCCTGCACCCAGGGCAGCTGCCTCTCCTGTCCAACCTAGTTCTGACTCTGCATAGATTTGATTAAAATCACTGCTCCTCTGCTCAGGCTATGCCAAGGCAGCAGGGGGGGTCAGTAAGGGATGGAATTGTGAAGGCAGGTTCTAAGCTTGGTTGAATATACTTTATGGGCTGTTATCTTGTGGCACTCCCCCAACACATAAAGACATTGCACCCAGCGTAATTGCCCCTCCTGCCCCCCTAGTTCTCCTGTCCGCTTGTGGCCCTGACCCTTTTGCTATTACCTCTGGCTATTCTTGCAGTTCCTGCACTGTTGCTTCCTCTCTTCCACCTGTAGGCAGCTGAGCATGAGCTAGGGGACTCCGGGGGCCGCGACCTGGATCCAGTTGCAGCCAAATCCATCCTCACCACCAAAGGCTCTGGTGAACACCCACTGGCTCTTAGATTCCGCTCCCTGGGGAAAATTATGCACTAGCTCCCTGTGTTTCAGTGTCCGTGCTCCTAGGGGCCCTCTACCCGTATCAGCTGCAACTCATTAGCAGCAGTCAGCCATAGGTCCACAACTTTAGTGGTGTGCTCCAACCCTTGGTGTAATTCGCACTCCAGGGCATACTCTGCAGACTCGAGACCCAGGAATCCAATCAAACCCAGGTGATGCGATTCCTCCAGGATTTGGCCTCCCGGTTTGAACAACTTCAGGCCTCCTTAGGACCTCCGGTGCAACAACCTCCACCGATATCGGCAGGCGCACCCACAAACTCCTTACCAGCTCTGTCCCGGTACGTTGGGGACTCCAAGACCTGCAGGGGGTTCCTTAGCCAGTGCACCATTCATTTTGAGCTCCAGCCCCAAAACTTCTTGTCCAATTGGGTAAAGGTAGCCTATATTATGTCTCTTCTGTCTAGCGAGGCGTTGGCCTGGGCTGCCCCCTTCTGGGAGAATAATGATCCAGTGGTTTCTAGCCTGTCTAGCTTCTTGAAACTCATTTGGAATATCTTCGAGGAACCAGGTCGTGTCTCCTCAGCGGCCAGTGCCCTTTTACATCTCGGTCAAGAGTCCGCTTCTGTAGGACAATATGCACTTCATTTTCGTACACTGTCTGCTGAGTTGAGCTGGAATAATGAGGCCTTAGTTGCAACCTTTTTACTTGGCCTTTCTGACAGAGTAAAGGATGAATTAGCAGGAAGAACCATCCCCACTGTCATTTCCTTGTGTAACCAGATTGACATCCGTTTTCAAGAGAGGTCCCCAGAAAAAAGACGCCAGCACTTCCCGGCCCATTAGGCAGTCTGAGCTCCCCTCTCTTCGTATCGAGGAGCATGCCCTGCCAACTGAGGAACCCATGCAGCTGGGCCAGACCAGGCTATCTTCCGAGATCTATTGTGCGGGCAAAGGTCACTTTCGTGAAACTTGTTCACTTTGCCTGGGAAAACGCTCAGGTTCAATACATCTGGAAGGTGGAGTATTGGACCCAGAAGTATCACCTTCATCTCCTCGTCTTCTTGTTTCTGTGTCCCTCCATGTTGGCGCTTTCTCTCATCCGGTCATGGCATATCTGGATTCCGGGGCTGCTGGCAATTTCATGGACTGGGGAACTGCATCTTCTTTGGGACTTACCCTTTCGCCCCACACCACACCAGTGATGGTATCGGCAATTGATGGCACTGTTCTCACAGGGGGTCCTATCCGCTTCCAGACCCTCCCCATTAAGATGTCAGTAGGGACACTCCACCAGGAGTGGATGTCCTTCTTTATTTTGCCTAAGGCCTCAACCCCCATCATACTGGGCCTTCCTTGGTTACGGCTCCATTCTCCACACATGGACTGGACTTCTGGGCAAATTGTGGCTTGGGGTCCCTCCTGTTCCTCGTCTTGCCTACTCAAAGTTGCCCCGAAGGTGGAACTTCCTGTTGCCACCACCTCAGTATCTCCTGTTCTTCCCGCTGCATGTAGCCAATTCTGGGATGTGCCCAGCAACAGTCAGGTTGATACGCTCTCTAGGTCATTTGGCACTCTGGATGAGCAGTCCACCTGTGAACCTGAGCCTATCTATCCAACCTCATGCGTCCTTGCTCATTCTACCACTTTGGAGTCAAAAACTCCTCCGGGCAAGACCTTTGTCCCCACTGAGTTAAGAGCTAAGATTCTTTGTTGGGGACATGATTCCAAGAGGGCTTGTCATGTTTGTGCCCAGTCTGACTCCTCCATGCAAGCTTCTGCTGGTCTTCACTTTCCCTTGCCCACTTTTAAGAAACTGTTAGTCCTCAATAACTCCTCTTGTCCTCCTCTTACCGTGGTTCCAGTCTCTGAGGATGATCAAGAGTACAAGGTTAGTCAAATTCTGGATTCTTGTCTCTGTAAAGGCATCCTGCAATACCTTGTGCATTGGAGAGGATTTGGTCTTTAGAGAGGTTGTGGATTTCTGCATCTGAGGTATTTGCGCCTCGTCTCGTGAAGAGGTTTCATTTGAGGTTTCCCTCCAAGCCTGGACCCAAGCGGGGGAGGGGGAGGACTCGTAAGAGGGGGGTACTGTCATGTAACCAGCAAACATTTATGTCTTATCTGTTGCCTACCTTTGCTGCATGTGCTCAGTTAAAGGCCGGGCCTCCCTCACCTGTGTGCTTTAGTAGGCCCTCCTCAGCTGGTCTCCATCCCAGGCCTTAATTGGAAACAGGATATAAGCCTGGCAGTGCAAGCCTGCATTGCTGATCAACGTTTGTCCGTGTTTGGCTTGTGTGTGGGGGTTCCTATCTTTTGCTCTGAGTCTCTGTGTACCGATCTTTGGCTTGTCTGACTATCCCTGTCTGCCTGATACCCCGATCTTTGGCTCGATCTCTGTTTATTCCTGCCTGCCTGTTACCCCGATCTTCGGCTTTGTTCTCTGTTCTCCTGTCTGCTTGTGGCCCTGACTCTTTGCTATTACCTCTGACTATTCTTGCAGTTCCTGCACTGCTGCTTCCTCTCTTCCACCTGTAGCCAGCTGAGCGTGAGCTAGGTGATCCTGGGGGCCGCGACCTGGATCCAGTTGCAGCCAAATCCATCCTCACCACCAGAGGCTCTGATGAACACCCACTGGCTCTTAGATTTCGCGCCCTGGGGAAACCGATGCACTAGCTCCCTGTGTTTCAGTGTCCGTGCTCCGGGGGACCCTCACCCCGTATCAGCTGCAACTCATTAGCAGCAGTCAGCCATAGGTCCACAACCTCAGTGGTGTGCTCCAACCCTTGGTGTGATTCGCACTCCAGTGGTGCGCACTTGTCAACAGACCCCAGAGGACAGAGGAGTCGGGAACTGCCTGTCACGACCCCAGGAGTCGTGACGGGCAGTTCCCATTGCAAACCTGTCCCCCCTAAGTACGCCACCCATGCAGACAATAGACATCACTGGTCCTCTGTTTGCTCAGGTAGGGTAGCCCCTAGGCAACAGGGAGGGTTAGTAGAGGATGAAAGGGATGAGGGCAAGCTCCCAGATTGGTTCAATATACTTTATGAACTGTTGCCTTGCAGCACCCCCATCACATAAAGAAATTACACCGGAGTAGCTGCCCCTACTGGCCCTCCCAAGTTCTGACTCTTCACAGGATATATTGGACTTCTGTCCTGGGAGACCCGGTACCCAGTGTGGACCTGACCCCACTAAGTACACCATAGACCAGTGATGGAGAACCTTGGCACCCCAGATGTTTTGGAATTATATTTCCCCTGATGCTCATGCACTCTTCAGTGTAGTTGAGCATCATGGGATATGTAGTTCCAAAACATCTAGGGTGCCAAGGTTCGCCATCACTGCCATAGACAACATACCTCACCACTGGAGACATCTGTGCTCTGGCTCCTCCTGTCAGGCAGTGCAGCCCCCAGGCAAGAGGCAGGGCCAGTAAAGGATGAAATGGGTGAGGGCAGCCCAGCTTGGTTGAATATACTCTATGGGCTGCTGCCTTGCGGCGCTCCCCATCTCATAAAGGCACTGCACCCAGTGCATCAGCCCCTCCCGGCCCCCCAGTCCCAGATCTGCATAGATTCTTATATGCCTACCTCTCAATAGGATATCCACCCTTCTGTCTATCATCAATGCTGCTGCCATCTACTTTACCAGCTGCTCATTGTCCGCTACCCCTCTCTGCCAATCCCTCCACTGGCTTCTGATTGCCCAATAAATTAAGTTCAAAATACTAACAACTCACAAAGCCATTCACAACTCTGTCCCGAGCTACATCACCAACCTTGTCTCCAAATATCACCCAAACCATCCTCTTTGTTCCTCCCAAGACCTCCTGCTCTCAAGCTCCCTTGTCTCCTCCTCCCATACTCACCTCCAGGGCTTCCCCAGAGCCTCTCCCATCCTCTGGAACTCTCTACCTCAATCTGTCTGGCTATATTATACTTTAGCTACCTTTAGGAGATCCCTGAAAAACCCATCTCTTCAGGGAAGCCTTTTCTCTTAATTTTTAATTCATCCATCAGCTCATCCCTCACTGTTATTACCTTTTGTACCACTTGCCTCACCCTATTAGATTGTAAGCTCTTATGAGCAGAGCCCCCTTAACCTTGTATTGTAATCTGTTAAGATTGTAAAGCACTGTTGGCACTATATAAATCCTGAATACTAAAAATAATAATATAACTCCCATATAATAATAATAATAATTTAGATCTTAAACAATAATAATAATAATTTAAATCCCGAACAATAATAATGATAATATAACTTCTGTATAATAATAAAAATAATTTAAATCCTAAATAATAATAATAATAATTTAAATCCTGAATAATAATAATGATAATATAACTTCAGTATAATAATAAAAATAATTTAAATCCTAAATAATAATAATAATAATAATAATAATTTAAATCCTGCATAATAATAATGATAATATAACTTCTGTATAATAATAAATAATAATAATAATTTAAAACCTGAATTATAATAATATCACTCAAGTATAAAAATAATATTATAAATCCTGAATAATAATGAAAATATAACTCCTGTATAATAATAATAATAATAATAATAATAATAATAATAATATTATAAATCCTGTATTATAATAATAATGATAATAATAATAAATATTTCTCCTACAGTATTTTGCTTCATTATAAAGACTTCCTACAGAACTATTGACCTCCACATTGATATACGTAGTAGACAGCCTTTATGAGATATTTGAATATACTTTTATATATTGCATATTCCCATCCTCATTTCTGTGTTTCCAGAAATCAGAGGCTATTTTAGAAATGAAGTGGATCAAAAAGATTCCTTGGAGATTAACTGATGTACCTTGCGGTGCCGACATGCACAGTAAAACCATTTCTACAATCCCCATGGGGGGGGGGGGGGAAATATTCCCTGGTTTATATAAAGGAACTTTGTATTTTCCTAAGAAGGGGTCGTCCTTGGAGACGGTGGAAATTGGATTCCTTCTTAATATATCAAGAAGGATTATTTACATGTATCCAGATTGAGATTTCTTGTCCCACATACTGCAAACTACTTAAAGGGTAACTCCACTCTTGCGGAAAAAATAAATATAGCGAAAAAAAAAAAAGTAGTGAGGGTACAGCTTGTATAACAGTGTAAATTTGCTGTCCCCTCAAAATAACCCAACACACAGCCATTAATGTCTAAACCGCTGGCAACAAAAGTGAGTACACCCCTAAGTGAAAATGTCTCTCCTCCCTCCTAGGCGTTCCAATAGGATCGCCTGGAGTTTTGGCCAATCGGGAAACGGGTCTCATGACCCGCTTCCTGATTGGCGGGGAGGAGATTCAGTGTGAAAATAGCCAATATTTATTCGCTATACAAATAATAATAAACTGCGCTACAGTCCAAATATATAAGTTAGCAGCGGCTAGAAATTAAATACAAGATAACAGTGGTAGAGCCGCGCTTAAAAGAAAAAAGTCCTCAAATCCCACAGCTTGTCAGATTTTCAAACCACCCCGTGCTCAGTACACTTTAAGTGAATCCACCACCGTACAATGAGGGGGCTTACCAGACACAGCTGGGAGCCCAGCTTTTAATGTTGTCAGGTCTCGCTCACTCCTCCACTGAATCCTCATAAAGACAGCATTGGTCAGTTGTAGGAAAAATCTCAGCAACCACTCACTCCCAGCGGGGCAGGTTAGCATACAAGCAGAAATCCCATGTACATGTCCGAGCACCAGGGGAAAGAAGGACTCAATATAGTGAAGTACCGTTAAGAATTTATTAGGATAAATCTAAAATACTGTACTCACATAAGGATGCTATAAAACGTGTGTAAAACAGAAAGCCGGCAATCTTCAACAGCAACTGGTGACGTCAGCGCGCCCTCCCGACGTACGTTTCGTCACAGATGACGTCGTCCGGGGTGGTGGATTCACTTAAAGTGTACTGAGCACGGGGTGGTTTGAACATCTGACAAGCTGTGGGATTTGAGGACTTTTTTCTTTTAAGCGCGGCTCTACCACTGTTATCATTTATTCGCTATAGTCACACAACTGTGCAAGCCCACCCTTTTTTGAAGCCTATTAGAACCTCTGGCTCTAATCACGTGCTTAAAAAAAAATGACACCTCCCACCATTGCAATCCCTGCATCCGGCGCCCTGTATGTAGCTTAGGGGGCCGGACGCATGCGCCCCTAATGGATGGGTCGCCACTGGAAGGGACTGGTTAATTAAATATTTACCAGCCCCTTCCCCCCACCTGAGATGAGAGGAAGGAAGCTGGCGGCACTGCAGAGGGGAGATGGGAAGCAGGGGGAATTGGCACCGCACAAGATTATTAGGGGGTGCCCAGGCACACCCTGTGTGCACACGCCTATAACCAGCCCTCAGTCTGCAGAGGGCCCGCCCCTTTCATTCATTGGATTTCAGTTCTTTCAATCATGGAGGCTCGGCATCACATGTAGTGGTCTACACGCTCATGCAGCCTGCCTAGGTAAGCCCACTCCTCTAGACCAGCCTTTCTCAACCTTTTCAACACAGAGGAACCCTTAAAATATCTTTCCGGCCTTAAGGAACCCCTGCTAAAAATGACTATATCTACAATTCATGATACATTAGTGTGATGGTCAGTATGAAGAATGCTCTTTATCCTTTTGGTCATTGGGAAGACCCACCATCTTCCAGATAGCTAAAAAGATCATTGTTCTTAGTGGGAACTTATCTGAGAGTCTGAGACTTACCTGAGAGGCAGAAATTGCTCATTGCTCAAGGAACCCCTAGCAACTTCTGGAGGAACCCTAGGGTTCCACGGAACCCTGGTTGAGAAACCCTGCTCTAGACTGACAACCACCCGTCAAGACATTTTGATAAAACTCCTCCCGAGAACCAGCCAACTTCTGAGGGCTCTTGAGCGGAGCACTGAGGCCGGGTTCTGTGATGTTTTTACTTACCAACCGGGCCACTTTTTTACATTTGGTGGTCACAAGCTAAAAACTGTTTTTTTTTGCTAGAAAATTACTTAGAACCCCCAAACATTATATATTTTTTTTTCAAACACCCTAGAGAATAAAATGGCAATCATTGCAATACTTTTTGTCACATGGTATTTGCACAGCGGTCTTTCAAGCGCAATTTTTTGGGAAAAATTTCACTTTTTTGAGTTAAAAAATAAGACAACAGTAAAGTTAGCCCAATTTTTTTGTGTATTGTGAAAGAGGATGTTACGCCGAGTAAATAGATACCATACATGACACGGTTGAAAATTACGCGCACTCGTGGAATGGCGACAAAGTCCGTTATTTAAAAAGTTCCATAGGTGACGCTTTAAAATTTTTTATCGGTTACCAGGTTAGAGGTGCAGAGGAGGTCTTTCACAAGAATTATTGCGCACACTCTGGGGATCGCGGCGATACCTCACATGTGTGGTTTGAACACCGTTTTCATGTTTGGGCACGACTTACGTATGCGTTTTCTTTGCTGCGCGAGCTTGCGGGGACGGTGGCGCTTTAAATTTTTTTTTTTTAATTTTATTTATTTTTTTATTTTTAACACTGTTCCTTTAAAAAAAAAAAATCTGATCACTTTTATTGCTATCACAAGGAATGTAAACATCCCTTGTGATAGTAATAGATGGTGACAGGCATGGGCGTCCTCAGAAGTTCTTTCAGGGGGGGCATCCTTTTAAGCTCATGCTCTGTCCCTTTTTGACAACGTCATTATCACATTATCGAGGTGAGAGACTGCAGACATGGTACAGGAGACGGTCAGAGACTGCAGACATGGCACAGGAGACAGCCAGAGACGGCAGACATTGTACAGAAGACAGTCAGAGACTGCAGACATAGTACAGGAGACGGTCAGAGACTACAGAAATGATACAAGAGACGGTCAGAGACTGCAGACATGGTACAAGAGATGGTCAGAGACTGCAGACATAGTACAGGAGACGGTCAGAGACTGCAGACATGGTACAGGAGATGGTCAGAGACTGCGGACATGGTACAGGAGATGGTCAGAGACTGCGGACATGGTACAAGAGATGGTCAGGTACAGACGTCAGAGACTGGCAGAGGACATGATACAGACGTCAGAGACTGGTAGAGAACATGGTACAGACGTCAGAGACTGGC
>BLSH010457978.1:47315-58581 GCA_018402905.1 Glandirana rugosa | reverse complement strand
CCGATAGGTCCCCGGGCCCTCGGCGAGCCAGCAATGGGGTCCCCCGCCCTCCCCTGTGGGGGGGAGGACGGCGGAAGGCGGCGAGAAGAGGCCGGAGGGCAATAATCAGAGACTGCATACATAGCCCAAGAGACTGTCAGAAACTGCACACATGGCTTAAGAGGATAAGGACCTAGTGGGGAACCCCAGATTCCAGGGGGGTGCAACTGCCCCCCCTTGCCCTTACCTGCGGACCCCATGATGACAGGTACTCTTTTTGGAGGGCTGGGGGGTCTAAAAGACCCCCCCATCCCTCCTTTGCACTTCACAGTATTCAGATCGCCAAAAACGGTGATTCTGAATACTGTCATTTTTTAAAAATTGGCGCCGTTAGCCACCGAGTAAACCGGAAGTGACGTTGTGAAGCCGAAGGAGACCCGATCAGAGCCGAATACGGCTTCTATCAGGTCTCCTAGCCGGCGAAGGTGAAGATCGTCACTCCAGTCTCCCGGTGGGACGGGAGGCCGGAGAAGAGCGGCGGAAGGCGGCAGGAGGGGGGGTGTCCCCTCCCGCCCCCTGGGGTAACGACCGAGCGGCTCCCGGGCCCCTGGATAGCCGACCGCCCGCTCTAAAAAATGATACCGGGATATAGCCTGCAGGCTATGTCCCGGTAGAGCCGCTCAAACCCGACCGCCACCTATTTACGGCGCTGGTCGGGAAGTGGTTAATAACGAAGCGCAGAGATTCGATTATGGCTAAATAAGGTATGTAATAAAAACAGAAAGTTTTTATGTTTTAATTTAATAAGCATGAAATGGAGGAACCAAGGCAGGCCAAATATAAGAAAATGAAACTTCTGCTTTAATATGAAACGGATATAGGAAACGTGCAGTAACACAATCTTGGCGCTGTGCTCACATTCCTAAGCAGCGAGAGCCCAGAGTAGGCACAGGGTTAGTTGTCAGGACGGACTTCTACATTGCTTTCTGTGTAGGTGGTATTCCGCTCATGTACCACAACCTTGTATGTTGCTGCCAAGCATCTTGGATACATTACAAGTTTTACAGAATGCTGAAGGCCTAAAAGTCAGTAATGTCAAAATTGAAATGTCAATGTGCCCAGTAATCAGTTTTTAAAAGGTCACCTAGAGAACAGACATGCTAGTTAAAACATTTAGATGTAAAGGTAGAGTTGACATTCAGCTAAAAATTCCGCAATTAGCTTTCTGAACCCTTCTACAGAAGGTCGGGGTGGGGAAACGGGAAGGAATGCATGTATTATGAATTAAATGAGTCAATAGATAACGGGCGAGACGGGGTGGGAATTGGCTGTTGTAGAAGAAGTGCGGCTGAAGAGAAGAAAAAAAATAAGTTCCTTGACTCATTTGAGACAGACATCAAGATGAAAGGATTTGGGCTACCGGTGGTCTTAAAGTGGACTCATCGCCTAAATTAGTGAATTCAGAAGGAAATTGCAAAAGGACAGAGGGCACTAGAAATATCTATCTCCACGTAGTATGAGGGTGGTTGCTCCCGATGCCACAGGTTTCCCAGTCCTGGATCCTAAGTGGGGTTATCAGGTTGTTTGATCGGACATCAAGATTAAAGGATCTGGGCTACCTGTGGTCTTAAAGTGGACTCATCGCCTAAATTAGTGAATTCAGACGGAGTTTGCAAAAGGACAGGCCAGAGGGCACTAGAAAAATCTATCTCCACGTAGTATGAGGGTGGTTGATCTCGATGCCACAGGTTTCCCAGTCCTGGGTCCTAAGCGGGGTTATCAGGTTGTTTGATCGGACATCAAGATTAAAGGATCTGGGATACCTGTGGTCTTAAAGTGGACTCATCACCTAACTTAGGGGGGTTCAGAACGAGGTTGCAAAAGGACTGGCTAGTGGGTCACTAGTAAAAACCTGTCTCCACATAGGATTAGTGGTGGTCTCTCTTAATGCCACGGGGTTCCCAATCCTGGGTCCTAAGCGGGGTTTTCAGGTTCTTTGATCGGACATCAAGATGAAAGGATTTGGGCTACCTGTGGTCTTAAAGTGGACTCATCACCTAAATTAGTGAGTTCAGACGGAGTTTGCAAAAAGACAGGCCAGAGGGCACTAGAAAAATCTATCTCCACGTAGTATGAGGGTGGTTGATCTCGATGCCACAGGTTTCCCAATCCTGGGTCATAAGCGGGGTTATCAGGTTGTTTGATCGGACATCAAGATTAAAGGATCTGGGATACCTGTGGTCTTAAAGTGGACTCATTATCTAACTTGGGGGGTTCAGAACGAGGTTGCAAAAGGACTGGCTAGGGGGTCACTTGTAAAAACCTGTCTCCACATAGTATTAGTGGTGGTCTCTCTTAATGCCATGGGGTTCCCAATCCTGGGTCCTAAGCGGGGTTTTCAGGTTCTTTGATCGGACATCAAGATGAAAGGATTTGGGCTACCTGTGGTCTTAAAGTGGACTCATCACCTAAATTAGTGAATTCAGAAGGAGTTTGCATAAGGCCAGGCCAGTGGTCACCAGAAAAAAAACTGTCTCCACATAGGATTAGTGGTGGTCGCTCTCAATGCCATGGGGTTCCCAATCCTCGTCCTAAGCGGTGTTTTTGGGTTGTTTGATCGAACATCAAGATTCAAGAATCTGGGCTATCTGTGGTCTTAAAGTGGACTCATCACCTAAATTAGTGAGTTCAGAAGGAGTTTGCAAAAGGCCAGGCCAGTGGTCACTAGTAAAAAAGCTGTCTCCATGTAGGATTAGTAGTGGTTGCTTTCAATGCTTTCAAGGTTCCCAATCCTGGGTCCTAAGCAGGGTTTTCAGGTTGTTTGATCGAACATCAAGATGAAAGGATTTTGGCTACCTGCGGTCTTAAAATGGACCCATCACCTAAATTAGTGAGTTCAGAAGGAGTCTGCAAAAGACCAGGCCAGTGGTCACCAGTAAATACCTGTCTCCACATAGGATTACTGGTGGTCGCACTCAATGCCACAGGGTTCCCAATCCTGGGTCCTAAGCAGGGTTTTCAAGTTGTTTGATCGAACATCAAGATGAAAGGATTTGAGCTACCTGTGGTCTTAGAGTGGACCCATCACCTAAATTAGTGAGTTCAGAGGGAGTTTGCAAAAGGACAGGTCAGTGGTGACTAGAAAAAACTCTTTCCACGTAGGATGAGGGTGGTCGCTCTTGATGCTATGGGGTTCCCAATCCTAGGTCCTAAGCATGGTTCTCAGGTTGTCTGATCGGACATCAAGATGAAAGGATTTGGGCTATCTGTGGTCTTAAAGTGGACTCCACCTAGGATGAGAGTGGTTGCTCTCGATGCCACAAAGCGCAATTCTCAGGTGCAAAAGGACCGACCAGTGGTTACTTGTACAGCTTTAGTGGTGATACCCTTTAGTGGTATTTAACCCTTGGGGAATGTCTAACTAAAGCTGAAATTCCTATTGCAGAGGATGCCTAAAATTTGACTTGTATCTTAGTGTAGACTGATTCTGAATGGGAGGGTCTGGTTCATTATTATCATCTGGTGTGCTTTCATTGTTCTGATGAGGAAAGTTACAGGGTCTGCAACTAGTACTAGTACTTATATTGAAGTTAGTTTGTTCACAAATGAAAATTTGCCCAAAGAAAAAAAAAGGTTCAGTGATAGAAAACGATAAAGATATCAAATTATTTATATCTGTTCAACAACGGTGACCCTAGGGGTTGGGAACACACAAGTACATGGATGGAAAAAAAACTGTCTCCACGTAGGATGAGGGTGGTCATGGTCACTCTCGGTGCCCCAGGGTTCCCAATCCTGGGTCCTAAGCAGTTCTCAGGTGGAAGTATGAAATCCGTGCTTTCAGAAGGAGTCTGCAAAAAGCCCATCAGTGGTCTGATCAGACATCAAGATAAAAGGATTTTGGCTACCTGTGGTCTTAAAGTGGACTCATCACCTAAATTAGTGAGTTCAGAAGGAGTTTGCAAATGGACAGGCCAGTGGTCACTAAAAAAAATCTATCTCCACGTAGGATGAGGGTGGTTGCTCTTGATGCCATGGGGTTCCCAATCCTGGGTCCTAAGCGGGGTTATCGGGTTGTTTGATCGGACATCAAGAGTAACAGATTTGGGATACCTGTGGTCTTAAAGTGGACTCATCACCTAAATTTGTGAGTTCAGAAGGAGTCTGAACAAGAACTGGCCAGTGGTCACTGGTAGAGCTCAGGGTGTCCACCAGAATAGAGGAGAGGGAGGCAGGAAAGCCCTTAGGGCTCGTTTACACTTGCTTCAAGCACTTCAGCATCTGCAAAGCCTCCATAGAAGTCTATGACAGCTTTTGAGAGGCTTTTATTCAGCGTTAGCTTCGATTTGTTTTGGAGGTATTTGCAGGTATGAGATATCCCAGGATGCACTGGGAAACCAACAAGCAAACCTAAAGACATCATCAACAGTCACTTACTGTTCATGTGTATATATTTTGGGAGTGTCTGGTGGAGATATCACATCTGGTGTGCAGCGTGGAGCAGCAGAAAGGTGAGTGGGGTCTGGAATGGAGCAACTAGCAAATGGCACACGTGGTGTGCAACATGGGAACTCTATAGCGGAAGCTGAGCAGGGACAGAAGAGAGAGGAAAGAGGAGCAGAAAAAACTATCAATGTCACACGTGATGTGCAGAGTGAGAGCAATATAGGGGGAGGTAAGCATGGACTGGAGAGAGAGGAGGATCAGCAAACTGGAGGAACAGCAGAGCTGGGGGTTACTATTGAGCAGGGGATCAGTAGAGCTGGGGGTACTTCTGAGCGGTTGATCTGATGAACAAGGATACCAATGAGCTGGGGATCTGCTGAACGGGGGGTACTAATAAGCTGCGGATATGCTGAGTGGGGGCACTACTGAGCTAGGGTTCTACCAGGCCCCTTTAAAACAAATAGAAACTCAACATGTACACAGGGTATTTGCCAAGCTTCATTAAAGCTTCTAAAAAGCATCACGAAGCATCAGAAACACATCAAAAAAGCATGTTGATGTGGTAGGCGCTTTAATGTGGGTTAACGTTGAAGCAAGTGTAAATGAGCCCTTACTGTATAGTGTAGTTAGTTTGTTCACAAATGAAAATTGGCCCAAACAAAAAAAAATGGTTCAGTCATAGGAAAATATAAAGATGGCAAATTACTTACATCTGTTGAGGCTGCGGTAACCCTAGGGGGTGGGAACACACAACCTTCCAAAGACATACAGTAGATGGAGAAAAATCTCCATGTAGGATAAGGGTGATCACTCTCATTGCCACGGGGATCCCAATCCTGGGTCCTAAGCAGGGTTCTCAGGTGGGTTTATGAAATCAGTGAGTTCAGAAGGAGTCTGCAAAAAACCCCATCGGTGGTCCGATAGGACATCATGATGAAAGCTTTTGGGCTACCTGTGGTCTTAAAGTGGACTCATTAACTAAATTTGTGAGTTCAGGAGGAGTCTGCAAAAGGACTGGTCAGTGGGTCACTAGTAAAAACCTGTCTCCATATAGGATTAGTAGTAGTTGCTCTCAGGGCTGCCGGGCTGCCAAACCTGGGTCCTAAGCGGGGTTCTCAGGTGGGTGTATGAAATCTGTGAGCTCAGAAGGAGTCCACGAAAAAAAACATCAATGGACGATTGGACACCAAGATAAAAGGATTTGGGCTACCTGTGGTCTTAAAGTGGACTCATCATCTAAATGAGAGGAAGGAGTTTGCAAAAGGACTGGCCAGTGGTCACTAGAAAAATCTGTTTCCACGTAGGATGAGGGTAGTTGATCTCGATGCCAATGGGTTCCCAATCCTGGGTCCTAAACAGAGTTTTCAGGTTGTCCGATCGGACATCTAGATGAAAGGATCTTTACCGGGGTGTCCACTGGAAAAGAGGAGAGGGAGGCAGGAGATCCCTTATAGTGTAGTTAGTTGGTTCAAAAATGAAAATTGGCCCAAAGAAAAAAAAATGGCTCAGTCATAGGAAAAGATAAATGACTTTCATCTGTTGAGGCTGTGGTGACCCTAGGAAGTGTAGGAAAAGGATGGTTGCTCTTGATGCCATGGCGTTCCCAATATTTGGGAACTCCTTAATGACTGGAATGGTACCACTGGATTGGCGTAGGGCCAACGTGGTGCCCATATTTAGTTCTCAGTTGGGTGTATGAAATCTGTGAGCTCAGAAGGAGTCCACGAAAAAAACCATCAATGGACCGATTGGACATCAAGATAAAAGGATTTGGGCTACCTGAGGTCTTAAAGTGGACTCATCATCTAAATGAGAGAATTCAGAAGGAGTTTGCAAAAGGACTGGCCAGTGGTCACTAGAAAAATCTGTCTCCACCTAGGATGAGGGTAGTTGATCTTGATGCCAATGGGTTCCCAATCCTGGGTCCTATACAGAGTTCTCAGGTTGTCCGATCGGACATCTAGATAAAAGGATTTGGGCTACTTGTGGTCTTAAAGTGGACTTATCAACTAAATTTGTGAGTTCAGGAGGAGTCTGCAAAAGGACTGGTCAGTGAGCACTAGTAAAAACCTGTCTCCACATAGGATGAGTGTGGTTGCTCTCAATGCCGCCAGGTTCTTAACCCTGGGTCCTAAGCTGGGTTCTCAGGTGGGTGTATTACATCTGTGAGTTCAGAAGGAGTCTACAAAAAAAACCCATCAGTGGACTGATTGGAAATCAAGATGAAAGGATTTGGGCTACTTGTGGTCTTAAAGTGCACTCATCATCTTGAGTTCAGAAACAGCAAAAAGACTGGCCAGTCACTGGCACAGCTCAGGGTGTCCACTGGAAAAGAAGAGAGGGAGGCAGGAGATCCCTTATAGTGTAGTTAGTTGGTTCAAAAATGAAAATTGGCCCAAAGAAAAAAAAATGGCTCAGTTATAGGAAAGGATAAATTACTTCCATCTGTTGAGGCTGTGGTGACCCTAGGAAGTGTGAATGTGCACCCATTACAAGTATACGTGGATGAAGAAAAAAAATTCCATGTAGGAAAAGGATGGTTGCTCTTGATGCCATGGAGTTCCCAATATTTGGGAACTCCTTAATGACTAGAATAGTACCACTGGATTGGCATAGGGCCAATGTGGTGCCCATATTTAAAAAGGGATCAAAGTCTTTACCAAGTAACTATAGACCTTTTAGTTTAACTTCTATAGCTGGGAAGATACTGGAGAGTTTAATAAAAGACCACATAGATGAGTTCTTGTTAGATAAAAATATTTTAAACAACAGACAGCATGGATTCATGAAAGACAGAAGTTGTCAAACAAATCTGATTTATTTTTATGAGGAGGTAGGTGGCAAATGAGGTTTAATATTGATAAATGTAAAGTTATGCACTTGGGGGCTAAGAATATTCATGCATCGTACATACTAGGGGGAGTACAACTGTGGGTATCCATGGTGGAGAAGGATCTGGGGGAATCCATAGTGGAGAAGGATCTGGGGGAATCCATAGTGGAGAAGGATCTGGGGGAATCCATAGTGGAGAAGGATCTGGGGGAATCCATAGTGGAGAAGGATCTGGGGTGTTGGTAGATAAGCTTCATAATGGCATGCAATGCCAAGCTGCGTTTTCCAAAGGGAGTAAAATCCTTTCATGTATTAAGAGAAGTATGGACTCCAGAGATAGAGACATCATTTTGCCCCCCCCCCTGTACAAATCATTAGTAAGACCTCATCTGGAATATGCAGTTCAGTTTTGGGCACCAGTTCTCAAAAAGGATATCGGGGAAATGGAGAAAGTGCAGAGAAGGGCAACCAAACTAATAAGAGGCATGGGGGAGCTCAGCTATGAGGAAAGATTAGAGGATCTGAATTTAATCTCTCTTGAGAAGAGGAGATTAAGGGGGGGCATGATCAACATGTACAAATACATAAGTGGTCCATATAGTGAACTTGGTGTTGAGTTATTTACTTTAAAGGTCATCACAAAGGACAAGGGGGCGCTCTTTTTACGTCTAGAGGAAAAAAGATTTCATCTCCAAATACGGAAAGGTTTCTTCACAGTTAGAGCTGTGAAAATGTGGAATTGCTACGCATGAATCTATCCATTTAGCATATAAGGGGTGACAAGGATAGACGGGGCAGCGCCGGGCGCCCTTATTGATATTGTTCATTACCATCCTTGTATAAGTCAAATGAACATTTTTTTCTTTGTTTTTTTCACATTTTTCTATCTACGAAAGTTTGTTTCAAATAATGCATTTGCACTAACCACGGGACGATTATAAATGTATGCAGCCATGCTAAGTGGGGTGAAAAAAATGTAATCTAAAGAACTTATACAGTGTGGTGATATCATACGTGTCAGCTGGCTCTCTAGAAGCTGGGTCTCTAGAAGCTGGGTCTCTAGAAGCTGGATATCTAGAAGCTGGGTCTCTAGAAAACTGGATTTCTAGAAGCTGGGTCTCTAGAAGCTGAGTCTCTAGAAGCTGGGTCTTTATAGAAGCTGAGTCTCTAGAAGCTGGGTCTTTATAGAAGCTGGGTCTTTATAGAAGCTGGATCTCTAGAAGCTTGGTCTCTACAAGCTAGATCTCTAGAAGCTGGGTCTCTAGAAGCTGGGTCTTTATAAAAGCTGGAAATCTAGAAGCTGGGTCTCTAGAAGCTGGGGTTCTGGAAGCTAGAAGCTGGATATCTAGAAGCTGGGTCTCTAGAAACTGGATATCTAGAAGCTGTGTCTATAACAGCTGGGTCTTTATAGAAGCTGGAGCTCTAGAAGCTGAGTCTCTAGAAGCTGGGTCTTTATAGAAGCTGAGTCTCTAGAAGCTGGGTCTTTATAGAAGCTGGATCTCTAGAAGCTGGTTCTTTATAGAAACTGGATCTCTAGAAGCCGAGTCTCTAGAAGCTGGGTCTTTATAGAAGCTGGATCTCTAGAAGCTGGGTCTCTAGAAGCTGGGTCTCTAGAAGCTGGGTCCCTAGAAGCTGGGTTTCTAGAAGCTGGATCTCTAGAAGCTAGATCTCTAGAAGCTGGATCTCTAGAAGCTGGATCTCTAGAAGCTGGGTCCCTAGAAGCTGGGTCTTTATAGAAGCTGGATCTCTAGAAGCTGGATCTCTAGAAGCTGGGTCTCTAGAAGCTGGATTTCTGGAAGCTAGAAGCTGGATATCTAGAAGCTGGTTCTCTAGAAAGCTGGATATCTAGAAGCTGAGTAGCTAGAAGCTGGGTCTTTATAGAAGTTGGATCTCTAGAAGTTGGGTCTCTAGAAACTGGATCTCTAGAAGCCGAGTCTCTAGAAGCTGGGTTTTTATAGAAGCTGGGTCTTTATAGAAGCTGGATCTCTAGAAGCTGGGTCTCTAGAAGCCGAGTCTCTAGAAGCTGGGTTTTTATAGAAGCTGGGTCTCTAGAAGCTGGGTCTCTAGAAGCTGGGTCTCTAGAAGCTGGATATCTAGAAGCTGGGTCTCTAGAAAACTGGATATCTAGAAGCTGAGTATCTAGAAGCTGGGTCTCTAGAAGCTGGGTCTCTAGAAGCTGGATCTCTAGAAGCTGGGTCCCTAGAAGCTGGATCTCTAGAAGCTGGGTCTCTAGAAGCTGGGTCTCTAGAAGCTGGGTCTCTAGAAGCTGGGTCTCTAGAAGCTGGGTCTCTAGAAGCTGGGCCTCTAGAAGTTGGATCTCTCAGTTTGCTGATGTTGTTCATTATCATCCTTGCATACGTCAAATGACATTTTTCTCTTTTGGTTCTATATTGCATAAAAGTAACACACTTTAATAGAAGAAGACTACATATGCATACGAATAGAATAGCAGTGCCCTGATACAATTCTAACTATTCAAAGGGAATAAATACTAAAACCGGAAAAAAAAAAAAAACTCAGACAAATACGATAAAACAATAACAACAAAAGTATATATACAGTGCATGAAAGTCCTGTATATCAATTCTGTGTACGTCTTGTGCTGATTGGCCATTGTGCAATGCAGCTAACCACCTATTTGTCTCCAGATGGTTTTCTACATTACACAATGGTGGATGATCACAAGAAGCACGCAGTATTAATATCTTGGACTTTTATGCAAGTGTATGTAATTATATACCGCAGTTTGTTGATGTTGTACGGCAGCATACAATTTTAAGGCTTGAGATGTTTGGTGTCTTATTTATTCAATGCAACTCCATCTGTTATATTAAAAAAAAAAAATAGGTAATTGTTATATTTGCAAAAAAAATGTAATAAAACAGATTAACCACTTGCTTACTGGGCACTTAACCCCCCCCCTCCTGCCCAGACCAATTTTCCGCTTTCAGCGCTGTCACATTTTGAATGACAATTGCGCGGTCGTGCGGCGTTGTACCCAAACAACATTTTTTTACTTTTCCCCCCATATATAGAGCTTTCTTTTGGTGGTATTTGATCCCCTCTGCGTCATTTCTGATCACCGCTATAAACAAAAATAGACAATTTTGCAAAAAAGAAAACAATATTTCTTACTGTTTGCTAAAGTACAAAAAAAAATAAAATTATTCATCAGTTTTGGCCGATATATATTCCAATACATATTTTTAGTAAAAAAAAAAATCGTAATCGGCGTTTATTGATTTGGTTTGCGCAAAAGTTATCGCGTCTACAAACTATGCAAATTGATTTATGGCGTTTTTATTATTATTATTATTTTTTTTACTAGTAATGGCGGCGATCTGCGATTTTTATCGGTGCTGCGATATTGCGGCGGACATCTCGGACATTTTTGGCACTTTTTTTGGGACCAATGACATTTATACAGCGATCAGAAATTTAAATGTCCACTGATTACTGTATAAATGTCATTGGCAGTGAAGGGGTTAACCTGCAGGGGGCAGTGAAGGGGTTAACTGTGTTCCCTCATTGTGTTCTAACTGTGTGGGGGTGGGGCTGGCCGGGACATAACAGATCTCACTGATCCCAGTGACAGGGATAAGCAGATCTGCTATGTCCCCCTTAACAGAACGGAGAACCGCTGTGTTTACATCTGCGGTTCCCCGTTCTGCAGCTCTGCCAGGCTTTCACACAAATAGAGCTTTCTTTTGGTGGTATTTAATCACTGCTGGGTTTTTTTATTTTTTGCGCTATAAATGAAAAAAGACATAAAATTTTGTAAAAAAGAAACCTTTTTCTTTGTTTCTGTAATAAAATTTTGCAAATAGGTAATATTTCTTCATACATTTTGACCAACATTTATACTGCTACCTATCTTTGGTAAAAATAACCCAAATAACTGTATATTATTTGGTCTATGTGAAGGTTATAGAGTCTACAAGCTATGGTCACACCTGATCTACTCTCATTTCTTGAGACCCTAACAAGACAGGAAAGTACAAATCCCCCC
>BLSH010457978.1:2965-14598 GCA_018402905.1 Glandirana rugosa | reverse complement strand
TGTAGTCTCCAGGGTCTCTGATGTGATGGGAGGACCTCTGATGTGATGGTGGGACATCTGGTTTGATGGTGGGACCTCTGATGTGATGGGGAGACCTCTGATGTGATGGGGGATCTCTGATGTGATAGTGGGACCTCTGGTTTGATGGTGGGACCTCTGATGTGATGGGGAGACCTCGGATGTGATGGGGAGACCTCTGATGTGATGGGGAGACCTCTGATGTGATGGGGGGACCTCGGATGTGATGGGGGGACCTCTGATGTGATGGGAGGACCTCTGATGTGATGGTGGGACCTCTGGTTTGATGGTGGGACCTCTGATGTGATGGGGAGACCTCTGATGTGATGGGGGGACCTCGGATGTGATGGGGAGACCTCTGATGTGATGGGGAGACCTCTGATGTGATGGGGGGACCTCGGATGTGATGGTGGGATCTCTGATGTGATGTTGTTATATTGTGTTTCTCACTAAAATTCATTTAAGTGTAACACAAAAAAAAATCATACAACATAAAAAAAAAAGCAACTGCCATATTTTGATAATCTCTATGGTATTTGTGTTATATTTGTTTTGGAGGCTTAAAGTAACTTTTTACTTGACGCGTCTTTTAAATTATACCAACATTATGGGCGTTATATTAGAGGACCTCTAATGTGATGGGGGAACCTCTGGTTTGATGGGGAGACCTCTGACGTGATGGGGAGACCTCTGATGTGATGGGGGAACCTCTGGTTTGATTAGGAGACCTCTGACGTGATGGGGAGACCTCTGATGTGATGGGGGGACCTCGGATGTGATGGGGAGACCTCTGATGTGATGGGGAGACCTCTGATGTGATGGGGGGACCTCTGGTTTGATGGGGAGACCTCTGATGTGATGGGGAGACCTCTGATGTGATGGGGGGACCTCTGGTTTGATGGGGAGACCTCTGATGTGATGGGGAGACCTTTTATGTGATGGTGGGACCTCTGGTTTGATGGGGAGACCTCTGATGTGATGGGAGGACCTCTAATGTGATGGGGGTACCTCTGGTTTGATGGGGAGACCTCTGATGTGATGGGAGGACCTCTAATGTGATGGGGGAACCTCTGGTTTGATGGGGAGACCTCTGACGTGATGGGGAGACCTCTGATGTGATGGGGGGACCTTGGATGTGATGGGGAGACCTCTGATGTGATGGGGAGACCTCTGGTTTGATGGGGGGACCTCTGGTTTGATGGGGAGACCTCTGATGTGATGGGGGGACCTCGGATGTGATGGGGGGACCTCTGATGTGATGGGGGGACCTCGGATGTGATGGTGGGACCTCTGATGTGATGGTGTTATATTGTGTTTCTCACTAAAATTCATTTAAGTGTAACAAAAAAAAAAACATACAACATAAAAAAAAAAAGCAACTGCCATATTTTGATACTCTCTATGGTATTTGTGTTATATTTGTTTTGGAGGCTTAAAGTAACTTTTTACTTGACGCGTCTTTTAAATTATACCAACATTATGGGCGTTATATTGTGTTTTTTTGTAACATAAAAATACCAAGCAACATAAAAAAAAATGCAACTGACATTTTTTTTTATTCTCCAGGGTCTTTGCTTTATAACTGCTTCCAAGGTTTAAAGTCGTTTTCTAGCAAAAACTGCAGATTTTAATACATGTAAAGAAATAAATAAATAAAAAAATTGTCCCGCAGACAAATGGTTAACTGGAGATCTTCCCTCCGCTGAGGTACCACTGTCCTACCAAGAGATAATAACCGCTCAGCACTGGAAAAAGCCAACCGCAGCAAAAATGTCGGATCCTTCGCATGACTTGTCCTTGGGCCAGTTGAGTGAAAGACGTCAGAGGGTGAGAATCAACGCAAAGAAACAACGTTTAACCTCGATGATCTTCCCCTCCAGAAGAAGGGACTTTTCTGGTGCTCACATTCTTCAACGAGAAGAAAATTTCCCCTTTTTTCAAAGCAACGTGCCGAACACAAGCTTGCTGAGAACGCTGTTTGTGTTAAAATTAATTAAAAAAAAAAAAAAAGTTATTTATTTATTTTTTTAATTATTTTACCCTTAACAAAAATGTACAAATGTTTCATGCAATGGAGGTGCTGAAAAACTAAAAAGCAAAAAAAATTAAAAATTTCTTCGCTTAAAAAAAATAAAATAAAAAAATAAAAATAAAAATAAAATAAATATAAATATATATATATAATAAAATAAACCTCCACCATAGACCCTGCTATCATCCCAGGGATTTGTTTTTGTTTTTTTAAATTATTTAAATTATTTAATTTTTTAACAAGAATGTACAGATGTATAAGTATTCATTCAAAAAGTTACACATCATAAATACCCTTGTGAATGTTTTTAATATGTGATCAGGAGAGAAAGTTTATTTACTTTTTTTTTTATTATTTTATTTTTTAACAAGAATGTACAAATGTAACATTTGAACCTTAAAGAAAATACCCTAAGAACGTTCGATCAGGGTAAAAAATTCACCAAGGAACATTCGAACAGAAGAGAATATACCCTAAGAGCTTTTAATTATTTAAATTATTTTATTTTTTTAACAAGAATGTACAGATGTATAAGTATTCATTCAAAAAGTTACACATAATAAATACCCTTGTGAATGTTTTTAATATGTGATCAGGAGACAAAGTTTATTTACTTTTTTTTATTATTTTATTTTTTAACAAGAATGTACAAATGTAACATTTGATCCTCAAAGAAAATAAAACAAAAAAAACTAAAAAGAAATAAAAAATTAAATAATAAAAATAGATATAATAAAAATATATATATAATAAAATAGACCTCCACCATAGACCCTGCTATCATCCCAGGAATTACTTGATATAATTAGTAATTTATTTTATTTTTTTTAAATTATTCAAATTATTTTATTTTTAACAAGAATGTACAAATGTAACATTTGAATCTCAAAGAAAATACCCTAAATACGTTCGATCAGGAGAAAAATTCACCAAGGAATATTCAAACAGAAGAGAATATACCCTAAGAGCTTTTGATCAGATGAGTGACTGGTGTGATAATATCACGAACCTCACTGGCCTTGGCCAATCTCCTTGTCTCTAGGTGCTGAAAAACTAAAAAGCAAAAAAAAAAAAAAAAAATCTGCGCTTAAAAAATAAATAAATAAAAACTAAGAAAAATAAATAGATAATAAAAAATAAATATAAATATATATATATAATAAAATAGACCTCCACCATAGACCCTGCTATCATCCCAGGAATTACTTGATACAATTTGTAATTTTTTTTTTTTTTTAATGATTTAAATTATTTTATTGTTTTAACAAGAATGTACAGATGTATAAGTATTCATTCAAAAAGTTACACATAATAAATAATGGGCGGCACAGTGGTGTAGTGGGTAGCACTTTCGCCTGGCAACAAAAGGGTCGCCGGTTCGAATCCCAACCACGACACTACCTGCCTGGAGTTTGCATGTTCTCCCTGTGCCTGCGTGGGTTTCCTCCGGGTACTCCGGTTTCCTCCCACACTCCAAAGACATGCTGGTAGGTAAATTAGATCCTCTCTAAATTGTCCCTAGTATATGTATGAATGTGAGTTAGGGACTTTAGATTGTAAGCTCCTTGAGGGTAGGGACTGATGTGAATGTACAATGTATATGTAAAGCGCTGCGTAAATTGACGGCGCTATATAAGTACCTAAAATAAATAAATAAAATAAAATAAATACCCTTGTGAATGTTTTTAATATGTGATCAGGAGAGAAAGTTTATTTACTTTTTTCTAATTATTTTATTTTTTAACAAGAATGTACAAATGTAACATTTGAACCTCAAAGAAAATACCCTAAGTACGTTCGATCAGGAGAAAAATTCACCAAGGAACATTCGAGCAGAAGAGAATATACCGTAAGAGCATTTGATCAGATGAGTGACTGGTGTGATAATATCATGAACCTCACTGGCCTTGGCCAATCTCCTTGTCTCTAGGTGCTGAAAAACTAAAAAGCAAAAAAAAAAAATGTCTGCGCTTAAAAAAAATAAATTAATTAATAAAATAAATAAAAACTAAAATAAATAAATATATATATATAATAAAATAAACCTCCACCATAGACCCTCCTATCATCCCAGGAATTACTTGATACAATTTGAATTTTTTTTTTTTTAAATTATTGAAATTATTTTATTTTTTAACAAGAATGTACAGATGTATAACTATTCATTCAAAAAGTTACACATAATAAATACCCTTGTGAATGTTTTAATATGTGATCAGGAGAGAAAGTTTATTTACTTTTTTTTTTTAAATCAGTTTATTTTTAACAAGAATGTACAAGTGTAACATTTGAACCTCAAAGAAAATACCCTAAGAATGTTCAGGAGAACATCAAGAGAAAAATTCACCAAGGAACATTCAAACAGAAGAGAATATATCCTAAGAGCATTTGATCAGATGAGTGAATGGTGTGATAATATCATGAACCTCACTGGCCCTGGCCAATCTCCTTGTCTTTAGGTGCTAAAAGACTAAAAAAAACTAAAAAACTAAAAATAAAAAATAAATAAAAAGAAATAAAAAATTAAATAAATAAAAATATAATAAAAATATATATAATAAAATAGACCTCCACCATAGGCCATGCTGTCATCCCAGGAATTACTTGATATCATTTATTTACTTTTTCTTTAAATTATTTAAATTATTTTATTTTTAACAAGAATGTACAAATGTAACATTTGAACCTCAAAGAAAATACCCTAAGAACGTTCGATCAGGGGAAAAATTCACCAAGGAACATTCGAGCAGAAGAGAATATACCCTAAGAGCATTTGATCAGATGAGTGACTGGTGTGATAATATCATGAACCTCACTGGCCTTGGCCAATCTCCTTGTCTCTAGGTGCTGAAAAACGAAAAAGCAAAAAAAAAAAAAAAAAAAAGCTGCGCTTAAAAAAATAAATAAATAAAATAAATAAAAACTAAAAAAAATTAAATAAAAAATAAATAAAATAAATATAAATATATATATAATAAAATAAACCTCCACCATAGACCCTGCTATCATCCCAGGAATTACTTGATACAATTTGTATTTTTTTTTAATTATTTAAATTATTTTATTTTTTTAACAAGAATGTACAGATGTATAAGTATTCATTCAAAAAGTTACACATAATAAATACCCTTGTGAATGTTTTTAATATGTGATCAGGAGAGAAAGTTTATTTATTTATTTTTTTAATTATTTTATTTTTTAACAAGAATGTACAAATGTAACATTTGAGCCTCAAAGAAAATACCCTAAGAATATTCAATCAGGAGAAAAATTCACCAAGGAACATTCGAACAGAAGAGAATATACCCTAAGAGCATTTGATCAGATGAGTGACTGGTGTGATGATATCACGAACCTCACTGGCCTTGGCCAATCTCCTTGTCTTTAGGTGCTAAACAACTAAAAAACTAAAAAAAAAAGAAAAAAAACTAAAACAAAAAAACTAAAAAGAATTAAAAAATTAAATAAATAAAAATAGATATAATAAAAATATATATAATAAAATAGACCTTCACCATAGACCCTGCTATCATCCCAGGAATTACTTGATATAATTAGTAATTTATTTACTTTTTTAAAATTATTAAAATTATTTTATTTTTAACAAGAATGTACAAATGTAACATTTGAACCTCAAAGAAAATACCCTAAGAACGTTCGATCAGGAGAAAAATTCACCAAGGAACATTTGAACAGAAGAGAATATACCCTAAGAGCATCAGATGAGTGACTGGTGTGATAATATCATGAACCTCACTGGCCTTGGCCAATCTCCTTGTCTTTATGTGCTAAACGACTAAAAAAACTAAAAAAAAAAAGAAAAAAAACTAAAACAAAAAAACTTAAAAGAAATAAAAACTTAAATAAATAAAAATATATATAATAAAAGTATATATAATAAAATAGACCTCCATCATAGGCCATGCTATCATCCCAGAAATTACTTGATATAATTAGTAATTTATTTACTTTTTTAAAAAAATTATTTAAATTATTTTATTTTAAACAAGAATGTACAAATGTAACATTTGAACCTAAAAGAAAATATCCAAAGAACGTTCGATCAGGAGAAAAATTCACCAAGGAACATTTGAACAGAAGAGAATATACCCTAAGAGCATCAGATGAGTGACTTGTGTGATAATATCATGAACCTCACTGGCCCTGGCCAATCTCCTTGTCTTTAGGTGCTAAAAGACTAAAAAAACTAAAAAAAAAAAAAAACTAAAAAGAAATAAAAAATTTAATAAATAAAAATATATATAATAAAAATAAATATAATAAAATAGACCTCCACCATAGGCCATGCTATCATCCCAGGAATTACTTGATATAATTTGTAATTTGTTAATTTTTTTAATTATTTTATTTTTAACAAGAATGTACAAATGTATCAGCATTCTATTCAAAAAGTCACAAATAATACCCTTGTGAGTGTTTTTTTATTTAATATGTGATCAGGAGAGAAAGTGCTATGAGAACATTTGAACCTAAAAGAAAATACCCTAAGAACATTCGATCAGGAGAAAAATTCACCAAGGAACATTCGAACAGAAGAGAATATACCCTAAGAACATTTGATCAGATGAGTGACTCGTGTGATAATATCATGAACCTCACTAGCCCTGGCCAATCTCCATGTCTTTAGGTGCTAAAAGAATAAAAAAACTAAAAAAAAAAAAAAAGAAAAAAAAAAACTAAAAATAAATAAAATAAATAAATAAATATATATATATAATAAAATAGACCTCCATCATAGGCCACACTATCATCCCTGGAATTACTTGATACAATTTGTAATTTGTTTATTTTGTAAACTATTTTATTTTTAACAAGAATGCACAAATGTATCAGCATTCTATTAAAAAGTCACAAATAATACCCTTTGTGAATGTTTTTAATATGTGATCAGGAGAGAAAGTGCTATGAGAACATTTGAACCTAAAAGAAAATACCCTAAGAACGTTCGATCAGGAGAAAAATTCACCAAGGAACATTTGAACAGAAGAGAATATACCCTAAAAACATTTAATCAGATGAGTGACTGGTGTGATAATATCATGAACCTCACTGGCCCTGGCCAATCTCCTTGTCTTTAGGTGCTAAAAGACTAAAAAAAACAAAAAAATTAAAAAAAAACAAAAAAAAAGCTAACAAAAAAAAAAATTAAAAAAAAAATGTATGTAATAAAACAGGCCTCCACTATAGGCCATGCTATCATCCAAGGAATTAATTGATACAATTTTTTTATTTTTTAAATTATTTTATTTTTAACAAGAATGTACAAATGTGTCAGCATTCTATTCAAAAATTCACAAAAAAGAAGAGAATATACCCTAAGAGCATTTGATCATCAGAAGAGTGACTGGTGTGATAATATCATGAACTTTACTGGCCCTGACCAATCTCCTTATCTTTAGGTGCTAAAAGACTAAAAAAAAACAAACAAAAAAAAACAAATAAAAAAACTAAAAACAAATAAAAAAATTAAATAAATAAAAATATATATAATAAAATAGGCCTCTGCCATACGCCATGCTATCATCAGGAATTACTTGATACAATTTGTTTATTTTTTGATTTTTTTAATTATTTTATTTTTAACAAGAATGTACAAATGTGTCAGCATTCATTCAAAAATTTACAAATAATAACCTTTGTGAATGTTTTTAATATGTGATCAGGAGAGAAAGTGCTATGAGAACATTTGAACCGAAAAGAAAATACCCTAAGAACGTTCGAACAAAAGAGTTGTAGCAAAGTGTCATTTCTTCAGTGTTGTCACATGAAAAGATAGAATAAAATATTTACAAAAATGTGAGGGGTGTACTCACTTTTGTGAGATATATGTATATATATATATATATATATATATATATATAATATGTTTTTTTATTTTATTATATTTATCTTTTATATTTTATTAGATGTATTCCTATTTTATGCTTTATTTCATATTCTTAATATTTTTACCATGAATTACCTCCATCAGGTGCAAGTGCAATAGGAAGGGCCCCAGACATTTCCCCATATGGCCAAAGAATTTTGGACACCAACCAATGGCACCTATTTGAGCCTGTTGGCCACCCCAATTCAATACCATCATCACTAATATGGAGTTGCCCCCTTTTTCGGGGTCTCCTCCTCCAGGATGCTTTCCTAGTGCGTCTATGGCAATGTCTGAGAGATCTGCTTCTCATTTGGCATTCCAATCAGGGGCGTTGCTAGGGGGTGGCTATTGGGGCCTATAGCCCCGAGTCTCTTACTGGGTGGGTGCAGTTCTGCAATTTGCAGGTATGTCCCGGTCTGGAATGCATTAGGCAGGGGCAGACTGAGCCAGGGTAGCGTGGGCTCCAGCACTGCCCTCGCCTCCACCTAAAGTATGGGGAGGCTCTCTGGGTACCCTGATGTATAGGGGGGGTTCTCTGGGGACCCTGATGTAAGGAAGGGGCTCTCATGTAAGGAAGGGGCTCTCTGGGGACCCTGATGTAAGGAAGGGGCTCTCATGTAAGGAAGGGGCTCTCTGGGGACCCTGATGTAAGGAAGGGGCTCTCTGGGGACCCTGATGTAAGGAGGGGGCTCTCATGTAAGGAAGGGGCTCTCTGGGGACCCTGATGTAAGGAAGGGGCTCTCTGGGGAGCCTGATGTAACGAAGGGGCTCTCTGGGGCCCTGATGTAAGGGGGATCCGCAAATGTAACAATATTTATACTTATATGTATATTATATACATGTGTATGCCCGCTCAAGCATATGACTCTACTTAGCTGCTATGGGCTCTAGCCCCAGATCTTTTGTAGACCTAGCAACGCCCCTGATTCCAATCCAGTCACCCTGAAAAACCGGAAAGGTTCCCAAGCTGTTCCTACACCAGTCGGAAGCGAACGATTGCCTAAAATGTCTTCATAGCGTTAGCAGTCCCCTTCACTGGAAACATCTGAGCTCCGTCATTTCACATATGGCCATGACACACATCACAGATGTAAATCTCACAGTTCAGCTGCAGCATCCCTTCGTCTTTTCAATATTATTACGATTTACGCAATTCCATCCCAGCGCTTCACGTTTTACGTTTGTTTGTTTTTTTTAGGCTCGCCCAACTAGGATCATCATTCGATGTTTCCTGGATTAAATGGAAGAGTTCTCCAGGATTATTGAAGACTGACGTTGTCTCCAATCCCCTTTTTCTGCAGTAACAAGTGATAAACAGACGAACGTTTGACCCAACTCGACCCCGCACACATCTGTTCTAATGCAGAAAACGCCTACTGATCCCGGGCCGGGTTCCTACTGAGAGGCTTCATAGGGGAAGCCGTATATTGCGTGGAAATTCAGAAGGATAAACGTGCGACTGTGGTGAGATCATCCGCGTGTCGTATGCCGGCCTTTTTTGGCCTGGGTTCATAAATGGAAAGGTGCCCAGGTCTAAACATCTCTGTGTTTTGCTAAGGGCATTGTTCCAATTTCATTTTTAATATCTGTATATTGTAATATATATTTTTTTTATATACTTTATTATACTTACAGTTTATTATTAGAGCAATGGCCTCCCCCAAAGAATGGTGGGACTTTGACGTCTATAGATCGGTGGTGCGGTGCATCGGTCTGCCCCGCCGCATTACCGATCTTGGTAAAGAGCCTCCATCGGGAGCTCTTTACCACGTGATCAGCCATGACCAATCACGGCTGGTCACAGTGTAAACAGGAAGAGCCATTTATCGGCTTTTCCTCTACTCGTGCCTGCAGGCGTGAGTAGAGGAGAGCCGATTGGCTGCTCTCCTGTGCGCTGATTGTTTATCAGCACAGTCCCCCCTAGGATCGCCACCCAGGACCACCAGGGAGCCGATCAGGGAGCCCAACCTGACATCAAGGAGCCCATTCTAGACTACCAGGTAAGGGGCACAATGTCCAACATGGATGGCACTCAGTGCCAATTTCAGATGCCACCCAGGACAACCAAGGAATGACAACCTTACAGTGCCCACCGGTGCCACCTATCAGTGCCCACCTGTGCCACCTATCAGTGCCCATTCTATTGCTTGCCAACTAACTAGTCATTTTATGTTATATGTTTGACAGAATTATATGTCCTGATATCTCTTTAGAATATTGTAACTGCATACAAACGAATTTCCCTGAAGAAGGAGTAGAAGTAACTCCGAAACATGTTGGATAAAGCTTTGCAGAAATATATATATGCAACCGCACTGCTCATAGAACTGATTATGGTTCAAGTAGCACCTCTTTTTGTTTTCACATATTGTAACTAAGTTTTTATAAATTGGAAACAATTTTTTACCCAGTATGTCTTGTTGATACTTATACATTTTTTTTTATTTTATGTTATAAGTATGTTTTTCGTGCCTTTAAAGTCCCACCATTCTTCTAGGGAAACCATTGCTTTAAACCAGTGGTAGGCAACCAGTAGCCCTCCAGCTGTTGTGGAACTACATTTCCCATGAGGCATTGCAAGGCTGGCAGTTACAATTACTCCCAGAGGCATGATGGTACTTGTAGTTCTGCAGCAGCTGGAGGGCCCCAGGTTGCCTACCCCTGCTTTAAACAGTAGAGATGTTGGCTGATTCATGATTCCTCCTGATCATTTTCTTATAATTTATTATGATTGCTTATATATATATATTTTTTATTGTATTTATTTCAGGTACTTATATAGCACCGTCAATTTACGCAGTGCTTTACATATACATTGTACATTCACATCAATCCCTACCCTCAAGGAGCTTACAATCTAAGGTCCCTAACTCACATTCATACACATACTAGGGGCAATTTTAGACCGGATCTAATCAACCTACCAGCGTGTTTTTGGAGTGTGGGAGGAAACCAGAGTACCCGGAGTAAACCCACGCAGGCACAGGGAGAACATGCAAACTCCATGGTCGGGATTTGAACCTGCGACCCTTTTGCTGCTAGGCGAAAGTGCTATCCACTACACCACTGTGCCGCCCTATATATATATATATTTATTATATACAGTATGTATATTTTATTCTATATTTTTAAATATCTCTGTATTTTATTATTTTTATATTTATTTTGTATATTTTATTATAGTTAATAATTTTAATCATTTTATTCTATATTTTTAAATAATATTTATAAATCTTTAATAAGATTTATATGTTAATATTATATATATATAAAATCCAAAAGAGAGAGCGTCACTCACAGGTCTTGAAAGGTGAACACACAATGAAGGATTTATTTCAACGTTTCGACGAGGCACTAGCTCGTCTTCCTCAGGACAACCTTTATCCGTTGTCCTGAGGAAGACGAGCTAGTGCCTCGTTGAAACGTCGAAATAAATCCTACATTGTGCATTCACCTTTCAAGACCCGTGAGTGACGCTCTCTCTTTGAAATTATATGCACTACAGAGATATCATCTCTGACATGTGTGCAGTGGCAACCATTGGACCACTGGCTATTTTATATATATATGTGTATATATATATATATATATATATACATACATACACACACATATATATATATATATATATATATATATTAAAAAAAAAAATATATATGTATATATATAATTTTACTCTAAAAAAATTAAAAA
>BLSH010457960.1:479065-489232 GCA_018402905.1 Glandirana rugosa | reverse complement strand
AAAGAAGCCTGCAGACATGGAGTGGAGACTTTGTTGGATTTTTCCTGTATGGACTGTCAGGTTAATATCAGAATGGAGTGTCCAGAGGCCACTCCTTAAGAGGGGGGAGCTACAGGGATCTGTGTACTTGCTCGAGTCACCTGCTGGTGGCACTGCTGTACGAAGTATCAAAGGGTGTAGTTCTGGTGGCCACCAGTGGGTGTCTACCAGCAGATGGAGTACACAGGTCATTAAGCTACACCTGATGGGGCTGCTGGGACTATATAAGCCCGCCTTCCACCCAGTCCTAGTGCTTCAGCATTTTCTCTGCAAGCCATTCCCTGCCTGAGCCTGGCCTGTTCTATGTTTTGGACCTGTCCTGATCCACGTTCCAGACCTGACCTGAGTCCCCACCTGGAGTTCTGTCCCCCTGGAACCTGCTCCCTCCTTCACCATTCAGCCCTCGGTATTTTCCTCCCTGTTCTCCTCATTTGATATCTGCCTTGCATTTGTATTTAGTTAGTTAGATAGGTGTTGTTTTTGGGTTGGCATGTTTTTTCCTTCTTTCACTTGCTTGCTTTTGTTATTGGTGTTGGGTGTTTTGCAAGTGTGTAATTTTTATAATAAAATATATTTTTTCACTTATCTGTATAGTCCTGATTCTTTTAGGTGCAGCCCATTGATCTGCTTCCCTTTGCTGAATGCTTGTAAGCCTGACATAATGCTGAAGCCATAAAAACGGATCGGCTGCACCTGGGAACCAGGGCTAAGCACTTGCTAATTACTGCAAGATGCACTTTGAGGAGATTCTGTATCTTTCACTCCTGGTAACAGAGGACAGAGATTACTGCCGCCAAATGTTGAAAGGGCAGACCAGGGAGCAATTGTTGGAATGCATCCGTATGGCACACACTTTTTTTGACCAAGGCAGATTTTTGTTTGAAGACATTCAGCCACTCATTCAAATGTGTGCAGAGTTGGCTCTGTCTGGTGTCCCTAGTGGTAGAGATGATTATACCCCTCCTTTCACTGTGGATCAGGTTGTATCCTTGGTTTTTTTGTGGGACGATGACTCAGACTTTTTTTTGGAACATTACTCAGCTTGCTCTCCAGAGATGTTAATAGAATGTATTAACTCAGTACAATCTTTGGTCAGACAGGCAGCATGTGAGGTGGATTTTGTGCAACCATTATTACAGGCATGGTCAAATATATTGCACTCGGCCTCTGTCAGCCTGCAGCCATCCATTCCTGTGGCTAGACCCCCTGCCCGCTCAAACGTCTTTTCCTCCATCATCCACAGCAACCACAGTTGCAGCCCAATATACCCTGCTCCCAACTAAATACCAGTACCCTGTTTCCACCTGCTGCACCTTCCCTGCTTTTTACCCATCTACCTCCTCTCCACTGCCTGCAACTATCCCACGGAAATCCCACTCAGCAACTCCACCCTCTTTTTTACCTTCCTCCCATTCTTCTCTGCCATCAGCTGCACACCCTACACACAGTCCTGCATCCACATACCGAGTTTCACTAACAAAACCAAAAAAGAAACGGAAATTTTTCCCAACCCGCACTATCCTGTCAATATCCAATCCTGCAGCCATATCAGCTGATGTGTCCCAGTCCACTACCGCATCAACCGTTCCGTTCCAGTCTGCCTCTAAGCCAGCCACTGCTGTCCAGCCCGATGTTCCAGTGCCCGCTGTCCAATCTGATATGCCAGTGCCTGCTGTCCAGTCCAATGATTCTGTGCCCGCTGTCCAGTCTGATGTGCCAGTGCCCGCTGTCCAGTCTGACGTGCCAGTGCCCGCTGTCCAGTCTGACGTGCCAGTGCCCGCTGTCCAGTCTGACGTGCCAGTGCCCGCTGTCCAGTCTGACGTGCCAGTGCCCGCTGTCCATTCCGACGTTCCAGTGCCCGCGGTCCATTCCGATGTTCCAGTGCCCGCTGCCCAGTCTGACGTGCCAGTGCCTGCTGCCAATTCTGATGATCCAGTGCCCGCTATCCAGTCTGACGTGCCAGTGCCCACTGTCCAGTCTGATGTTCCAGTGCCCACGGTCCAGTCTGATGTTCCAGTGCCCACGGTCCAGTCTGATGTTCCAGTGCCCACGGTCCAGTCTGACGTGCCAGTGCCCGCTGTCCAGTCTGACGTGCCAGTGCCCGCTGTCCAGTCTGACGTGCCAGTGCCCGCTGTCCAGTCTGACGTGCCAGTGCCCGCTGTCCAGTCTGACGTGCCAGTGCCCGCGGTCCATTCCGATGTTCCAGTGCCCGCTGTTCAGTCTGATGTTCCAGTACCTGCTGCCCAGTCTGACGTGCCAGTGCCTGCTGCCAATTCTGATGATCCAGTGCCCGCTGTCCAGTCTGACGTGCCAGTGCCCGCTGTCCAGTCTGATGTTCCAGTGCCCGATGTCCAGGCTTACGTGCCAGTGCCCGATACCAGTCTGATGTTCCGGTGCCCGCTGATCCTGTGCCCGATGTCCTGATGCCCACTGATCCTGTGCCCGATGTCCTGATGCCCACTGATCCTGTGCCCGATGTCCTGGTGCCCGCTGATCCTGTGCCCGATGTCCGGGTGCCCGCTTATCCTGTGCTCTCTGATCCTGTGCCCGATGTCCTGGTGCCTGCTGATCCTGTGTCTGATGTCCTGGTGCCTGCTGATCCTGTGCCCGATGATCCTGTGCCTGCTGATTCAGTGCCTGAAGACCCGGTGCCCGCTGATCCAGTGCTTGATGATCCAGTGCCTTTTTTTGGTTTCCTGTCTGATGCCAAAATGGCCACTGATTTTCCCCCTGCTTGATACCCAGACTTCCTCTGATTCCCCTGTGTTGTCTGCTTCTGCTTGTTTCCTGCCTGCTGTCCAGCCAGCTTGTGATATCACATCCAAACTTCCGGACCCTGGCAGTGGGGTGCATGATCTGTTACCTAATTTAGGGGGCACACCCCCAAGCAGGTTGGAAGACTCTGACCTTAACAATACAAAGAAGCCTGCAGACATGGAGTGGAGACTTTGTTGGATTTTTCCTGTATGGACTGTCAGGTTAATATCAGAATGGAGTGTCCAGAGGCCACTCCTTAAGAGGGGGGAGCTGTCAGGATCTGTGTACTTGCTCGAGTCACCTGCTGGTGGCACTGCTGTACGAAGTATCAAAGGGTGTAGTTCTGGTGGCCACCAGTGGGTGTCTACCAGCAGATGGAGTACACAGGTCATTAAGCTACACCTGATGGGGCTGCTGGGACTATATAAGCCCGCCTTCCACCCAGTCCCAGTGCTTCAGCATTTTCTCTGCAAGCCATTCCCTGCCTGAGCCTGACCTGTTCTGTTCTATGTTTTGGACCTGTCCTGATCCACGTTCCAGACCTGACCTGATCTGTGTCCCCACCTGGAGTTCTGTCCCCCTGGAACCTGCTCCCTCCTTCACCATTCAGCCCTCGGTATTTTCCTCCCTGTTCTCATTTGATATCTGCCTTGCATTTGTATTTAGTTAGTTAGATAGGTGTTGTTTTTGGGTTGGCATGTTTTTTCCTTCTTTCACTTGCTTGCTTTTGTTATTGGTGTTGGGTGTTTTGCAAGTGTGTAATTTTTTATAATAAAATATATTTTTTCACTTATCTGTATAGTCCTGATTCTTTTAGGTGCAGCCCATTGATCTGCTTCCCTTTGCTGAATGCTTGTAAGCCTGACAATATTCCAGATGAGGTCTTACTAATGATTCGTACAGGGGCAAAATAATGTCTCTATCTCTGGAGTCCATACCTCTCTTAATACAAGAAAGGATTTTGGTTGCTTTGGAAACCGCAGCTTGGCATTGCATGCCATTATTAAGCTTATGATCTACCAACACCCCCAGATTCTTCTCCACTATGGATTCCCCCAGTTGTACCCCCCCCCCAGTATGTAGGATGCATGCATATTCTTAGCCCCCAAGTGCATAACTTTACATTTATCAACATTAAACCTCATTTGACACACAGTCGTCCAATTAGACAGTGCATTGAGGTCGGCTTGTAAGTTGGAGACATCCTGCAAGGAAGTTATTCCACTGCATAGCTTTGTGTCATCTGCAAACACTGAAATTGTACTTTTAATCCCAGACCCTATATCATTTATAAATATATTGAAAAGTAAGGGTCCCAACACTGAACCTTGGGGTACACCACTGATGACCTTAGACCATTCAGAATAAGAATCATTAACCACTACTCTCTGAATTCGGTCGTTTAGTTTTCTATCCATTTACAAATTGATCTTTCCAAGCCTGTAGACTTTACCTTACACATTAGTCGTGTGTGGGGAACGGTGTCAAACTCTTTTGCAAAATCCAAGTATACCATGTCCACAGCCACCCCTCTGTCTAAGGTTTTACTTACCTCCTCATAAAATGAAATCAGGTTTGTTTGACAACTTCTGTCTTTCATGAATCCATGCTGTCTGTTGCTTAAAATCTTTTTATCCAACAAGAACTCATCTATGTGGTCTTTTTTTAAACTCTCCAGTAACTTCCCAGCTATAGAAGTTAAATTAACAGGTCTATAGTTACTTGGTAAAGACTTTGATCCCTTTTTAAATATGGGCACCACATTGGCCCTACGCCAATCCAGTGGCACTATTCCAGTCATTAAGGAGTCCCTAAAAATGAGATACAATGGCTTTGAAATGACAGAGCTCAATTCCTTTAAGGTCCGTGGATGGATGCCATCTGGTCCAGGTGCTTTATCTACCTTTATTCTGTCTAAATACTTATGGACCATTTCACTTTTGAGCCATTGTGCATCATTTGTGGCTGTGTCACTACCACCCCCATTATGGACATGAGTTCCTCAATGCTCCTTTGTATACACAGAGCTGAAGAAAGTATTTAATAAGTTTGCCTTCTCATTGTCCCCAGTCACGCACTCTAGATTATTTTGTAAAGTGCCTATATGCTCAGACTTGACCTTTTTACTATTAATATATTTGAAGAATTTTTTGGGGTTTGTCTTACAATCTTTTGCAATCTGTCGTTCGTTGAGAATTTTTGCATCCTTGATTTCCTTTTTACATATTCTGTTATATTCTTTGTAACACTTAAAAGATGATAGTGTTCCCTCATTTTTATATATATTTTTTTTTTTTTTTTAGGTTTTCTTTTTAGCCTCTTAAATTTATTGCCCATGGGAATATACTTTGCAGTGAGTTCGCATACAGTTTTTTTGAAAAATTCCCATTTCTGTTCTGTGTTTATTGGTGCCAATATTCCCTCCCAGTCTAAGTCCTGGAGAGCAGCCCTCATCTTTGTAAAATTTTCTCTTAAAATTAAGTGTTTTTTTATCTTTCCCATTTGTGTTTGTTGCTTGCAGCTTACATTAAATGAAATCATGTTATGGTCACTGTTACCCAGATGTTCTTTTATATGAATATAATGTAAGGAGGAACTCCACTGCCTGGGGACACCTGAGATGTAAGAAGGGGCTCCACTGCCTCGGGACATCTGATGTAATGAGGGACTCCACTGGGGACACCTTATGTAAGGAGGGACTCCGCTGCCTGGGGACACCTGAGATGAAAGGAGGGACACCACTGGGGAAACCTTAGATGTAAGGAGGGACTCTACTGCTTGGGGACATCTGCGATGTAAGGAGGGACTCCATTGGGACACCTGAGATGTAAGGAGGGAGTCCGCTGGGGACACCTAAAATGTAAGGAGTTACTCCACTGCCTTGGGACACCTAAAATGGAGGGAGGGACTCCGCTGGGCACACCTAAGATGTAAGGAGGGACTCCACTGGGGATACCTAAGATGTAAGGAGGGACTCCACTGCTTGGGGACACCTGAGATGTAAGGAGGGACTCCACTGCCTGGGGACAAATGAGATGTAAGGAGCGACTCCACTGCCTGGGGACTCCTGAGATGTAAGGAGGGACTCCACTGGGGATACCTAAGATGTAAGGAGGGACTCCACTACTTGGGGACACCTGAGTTGTAAGGAGGGTCTATACTGCTTGGGGACACCTGAGATGTAAGGAGGGACTCCACTGCCTGGGGACAAATGAGATGTAAGGAGGGACTCCACTGCCTGGGGACTCCTGAGATGTAAGGAGGGACTCCACTGGGGACATGTGAGATGTAAGGAGGGACTCCACTACCCGGGGACACCTTAGATGTAAGGAGGTACTCCGCTGGGGACGCCTGAGATGTAATGAGGGACTCCACTGCCTTGGGACACCTGAGATGTAAGGAAGGACTCCATTGCCTGGGGACCCCTGAGATGTAAGGAGGGACTGCACTGGAGACACCTGAAATGTAAGGAGGGACACCGCTGGGGACACCTGAGATGTAAGGAGGGACTCCACTACCTGGGGACACCTGAGATGTAAGGAGGGACTCCACTGGCGATAACTGAGATGTAAGGAGGGACTCCACTGCCTGGGGACACCTGAGATGTAAGGAGGGACTCCACTGCCTGGGGACACCTGAGATGTAAGGAAGGACTCCACTGCCTGGGGACACCTGAGATGTAAGGAGGGACTCCACTGGGGACACCTGAGATGTAAGGAGGGACTCCGCTGGGGACACCTGAAATGTAAGGTGGGACACCACTGCCTCGGGACACTTAAGTAAGTAAGAAGGTACTCCGCTGGGGACACCTGAGATGTAAGGAGGGACTCCACTGCCTTGGGACACCTGAGATGTAAGGAAGGACTCCATTGCCTGGGGACCCCTGAGATGTAAGGTGGGACTCCACTAGAGACACCTGAGATGTAAGGAGGGACTCCACTGCCTTGGGACACCTGAGATGTAAGGAGGGACTCTGCTGCCTGGGGACACCTGAGATGTATGGAGAGACTCCACTGCCTGGGGACACCTAGGATGTAAGGAGGGACTCCACTGGGGATACCTGAGATGTATTGAAGGGGGCCTTAACTGGGGATACCTGAGATGTAAAGAGGGGCTCCGCTGCCTGAGGTTACCTGAGATGTAAGTAAGGACTCCACTGTGTGAGGACACCTGGGATGTAAGGAGGAACTCCACTGGGAACACCTGAGATGTAAGGAGAGAGTCCACTGCCTGGGGACACCTGAGATGTAAGGAGGGACTCCGCTGGGGACAACTGAGATGTAAGGAGGGACTCTGCTGGGGACACCTGAGAAGAAAGGAGGGAATCCGCTGCCAGGGGACTTCTGGGATGTACGGAGGGACTCCACTGGGTACACCTAACATGTAAGGACGAACTCCACTGCCTGGGGACATCTGACATGTAAGGAGGGACTCCAGAGGGGACACCTGAGATATAGGGAGGGACTCCACTGCCTGAGGACACCTGAGATGTAAGGAGGAACTCCACTGCCTGGGGACACCTGAGATGTAAGGAGGGACTCCACTGCCTGAGGACACCTGAGCTGTAAGAAGGAACTCCACTGCCTGGGGACACCTGAGATGTAAGGAGTGACTCCACTGCCTGAGGACACTTGAGATGTAAGGAGGGACTCCACTGCCTGGGGACACCCTATATGTAAGGAGGGGCTCCCCTGCCTGGGGTCCCCTAATGTAAGCAGGGACTCCAATTGGGACACTCCGCTGTCTGTGGACACTTGAGATGTAAGGAGGGACTCCATTGGGGACATCTGAGATGTAAGGAGGGACTCTGCTGCCTGGGGACACCTGAGATGTATGAAGAGACTCCACTGCCTGGGGACACCTAGGATGTAAGGAGGGACTCCACCGGGGATACCTGAGATGTATTGAAGGGGGCCTTAACTGGGGATACCTGAGATGTAAAGAGGGGCTCCACTGCCTGAGGACACCTGAGATGTAAGTAAGGACTCCACTGTCTGAGGACACCTGGGATGTAAGGAGGAACTCCACTGGGAACACCTGAGATGTAAGGAGAGAGTCCACTGCCTGGGGACACCTGAGATGTAAGGAGGGACTCCGGTGGGGACAACTGAGATGTAAGGAGGGACTCCAGAGGGGACACCTGAGATGTGAGGAGGGACACCGCTGAGGACACCTGAGATGTAAGGAGGGACTCTGCTGGGGACACCTGAGAAGAAAGGAGGGAATCCGCTGCCAGGGGACTTCTGGGATGTACGGAGGGACTCCACTGGGTACACCTAACATGTAAGGACGAACTCCACTGCCTGGGGACATCTGAGATGTAAGGAGGGACTCCAGAGGGGACACCTGAGATATAGGGAGGGACTCCACTGCCTGAGGACACCTGAGATGTAAGGAGGAACTCCACTGCCTGGGGACACCTGAGATGTAAGGAGGGACTCCACTGCCTGAGGACACCTGAGGTGTAAGAAGGAACTCCACTGCCTGGGGACACCTGAGATGTAAGGCGTGACTCCACTGCCTGGGGACACCTGAGATGTAAGGAGGGACTCCACTGCCTGAGGACACCTGAGATGTAAGGAGGAACTCCACTGCCTTGGGACACCTGAGATGTAAGAAGGAACTCCACTGCCTGGGGACACCTGAGATGTAAGGAGGGACTCCGCTTGGGACACCTGAGATGTAAGGAGGGACTCCACTGCCTGGGGACATCTGAGATGTAAGGAGGGACTCCAGAGGGGACACCTGAGATATAGGGAGGGACTCCACTGCCTGAGGACACCTGAGATGTAAGGAGGGACTCCACTGCCTGGGGACCCCTGAGATGTAAGGTGGGACTCCACTAGGGTCACCTGAGATGTAAGGAGGGACACCGCTGAGGACACCTGAGATGTAAGGAGGGACTCCACTGCCTGGGGACAACTGAGATGTAAGGAGGGACTCTGCTGCCTGGGGACACCTGAGATGTATGGAGAGACTCCACTGCCTGGGGACACCTAGGATGTAAGGAGGGACTCCACTAGGGATACCTGAGATGTATTGAAGGGGGCCTTAACTGGGGATACCTGAGATGTAAAGAGGGGCTCCACTGCCTGAGGTTACCTGAGATGTAAGTAAGGACTCCACTGTCTGAGGACACCTGGGATGTAAGGAGGAACCCCACTGGGAATACCTGAGATGTAAGGAGAGAGTCCACTGCCTGGGGACACCTGAGATGTAAGGAGGGACTCCGCTGGGGACAACTGAGATGTGAGGAGGGAATCTGCTGGGGACACCTGAGAAGAAAGGAAGGACTCCGCTGCCAGGGGACTTCTGGGATGTACGGAGGGACTCCACTGGGTACACCTAACATGTAAGGACGAACTCCACTGCCTGGGGACATCTGAGATGTAAGGAGGGACTCCACTGCCTGGGGACACCTGAGATGTAAGAAGGGACTCCGCTGCCTGAGGACACCTTAGATGTAAGAAGGAACTTCACTGCCTGGGGACACCTGAGATGTAAGGAGGGACTCCACTGCCTGGGGACACCCTATATGTAAGGAGGGGCTCCCCTGCCTGGGGTCCGCTGATGTAAGCAGGGACTACAATTGGGACACCTCATGTAAAGAGAGACTCCGCTGTCTGTGGACACTTGAGATGTAAGGAGGGACTCCATTGGGGACACCTGAGATGTAAGGAGGGACTCTGCTGCCTGGGGACACCTGAGATGTATGGAGAGACTCCACTGCCTGGGGACACCTAGGATGTAAGGAGGGACTCCACTGGGGATACCTGAGATGTATTGAAGGGGGCCTTAACTGGGGATACCTGAGACGTAAAGAGGGGCTCCACTGCCTGAGGACACCTGAGATGTAAGTAAGGACTCCACTGGGAACACCTGAGATGTAAGGAGAGAGTCCACTGCCTGGGGACACCTGAGATGTAAGGAGGGACTCCGGTGGGGACAACTGAGATGTAAGGAGGGACTCTACTGGGGACACCTGAGAAGAAATTAGGGACTCCGCTGCCTGGGGACTTCTGGGATGTACGGAGGGACTCCACTGGGTACACCTAACATGTAAGGATGAACTCCACTGCCTGGGGACATCTGAGATGTAAGGAGGGACTCCAGAGGGGACACCTGAGATATAGGGAGGGACTCCACTGCCTGAGGACACCTGAGATGTAAGGAGGAACTCCACTGCCTGGGGACACCTGAGATGTGAATGTAGAGTCCACAGGAATCCGTCACCTCAGGGAGGAATGTAGAGTCCACAGGGGTCCGTCACCTCAGTGAGGAATGTAGAGTCCACAGGGGTCCGTCACCTCAAGGAAGAATGTAGAGTCCACAGGAGTCCGTCACCTCAGGGAGGAATGTAGAGTCCACAGG
>BLSH010457960.1:454413-467994 GCA_018402905.1 Glandirana rugosa | reverse complement strand
GTGTGATAAATTTTCAGTGATTGGCACCATAGATTGTAGACTCTATAACTTTCACAAAGACCAAATAATATACACTAATTTGGGTTATTTTTACCAAAGACATATAGCAGTATAAATTTTGGCCAAAATTTACGAAGAAAAATTACTAATTTGCAAAATGTTATAACAGAAATAAAGAAAAATGCATTTTTTTACAAAATTTTCGGTATTTTTCCATTTATTGCTCAAAAAATAAACACCCCAGTGGTGATTAAATACCACCAAAAGAAAGCTCTATTTGTGTGAAAAAAAGGACGAAAATTTCATTTGGGTACAGTGTAGTATGACTGAGTAATTGTCATTCAAAATGTGAGAGCACTGAAAGCTGAAAATTGGTCTGGTTAGGAAGGGGGTTTAAGTGCCCAGTTGTCAAGTGGTTAATCAGTGTTTTGAAGATGATTTCCTGGTTCCCTGATGTTTGATGTTAAGGTGAGAACTCCCAATTGATCTTGACAGTCCTTTTTCTCTGAAACACCAGGGGTGGGGCCATACCTCTCTGGCCATTCGTATGAGAGGGAGTTTCCTTAGACAATGTCCAGGGCGGACCATGGAGATACATGCTTCATAATCATGCATGGATCATAACTTGTGATTGGATCGTCCAGGCTATATTACAGCAATAAATTTAATTTCAGCTTGCATAAAGCTTTCAAATGACTCCAAACACGAGTATTCTGAGACCTTCCCGGACCCTGGGGAGGGAATGAACTAATTCTATCCCTCCTTGGGTAACAAGGGGTGAATGTTTATACTTGAATTATCCGGGCCAAAATTCTACATTCAAATATGTAATGTTCATCACTATAGCATACATATAGCGGAAGTTAAGACTGTATGTATGTTTTCCTAACTTTTCATGTTCTTAAGTTATTGAAAGGGGTCAGAATTCCTGGGGGTTGATTTACGATATATGGCCTGTCCCCACATTGGTTTGTTGTATGTTTTTGTTCAAGATAAGCAGACAGGGCCTTCCTGGCTGGCCATAAACCGTAATCAGAGCCTCCCTTTGAAGTTTGGTTTGGCCACAAGCAGAGGGGGTGTAAAGGAAAAGCTTGTTCAAACTGCCATGTCAGAAGGAGAGAGAAAAAAAACGTAACTATTTACATAGCTTCCCTGCCAAGATGGAGTCAGTGTCGCTTTGGGTCTGGTATCATTACCTCGCATGGATCTCACGCATGATACCATCACACCCTAATGTGAGCAGGGACTCCACTGGGGACACTTCATGTAAAGAGAGACTCCGGTGTCTGTGGACACCTGAGATGTAAGAAGGGACTCCATTAGGGACACCTGAGATGTAAGGAGGGACTCTGCTGCCTGGGGACACCTGAGATGTATGGAAGGACTCCACTGCCTGGTGACACCTGAGATGTAAGTAGGGACTCCTCTGGATACACCTGAGATGCAAGGAGGGACACCGCTTTGGACACCTAAGATGTAAGGGAGGACTTCATTGCCTGTGTATAACTGAGATGTAAGAAGGGAATACAATACCTGGAGACACCTGAGATGTAAGGAGGGACTCCACCGGGGACACCTGAGATGTAAGGAGTGACTCCACTGGGGACACCTGAGATGTAAAGAGGGACTCCAGAGGGGACACCAGAGATGTAGGGAGGGACTCCACTGCCTGAGGACACCTGAGATGTAAGGAGGAACTCCACTGACTGGGGACACCTGAGATGTAGGCAGGGGAGCCCCTCTTTACATATAGGGAAGTGGAGTTCCTCCTTACATCTCAAGTGTCCTCAGGCAGTGGAGTCACTCCTTACACCTCATGTGAAGAGAGACTCCGCTGTCTGTTAACACCTGAGATGTAAGGAGGGACTCCACTGGGGACACCTGAGATGTAAGGAGGGACTCTGCTGCCTGGGGACACCTGAGATGTAAGGAAGAACTCCACTGCCTGGGGTCACCTGAGATGTAAGGAGAGGTTCCACTGGCTGAGGACACCAGAGATGTAAGGAATGAATCCACTGCCTGGTGACACCTGCGATGTAAGGAGGGACTCCTCTGGAGACACCTGAGATGCAAGGAGGGACTCCGCTGGGGACACCTGAGAAATAATGGAGGAATTCATTTCATGTGTATAACTGATACGTAAGAAGGGACTCCAATACCTGGAGACACCGGAGATGTAAGGAAGGACTCCACCGGGGTCACCTGAGATGTAAGGAGGGACTCCACTGGGGACACCTGAGATGTAAGGAGGGACTCCACTGAGGACACCTGGGATGTAAGGAGGGACTCCACTGCTTGGGGACACCTGAGATGTAAGGAGGGACTCCACTGCTTGGGGACACCTGAGATGTAAGGAGGGACTCCACTGGGGACACCTGAGATGTAAGGAAGGACTCCACTGCCTGAGGACACCTGACATAAAAGGAGGGACTCACCTGCCTGGGGACACCTGAGATGTGAAGAGGGAATCCGCTGGGGACACCTGAGTTGTAAGCAGGGACTTTGCTGGTGACACCTGAGATGTAAGGAGGGAGTCCACTGCCTGGGGACACCTGAGATGTAAGGAGGGACTCCACTGGGGACACCTGAGATGTAAGGAGGGACTCCACTGGGGACACCTTAGATGTAAGGAGGGACTCCACTGGGGACACCTGAGATGTAAGAAGGGACTCCACTCCCTGTGGACACCTGAGGTGTAAGGAGGGACTCCACTGGGGACACCTGAGATGTAAGGCGGGACTCCACTGCCTTAGGACACCTGGGATGTAAGGAGGAACTCCACTGGGAATACCTGAGATGTAAGGAGAGAGTTTACTGCCTGGGGACACCTGAGATGTAAGGAGGGACTCCGCTGGGGACAACTGAGATGCAAGGAGGGACTCTGCTGGGGACACCTGAGAAGAAAGGAGGGACTCAGTTGCCTGGGTTCATCTGGGATGTACGGAGGGACTCCACTGAGTACACCTAACATGTAAGGACGGACTCCACTGCCTGGGGACATCTGAGATATAAGGAGGGACTCCAGAGGGGACACCTGAGATATAGGGAGGGACTCCACTGCCTGAGGACACCTGAGATGTAAAGAGGAACTCCACTGCCAGGGGACACCTGAGATGTAGGCAGGGACTCCACTGCCTGAGGACACCTGAGATGTAATGAGGAACTCCACTGTCTGGGGACACCTGAGATGTAAGGAGGGACTTTACTGCCTGGGGACACCTGTGATGTAAGGAGGGACTCCACTGCCTCGGGACACCTAAAATGTAAGGAGGGACTCTGCTGGGGACGCCTAAGATGTAAGGAGGTACTCCACTGCCTGGGGACACCTGAGATGTAAGGAAGGACTCCACTGTAGATACCTGAGATGTAAGGAGAAACTTCACTGCCTGGGGACACCTGAGATGTAAGAAGGGGTTCCACTGCCTCGGGACATCTGATGTAAGGAGGGACTCCACTGGGGACACCTTATGTAAGGAGGGACTCCGCTGCCTGGGGACACCTGAGATGTAAAGAGGGACTCTACTGCTTGGGGACATCTGCGATGTACGGAGGGACTCCACTGGGGACACCTGAGATGTAAGGAGGGACTCCACTGGGGACACCTTAGATGTAAGGAGGGACTCCACTGGGGACACCTGAGATGTAAGAAGGGACTCCACTCCCTGTGGACACCTGAGGTGTAAGGAGGGACTCCACTGGGGACACCTGAGATGTAAGGAGGGACTCCACTGGGGATACCTAAGATTTAAGGAGGGACTCCACTGGGGACACCTGAGATGTAAGGAGGGACTCCACTGCCTGAGGACATCTGAGATGTAAGGAGGGACTCCAGAGGGGACACCTGAGATATAGGGAGGGACTCCACTGCCTGAGGACACCTGAGATGTAAGGTGGAACTCCACTGCCTGAGGACACCTGAGATGTAAGGAGGGAGTCCACTGCCTGGGGACACCTGAGATGTAAGGAGGGACTCCTCTGGGGACACCTGAGATGTAAGGAGGGACTCCACTGGGGACACCTTAGATGTAAGGAGGGACTCCACTGGGGACACCTGAGATGTAAGAAGGGACTCCACTCCCTGTGGACACCTGAGGTGTAAGGAGGGACTCCACTGGGGACACCTGAGATGTAAGGCGGGACTCCACTGCCTTAGGACACCTGGGATGTAAGGAGGAACTCCACTGGGAATACCTGAGATGTAAGGAGAGAGTTTACTGCCTGGGGACACCTGAGATGTAAGGAGGGACTCCGCTGGGGACAACTGAGATGCAAGGAGGGACTCTGCTGGGGACACCTGAGAAGAAAGGAGGGACTCAGTTGCCTGGGTTCATCTGGGATGTACGGAGGGACTCCACTGAGTACACCTAACATGTAAGGACGGACTCCACTGCCTGGGGACATCTGAGATATAAGGAGGGACTCCAGAGGGGACACCTGAGATATAGGGAGGGACTCCACTGCCTGAGGACACCTGAGATGTAAAGAGGAACTCCACTGCCAGGGGACACCTGAGATGTAGGCAGGGACTCCACTGCCTGAGGACACCTGAGATGTAATGAGGAACTCCACTGTCTGGGGACACCTGAGATGTAAGGAGGGACTTTACTGCCTGGGGACACCTGTGATGTAAGGAGGGACTCCACTGCCTCGGGACACCTAAAATGTAAGGAGGGACTCTGCTGGGGACGCCTAAGATGTAAGGAGGTACTCCACTGCCTGGGGACACCTGAGATGTAAGGAAGGACTCCACTGTAGATACCTGAGATGTAAGGAGAAACTTCACTGCCTGGGGACACCTGAGATGTAAGAAGGGGTTCCACTGCCTCGGGACATCTGATGTAAGGAGGGACTCCACTGGGGACACCTTATGTAAGGAGGGACTCTGCTGCCTGGGGACACCTGAGATGTAAAGAGGGACTCTACTGCTTGGGGACATCTGCGATGTACGGAGGGACTCCACTGGGGACACCTGAGATGTAAGGAGGGACTCCGCTGGGGGCAACTGAGATGTAAGGAGGGACTCCACTGCCTCAGGACTCCTAAAATGTAAGGAGGGACTCCACTCGGGACACCTTAAATGCAAGAAGGTCTTCCACTACCTGGGGACACCTGAGATGTAAGGAGGGACTCCACTGGGGATACCTAAGATTTAAGGAGGGACTCCACTGGGGACACCTGAGATATAGGGAGGGACTCCACTGCCTGAGGACACCTGAGATATAAGGTGGAACTCCACTGCCTGGGGACACCTGAGATGTAAGGAGGGACTCCACTGCATGAGGACACCTGAGATGTAAGGAGGAACTCCACTGCCTAGGGACACCTGAGATGTAAGGAGTGACTCCGCTGCCTGGGGACACTTGAGATGTAAGGAGGAACTCCACTGCCTGGGAACACCCTATTTGTAAGGAGGGGCTCCCCTGCCTGGGGTCCCCTGATGTAAGGAGGGACTACACTGGGGACACCTCATGTAAAGAGAGACTCCGCTGTCTGTGGACACCTGAGATGTACGGAGGGATTGCATTGGGGACACTTGAGATATAAGTAGGGACTCTGCTGCCTGGGGACACCTGAGATGTATGGAAGGACTCCACTGACTGGTAAATCCTGAGATGTAAGGAGGGACTCCTCTGGAGACACCTGAGATGCAAGGAGGGACTCCACCGGGGACACCTGAGATGTAAGGAGGGACTCCAATGGGGACACCTGAGATGTAAGGAGGGACTCCAGAGGGGACACCAGAGATGTAGGGAGGGACTCCACTGCCTGAGGACACCTGAGATGTAAGGAGGAACTCCACTGCCTGGGGACACCTGAGATATAAGGAGTGACTCCACTGCCCTAGGACACTTGAGATGTAAGGAGGAACTCAACTTCCTGGGGACACCCTATATGTAAGGAGGGGCTCCCCTTCCTGGGGTCCCCTGATGTAAGGAGGGACTCCTCATGTAAAGAGAGACTCCGCTGTCCGTGGACACCTGAGATGTGAGTAGGGACTCCATTGGAGACACCAGAGATGTAAGGAGGGACTCTGCTGCCTGGGGACACATGAGATGTAAGGAAGGACTCCACTGCCTGGGGTCATCTGAAATGTAAGGAGGGGTTCCACTGTTTGGAGACACCTGAGTTGTAAGGAATGACTCCAGTGCCTGGTGACACCTGAGATGTAAGGAGGGACTCCTCTGGAGACACCTGAGATGCAAGGAGGGACTCCGCTGGGGACACCTGAGCTGTAAGGGAGGACTTCATTGCCTGTGTATAACTAAGATGTAAGAAGAGACTCCAATAACTGGAGACACCTGAGATTTAAGGAGGGACTCCACCGGGGACACCTGAGATGTAAGGAGGGACTCCACTGGGGACACCTGAGATGTAAGGAGGGACTCCACTGCCAGGGGACACCTGAGATGTAAGGAGGGACTCCACTGCTTGGGGACACCTGAGATGTAAGGAGGGACTCCACTGGGGACACCTAAGTTGTAAGGAGAGAATCCACTGCCTGGGACACCAGAGATGTAAGGAGGGGCTCCACTGCCTGAAGACACCTGAGATGTAAGGAGGGAATCCACTACCAGGGGACATCGGATGTGAGGAGACACTCCACTGCCTTGGGACACAAGAGATGTAAGGAGGGACTCAAGTGGGGACACCTTAGATGTAAGGAGGGACTCCAATGCCTGGGGACACCTGAAATGTAAAGAGAGACTCCACTGGGGACACCTGAGATGTAAGGAGGGACTCCACTGAGGACACCTGAGATGTAAGGAGGGACTCCACTGCCTGGGGACACCTGAGATGTAAGGAGGGACTCCACTGCTTAAGGACACCTGAGATGTAAATAGGGATTCCAATGGGGACACCTGAGGTGTAAGGAGAGATTCCACTGCCTGGGACACCAGAGATGTTACGAGGGGCTCCACTGCCTGAAAAAAACTGAGATGTAAGGAGGGACTCCACTGCCTGGGGACACCGGATGTGAGGAGTGACTCCGCTGCCTGGGGAAACCTGAGATGTAAGGAGGGACTCCACTGGGGACATATTAAATGTAAGGAGGGACTCCACTGGGAACAACTGAGATGTAAGGAGGGACTCCACTGTCTGGGGACACCTGAGATGTAAGGAGGGACTCCACTGCCTGGGGACACCTTAGATGTAAGGAGGAGCTCCACTGGGGTCACCTGAGATGTAAGGAGAGATTCCACTGCCTGGGGACACCTTAGATGTAAGAAGGGGCTCCACTGCTTGGGACACCTGAGATGTAAGCAGGGACTCCATTGGGGACACCTGATGTAAGGAGGGAATTCGTTGCCTGGGGACACTTGAGATGTAAGGAGGGACTCCACTGGGGACACCTAAGTTGTAAGGAGAGAATCCACTGCCTGGGACACCAGAGATGTAAGGAGGGACTCCACTACCAGGGGACATCGGATGTGAGGAGAGACTCCGCTGCCTTGGGACACAAGAGATGTAAGGAGGGACTCAAGTGGGGACACCTTAGATGTAAGGAGGGACTCCAATGCCTGGGGACACCTGAGATGTAAAGAGAGACTCCACTGGGGACACCTGAGATGTAAGGAGGGACTCTACTGAAGACACCTGAGATGTAAGGAGGGACTCCACTGCCTGGGGACACTTGAGATGTAAAGAGGGACTCCACTGCTTGAGGACACCTGAGATGTAAGGAGGGATTCCAATGGGGACACCTGAGGTGTAAGGAGAGATTCCACTGCCTGGGACACCAGAGATGTTAAGAGGGGCTCCACTGCCTGAACAAACCTGAGATGTCAGGAGGGACTCCACTGCCTGGGGACACCGGATGTGAGGAGAGACTCCGCTGCCTGGGGAAACCTGAGATGTAAGGAGGGACTCCACTGGGGACATCTTAGATGTAAGGAGGGACTCCACTGGGGACACCTGAGATGTAAGGAGGGACTCCACTGTCTGGGGACACCTGAGATGTAAGGAGGGACTCCACTACCAGGGGACACCTTAGATGTAAGGAGGAGCTCCACTGGGGTCACCTGAGATGTAAGGAGAGACTCCACTGCCTGGGGACACCTTAGATGTAAGGAGGGGCTCCACTGCTGGGGACACCTGAGATGTAAGCAGGGACTCCATTGGGGACACCTGATGTAAGGAGGGAATCCGTTGCCTGGGAACACTTGAGATGTAAGGAGGGACTCCACTGGGGGCACCTTAGATGTAAGAGGGACTCCACTGGGGACATCTGAGATGTAAGGGGGACTCCACTGGGGACACCTGAGATGTAAGGAGGGACTCCACTGCCTGGGGACACCTGAGATGTAAGGAGAGAGTCCACTGCTTGGGGACACCTGAGATCTAAGGAGGGACTCCACTTCCTGGGGACACCTGAGATGTAAGGAGGGACTCCATTGGGGACACCTAATGTAAGGAGGGACTCCGTTGCCTGGGGACACTTGAGAAGTAGGGAGGGACTCCACTGGGGACACCTTAGATGGAAGGAGGGGCTCCACTGCTGGGGACACCTGAGAGGTAAGCAGGGACTCCATTGGGGACACCTGATGTAAGGACGGAATCCGTTGCCTGGGAACACTTGAGATGTAAGGAGGGACTCCACTGGGGGCACCTTAGATGTAAGAGGGACTCCACTGGGGACATCTGAGATGTAAGGGGGGACTCCACTGGGGACACCTGAGCTGTAAGGAGGGACTCCACTGCCTGGGGACACCTGAGATGTAAGGAGAGAGTCCACTGCTTGGGGACACCTGAGATCTAAGGAGGGACTCCGCTGGGGACACCTGAGATTAAAGGAGGGACTCCACTTCCTGGGGACACCTGAGATGTAAGGAGGGACTCCATTGGGGACACCTAATGTAAGGAGGGACTCCGTTGCCTGGGGACACCTGAGATGTAAGGAGGAACTCCACTACCAGGGGACACCTTAGATGTAAGGAGGAGCTCCACTGGGGTCACGTGAGATGTAATTAGAGACTCCACTGCCTGGGGACACCTTAGATGTAAGGAGGGGCTCCACTGCTGGGGACACCTGAGATGTAAGCAGGGACTCCATTGGGGACCCCTGATGTAAGGAGGGAATCCGTTGCCTGGGAACACTTGAGATGTAAGGAGGGACTCCACTGGGGGCACCTTAGATGTAAGAGGGACTCCACTGGGGACATCTGAGATGTAAGGGGGGACTCCACTGGGGACACCTGAGATGTAAGGAGGGACTCCACTGCCTTGGGACACCTGAGATGTAAGGAGAGAGTCCACTGCTTGGGGACACCTGAGATCTAAGGAGGGACTCCGCTGGGGACACCTGAGATTAAAGGAGGGACTCCACTTCCTGGGGACACCTGAGATGTAAGGAGGGACTGCATTGGGGACACCTAATGTAAGGAGGGACTCCGTTGCCTGGGGACACCTGAGATGTAAGGAGGGACTCCACTACCAGGGGACACCTTAGATGTAAGGAGGAGCTCCACTGGGGTCACCTGAGATGTAAGGAGAGACTCCACTGCCTGGGGACACCTTAGATGTAAGGAGGGGCTCCACTGCTGGGGACACCTGAGATGTAAGCAGGGACTCCATTGGGGACACCTGATGTAAGGAGGGAATCCGTTGCCTGGGAACACTTGAGATGTAAGGAGGGACTCCACTGGGGGCACCTTAGATGTAAGAGGGACTCCACTGGGGACATCTGAGATGTAAGGGGGAACTCCACTGGGGACACCTAAGATGTAAGGAGGGACTCCACAGCCTGGGGACACCTGAGATGTAAGGAGAGAGTCCACTGCTTGGGGACACCTGAGATCTAAGGAGGGACTCCGCTGGGGACACCTGAGATTAAAGGAGGGATTCCACTTCCTGGGGACACCTGAGATGTAAGGAGGGACTCGATTGGGGACACCTAATGTAAGGAGGGACTCCGTTGCCTGGGGACACTTGAGAAGTAAGGAGGGACTCCACTGGGGACACCTTAGATGTAAGGAGGGACTCCATTGGGGACACCTAATGTAAGGAGGGACTCCATTGGGGACACCTGAGATGTAAGGAGGGACTCTGCTTCCTGGGGACACCTGAGATGTAAGGAAGTACTTTACTGCCTGGTGTCACCTCAAATGTAAGGAGGGGTTCCACTGTTTCGAGACACCTGAGATGTAAGGAATGACTCCACTGCCTGGTGACACCTGAGATGTAAAGAGGGACTCCTCTGGAGACACTTGAGATGCAAGGAGGTACTCCGCTTGGGACACCTGAGATGTAAGGGAGGACTTCATTGCCTGTGTATAACTGAGATGTAAGAAGGGACTCCAATACCTGGAGGAGACACCTGAGATTCAAGGAGGGACTCCAACGGGGACACCTGAGATGTAAGGAGGGACTCCACTGCTTGGGGATACCTGAGATGTAAGATGGGATTCCAATGGGAACACCTGAGATGTAAGGAAGGACTCCACTGGGGACTCCTGAGATGTAAGGAGAGATTCCACTGCCTTGGATACCAGAGATGTAAGGAGGGGCTCCACTGCCTTAAAAAACCTGAGATGTAAGGAGGGACTCCACTGCCTGGGGACACCAGATGTGAGGAGAGACTCCGCTGCCTTGGGAAACCTGAGATGTAAGGAGAGACTCCACTGGGGACACCTGAGATGTAAGGAGGGACTCCACTTTCTGTGGACACCTGAGATGTAAGGAGTAACTCCACTAACAGGGGAAACCTTAGATGTAATGACAAGCTCCACTGGGGTCAACTGAGATGTAAGGAGAGACTCCACTGCCTGGGGACACCTTAGATGTAAGGAGGGGCTCCACTGCTGGGGACACCTGTGATGTAAGGAGGGACTCCATTGGGGACACCTGATGTAAGGAGGGACTCCGTTGCCTGGGGACACTTGGGATGTAAGGAGGGACTCCACTGCGGGCACCTTAGATGCAAGAGGGACTCCACTGGGGAAATCTGAGATGTAAGGAGGGACTCCACTGGGGACACCTGAGATGTAAGGAGGGACTCCACTGCCTGGGGACACCTGAAATGTAGTGAGGGACTCCACTGGGGATCCTTGAGATGTAAGGAGGTAATCCACTCCCTGTGGACACCTGAGATGTAAGGAGAGACTTCACTGGGGACACCTGAGATGTAAGGAGGGAATCCACTGCCTGAGGACACCTGGGATGTAAGGAGGGAATTCACTGGGGACACCTGAGATGTAAGGAGGGACTCTGATGGGGACATCTGAGAAGAAAGGAGGGACTGCGCTGCCTGGGGATATCTGGGATGTAACAAGGGACTCCACTGGGTACACCTAACATGTAAAGAGGGACTCCACTACCTGGGGACACCTGAGATGCAAGGAGGGATACCACTGGGGACACCTGAGATATAAGGAAGGACTCCACTGCCTGGGGACACCTGAGATGTAAGGAGGGACTCAACTGGGGACACCTGAGATGTAAAGAGACAATCCACTGCCTGGGACACCAGAGATGTCAACAGGGGCTCCACTGCCCGAAGACACCTGAGATGTAAGGAGGGACTCAACTGCCTGGGGACACAGGATGTGAGGAGAGACTCCGCTGCCTGGGGGCACCGGAGATGTAAGGAGGGTCACAACTGGGGACACCTTAGATGTAAGGAGGGTCTCCACTGGGGACGTCTTAGATGTAAGGAGGGTCTCCACTGGGGAAACCTGATATGTATGGAGGGATTCCACTCCCTGTGGACACCTGAGATGTAAGGAGGGGGGACACCTGGGATGTAAGGAGGGAGTCCACTGCCTGGGCACACCTGAGATGTAAGGAGGGACTCCACTGGGGACACCTGAAATGTAAGGAAGGACTCCACTTGGGACACCTGAGATGTAAGGAGGGTTTCCACTGAGGACACCTGAGATGTAAGGAAGGACTCCACTGCCTAGGGACACTTGAGATGTAAGGAGGGACTCCACTGGGGACACCTGAGATGTAAAGAGAGAATGCACTGCCTGGGACACCAGAGATGTAAGGAGGGGCTCCACTGCCTGAAGACACCTGAAATGTAAGGAGGGACTCCACTGCCTGGGGACACCAGATGTGAGGAGAGACTCCGCTGCCTTGGCACACCTGAGATGTAAGGAGGGACTCCTCTGGGGACACCTTAGATGTAATGAGGGTCTCCACTGGGGACACCTGATATGTATGGAGGGATTACACTCCCTGTGGACACCTGAGATGTAAGGAGGGGGGACACCTGAGATGTAAGGAGGGAGTCCACTGCCTGGGCACACCTGAGATGTAGTGAGGGACTCCATTGGGGACACCTGAAATGTAAGGAGGAATTCCACTCCCTGTGAACACCTGATATGTAAGGAGGGGGGACACCTGAGATGTAAGGAGGGAGTCCATTGCCTGGGGACACCTGAGATGTAAGGAGGGACTCCACTGCCTGATGACACCGGGGATGTAAGGAGGGATTGCATTGGGGACACCAGAGATATAAGGAGAGGGTCCACTGCATGGGGACACCTGAGATGTAAGGAAGGACTCCGCTGGGGACACCTGAGATGTAAGGAGGGACTCTGATGGGGACATCTGAGAAGAAAGGAAGGACTGCGCTGCCTGGGGAAATCTGGGATGTAACGAGGGACTCCACTGGGTACACCTAACATGTAAAGAGGGACTCCACTACCTGGGGACACCTGAGATGCAAGGAGGGATACCACTGGGGACACCTGAGATGTAAGGAAGGACTCCACTGCCTGGGGACACCTGAGATGTAAGGAGGGACTCCACTGGGGACACCTGAGATGTAAGGAGACAATCCACTGCCTGGGACACCAGATATGTCAGCAAGGGCTCCACTGCCTGAAGACACCTGAGATGTAAGGAGGGACTCCATAGCCTGGGGACACAGGATGTGAGGAGAGACTCCGCTGCTTGGGTGCACCGGAGATGTAAGGAGGGTGACAGCTGGGGGCACCTTAGATGTAAGGAGGGTCTCCAGTGGGGACGCCTTAGATGTAAGGAGGGTCTCCACTGGGGAAACCTGATATGTATGGGGGGATTCCACTCCCTGTGGACACCTGAGATGTAAGGAGGGGGGACACCTGAGATGTAAGGATGGAGTCCACTGCCTGGGCACACCTGAGATGTAAGGAGGGACTCCACTGGGGACACCTGAAATGTAAGGAAGGACTCCACTTGGGACACCTGAGATGTAAGGAGGGACTCCACTGCCTTGGGACACCTGAGATGTAAGGAGGGTTTCCACTGAGGACACCTGAGATGTAAGGAAGGACTCCACTGCCTGATGACACTTGAGATGTAAGGAGGGACTCCACTGCGGACACCTGAGATGTAAAGAGAGAATACACTGCCTGGGACACCAGAGATGTGAGGAGAGACTCTTCTGCCTTGGGACACCTGAGATGTAAGGAGGGACTCCACTGGGGACACCTTAGATGTGAGGAGGGTCTCCACTGGGGACACCTGATATGTATGGAGGGATTCCACTCCCTGTGGACACCTGAGATGTAAGGAGGGGGGACACCTGAGATGTAAGGAGGGAGTCCACTGCCTGGGCACACCTGAGATGTAGTGAGGGACTCCATTGGGGACACC
>BLSH010457960.1:433055-452427 GCA_018402905.1 Glandirana rugosa | reverse complement strand
CCTGAGATGTAAGGAGGGGGGACACCTGAGATGTAAGGAGGGAGTCCACTGCCTGGGCACACCTGAGATGTAGTGAGGGACTCCATTGGGGACACCTGAAATGTAAGGAGGAATTCCACTCCCTGTGAACACCTGATATGTAAGGAGGGGGGACACCTGAGATGTAAGGAGGGAGTCCATTGCCTGGGGACACCTGAGATGTAAGGAGGGACTCCACTGCCTGATGACACCGGGGATGTAAGGAGGGATTGCATTGGGGACACCAGAGATATAAGGAGAGGGTCCACTGCATGGGGACACCTGAGATGTAAGGAAGGACTCCGCTGGGGACACCTGAGATGTAAGGAGGGACTCTGATGGGGACATCTGAGAAGAAAGGAAGGACTGCGCTGCCTGGGGAAATCTGGGATGTAACGAGGGACTCCACTGGGTACACCTAACATGTAAAGAGGGACTCCACTACCTGGGGACACCTGAGATGCAAGGAGGGATACCACTGGGGACACCTGAGATGTAAGGAAGGACTCCACTGCCTGGGGACACCTGAGATGTAAGGAGGGACTCCACTGGGGACACCTGAGATGTAAGGAGACAATCCACTGCCTGGGACACCAGATATGTCAGCAAGGGCTCCACTGCCTGAAGACACCTGAGATGTAAGGAGGGACTCCATAGCCTGGGGACACAGGATGTGAGGAGAGACTCCGCTGCTTGGGTGCACCGGAGATGTAAGGAGGGTGACAGCTGGGGGCACCTTAGATGTAAGGAGGGTCTCCAGTGGGGACGCCTTAGATGTAAGGAGGGTCTCCACTGGGGAAACCTGATATGTATGGGGGGATTCCACTCCCTGTGGACACCTGAGATGTAAGGAGGGGGGACACCTGAGATGTAAGGATGGAGTCCACTGCCTGGGCACACCTGAGATGTAAGGAGGGACTCCACTGGGGACACCTGAAATGTAAGGAAGGACTCCACTTGGGACACCTGAGATGTAAGGAGGGACTCCACTGCCTTGGGACACCTGAGATGTAAGGAGGGTTTCCACTGAGGACACCTGAGATGTAAGGAAGGACTCCACTGCCTGATGACACTTGAGATGTAAGGAGGGACTCCACTGCGGACACCTGAGATGTAAAGAGAGAATACACTGCCTGGGACACCAGAGATGTGAGGAGAGACTCTTCTGCCTTGGGACACCTGAGATGTAAGGAGGGACTCCACTGGGGACACCTTAGATGTGAGGAGGGTCTCCACTGGGGACACCTGATATGTATGGAGGGATTCCACTCCCTGTGGACACCTGAGATGTAAGGAGGGGGGACACCTGAGATGTAAGGAGGGAGTCCACTGCCTGGGCACACCTGAGATGTAGTGAGGGACTCCATTGGGGACACCTGAAATGTAAGGAGGGATTCCACTCCCTGTGGACACCTGATATGTAAGGAGGGGGGACACCTGAGATGTAAGGAGGGAGTCCATTGCCTGGGGACACCTGAGATGTAAGGAGGGACTCCACTGGGGACACCTAAGATATAATGAGGGACTCCACTGCCTGAGGACACCTGAGATGTAATGAGGAACTCCACTGCCTGGGGACACCTGAGATGTAAGTAGGGGCTCCCCTGCCTTGGGAAACCGGATGTAAGGTGGATCTCCACTGAGGACAACTGATGTAAGGAGGGACTCCGCTGTCTGGGGACACCTGAGATGTAAGGAGGGACTCCGATGAGGACACCTGAGAAGAAAGGAGGGAATCGGCTGCCTGGGGACATCTGGGATGTCAGGAAGGACTCCATTGGGTACACCTAACATGTAATGAGGTACTTCACTGCTTGGGGACACTGGAGATGTATGGAGGGACTCCACCAGGGATACCTGAGATGTAAGGAGGGACTCCACTGCTAAAGGACACCTGAGATGTAAGGATGGTCTATGTGACGAACGCGGGTATCAGATCGCTGCCCTCCTCACCGATCGGCGACCGAGGACCCCCCTGATCCAATACCGCACTTGTCACGAACGTAACAATGCCATCCTCAGCTGCTTTCAGCACAAAGATTTCCCAGTTTGCGGGATCACCATCTAAGTGTCAGCCACCTGAGAGCGATTGTTACCGGGCTAATTCAAACAATTAACCCTTTCTCTGCCACCACTTCTGGATTTTGCGGCCAGAAGATCCGGATGTTAACAATACCAGTATTTTAGAGCAACGCCTGTGCATACACTGTCACCTGCAGACAGGTATATTCAGGTGCGTTATTCTAAAAACAGTAGTGCTCTTCGAAGGAACAGATTCAAAATAGTTTGCGTTAAGAGCTTTAGGGACAAAATGAACACTTTTCAAAATAAGGTTTAATAATGAAAAGGTCAAGTTTTGGGTGCAGTAAAATATTTACAGAAAAATAAAAGTACAAATTGAGACAAATTTACAGCGAAAGAGAACAGATTGAAAAATACCTTGCCTTTGAAATGTCTTTGCTTAATCAGTGTTTTGAAGATGATTTCCTGGTTCCCAGATATTTGATGGTAAGGTGGAACTCTCTATCTGATTGTGTCAGTCTCTTTTTTGGGGCCATACCTCTTCTGGCCATTCGTATAAGAGAGCGAGTTTCCTTAGACAATGTCCAGGGTGGACCGTGGAGATACATGCTACATGCATGGATCATAACTTGGGACCAAATCATCTTACATATTTTACAGTACCAAATTTAATCTCAGCTTGCAATAAGCTTTCATATGACTCCAAACATGAGAATTCTAAAACCTTATAGGACCCTGGGGAGGGAATGGACTAATTCTATCCCTCCTTGGGTGACAAGTGGTGAATGTTTATACTTGAATTATCCGGGCCGAAATTCTACATTCAAATATGTAATGTTCATCACTATGGCATACAAATAGTGGAAGTTATGACTGTATGTAAGTTTTCCTAACTTTTCATGTTCCAAAGTTATTGAAAGGGGTCAGAATTCCTGGGGGGTGATTTACGATATATGGCCTGTCCCACATTGGTTTGTTGTATGTTTGTTCTAGATAAGCGGACAGAGCCTTCCTGGCCGGCCATAAACCGTAATCGGAGCCTCCCATTGAAGTGTGGTCTGCCACAAGCAGAGGGGGTGTGGGGGTGCAGGCAAGCTTGTTCAAGCTACCATGTCAGAAGGAGAGAGAAAAAAAACGTAACTATTTACGTAGCTTCCCTGCCAAGATGGAGTCAGTGTCGCTTTGGGCCGGGTATCATTACCTCGCGTGGATCTCACACATGATACCATCACAGTCTACACTGAGGACACCTGAGATGTAAGGAGTGACTCCACTGCCTGAAGACACCTGAGATGTAAGGAGGAACTCCACTGCCTGGGGACACCTGAGATGTAAGGAGGGACTCCACTGCATTAGGACATCTGATATGTAAGGAGGGGCTCCCCGGCCTTGGGACACCTGATGTAAGGAGGGACTCCACTGCCTGAAGACACCTGAGATGTAAGGAGCAACTCCACTGCCTGGGGACACCTAAGATGTAAGGAGGGACTCCAATGCCTGAGGACAACTGATATGTAAGGAGGGGCTCCATGGGGGACACCTGAGATGTAAGGAGGAACTCCACTGCCTGGGGACACCTGAGATGTAAGGAGGGGCTCCCCTGCCTGGGGACACTGGATGTAAGGAGGGTCTCCATTGGGGACACTGATGTAAGGAGGGAATATGCTATCTGGGGACACCTGAGATGTAAGGAGGGACTCCGATGGGGATACCTGGAAGAAATTAGGGACTCCGCTTTCTGGGACATCTGGGATGTAAGGAGGGACTCCATTGGGTACATCTAACATGTAAGGAGGGACTCCACTGCTAAGGGACACCTGAGATGTAAGGATGGTCTACACTGGGGACACCTGAGATGTCAGGAGGAACTCCACTGCCTGGGACACCAGAGATGTCAGCAGGGGCTCTACTGCCAGAAGACACCTGAAATGTAAGGAGGGACTCCACTGCCTGGGGACACCGGATGTGAGGAGAGACTCCGCTGCCTGCGGGCACCTGAGATGTAAGGAGGGACACAACTGGGGACACCTTAGATGTAAGGAGGGACTCCAATGCCTGGGGACACCTTAGATGTAAGGGGGGTCTCCACTGGGGACACCTGAGATGTATGGAGGGACTCCAAAGCCTGGGGACAGCTGAGATGTAAGGAGGGTCTCCATTGGGGACACTGATGTAAGGAGGGAATACGCTGTCTGGGGACACCTGAGATGTAAGGAGGGACTCCGATGAGGATACCTGAGAAGAAATTAGGGACTCCGCTGCCTGGGGACATCTGGGATGTAAGGAGGGACTCCATTGGGTACATCTAACATGTAAGGAGAGACTCCACTGCCTGGTGACACCTGAGATGTAAAGAGGGATTCCACTGGGGACACCTGAGATGTAAGGAGGGACTCCACTGGGGACACCTGAGATGTAAGGAGGGACTCCACTGGGGACACCTGAGATGTAAGGAGAGACTCCACTGGGGACACCTGAGATGTAAGGAGGGACTCCACTGCTTTGGGACACCTGAGATGTAAGGAGGGACTCCATTGCTTGGGGACACCTGAGATGTAAAGAGGGATTCCATTGGGGACACCTGAGATGTAAGGAGGGACTCCGATGGGGACACCTGAGAGGAAAGGAGGGATTTGGCTGCCTGGGGACATCTGGGATGTAAGGAAGGACTCCATTGGGTACACCTAACATGTAATGAGGTACTCCACTGCTTGGGGACACCGGAGATGTAAGGAGGGACTCCACCGGGGACACCTGAGATGTAAGGAGGGACTCCACTGCTAAGGGACACCTGAGATGTAAGCATGGTCTACACTGGGTCACCTGAGAAGTAAGGAGTGACTCCACTGCCTGAAGACACCTGAGATGTAAGGAGGAACTCCACTGCCTGGGGACACCTGAGATGTAAGGAGGGACTCCACTGCCTGAGGACATCTGATATGTAAGGAGGGGCTCCCCTGCCTGGGGACACCTGATGTAAGGAGGGACTCCACTGCCTGAAGACACCTGAGATGTAAGGAGCAACTCCACTGCCTGGGGACACCTGAGATGTAAGTAGGGACTCCAATGCCTGAGGACAACTCATATGAAAGGAGGGGCTCCATGGGGGACACCTGAGATGTAAGGAAGAACTCCACTGCCTGGGGACACCTGAGATGTAAGTAGGGGCTCCCCTGCCTGGGGACACCGGATGTAAGAATGGTCTCCATTGGGGACACTGATGTAAGGAGGGAATATGCTGTCTCGTGACACCTGAGGTGTAAGGAGGGACTCTGATGGGGATACCTGAGAAGAAATTAGGGACTCCGCTGCCTGGGGACATCTGGGACGTAAGGAGGGACTCCATTGGGTACATCTAACCTGTGAGGAGGGACTCCACTGCCTGGTGACACCTGAGATGTAAGGAGGGACTCCATTGGGGACACCTGAGATGTAAGGTGGGACTCCACTGGGGACACCTGAGATGTAAGGAGGGACTCCACTGCTTTGGGACACCTGAGATGTAAGGAGGGACTCCATTGCTTGGGGACACCTGAGACGTAAATAGGGATTCCACTGGGGACACCTGAGATGTAAGGAGGGACTCCACTGAGGACACCTGAGATGTAAGGAGGGACTCCACTGGGGACCCCTGAGATGTAAGGAGGGACTCCACTGGGGACACCTGCGATGTAAGGAGGGACTCCGCTGCTTTGGGACACCTGAGATGTAAGGAGGGACTCCATTGCTTGGGGACACCTGAGATGTAAAGAGGGATTCCACTGGGGACACCTGAGATGTAAGGAGGGACTCCGATGGGGACACCTGAGAAGAAAGGAGGGATTTGGCTGCCTGGGGACATCTGGGATGTAAGGAAGGACTCCATTGGGTACACCTAACATGTAATGAGGTACTCCACTGCTTGGGGACACCGGAGATGTAAGGAGGGACTCCACCGGGGACACCTGAGATGTAAGGAGGGACTCCACTGCTAAGGGACACCTGAGATGTAAGCATGGTCTACAATGGGTCACCTGAGAAGTAAGGAGTGACTCCACTGCCTGAAGACACCTGAGATGTAAGGAGGAACTCCACTGCCTGGGGACACCTGAGATGTAAGGAGGGACTCCACTGCCTGAGGACACCTGATGTAAGGAGGGACTCCACTGGGGACACCTGATTTAAGGAGGGACTCCACTGCCTGAAGACACCTGAGATGTAAGGAGCAACTTCACTGCCTGGGGACACCTGAGATGTAAGGAGGGACTCCAATGCCTGAGGACAACTCATATGAAAGGAGGGGCTCCATGGGGGACACCTGAGATGTAAGGAGGAACTCCACTGCCTGGGGACACCTGAGATGTAAGTAGGGGCTCCCCTGCTTGGGGACACCGGATGTAAGAAGGGTCTCCATTGGGAACACTGATGTAAGGAGGGAATATGCTGTCTGGTGACACCTGAGGTGTAAGGAGGGACTCTAATGGGGATACCTGAGAAGAGATTAGGGACTCCGCTGCCTGGGGACATCTGGGATGTAAGGAGGGACTCCATTGGGTACATCTAACCTGTGAGGAGGGACTCCACTGCCTGGTGACAAGTGAGATGTAAGGAGGGACTCCATTGGGGACACCTGAGATGTAAGGTGCCACTGGGGACACCTGAGATGTAAGGAGGGACTCCACTGCTTTGGGACACCTGATATGTAAGGAGGGACTCCATTGCTTGGGGACACCTGAGATGTAAAGAGGGATTCCACTGGGGACACCTGAAATGTAAGGAAGGACTCCACTGTCTGGGGACACCTGAGATGTAAGGACTCGACTGTATGGGGACACCTGAGATGTAAGGAGAGAATCCACTGCCTGGGACACCAGAGATGTCAGCAGGGGCTCTACTGCCAGAAGACACCTGAGATGTAAGGAGGGACTCCACTGCCTGGGGACACCGGATGTGAGGAGAGACTCCGCTGCCTGCGGGCATCTGAGATGTAAGGAGGTACACAACTGGGGACACCTTAGATGTAAGGAGGGACTCCAATGCCTGGGGACACCTTAGATGTAAGGGGGGTCTCCACTGGGGACACCTGAGATGTATGGAGGGACTCAACAGCCAGGGGACAGCTGAGATGTAAGGAGGGGCTCCCCTGCCTGGGGACACAGGATGTAAGGAGGGTCTCCATTGGGGACACTGATGTAAGGAGGGAATACGCTGTCTGGGGACACCTGAGATGTAAGGAGGGACTCCGATGGGGATACCTGAGAAGAAATTAGGGACTCCGCTGCCTGGGGACATCTGGGATGTAAGGAGGGACTCCATTGGGTACATCTAACATGTAAGGAGAGACTCCACTGCCTGGTGACACCTGAGATGTAAGGAGGGACTCCACTGGGGACACCTGAGATGTAAGGAGGGACTCCACTGGGAACACCTGAGATGTAAGGAGGGACTCCACTGCTTTGGGACACCTGAGATGTAAGGAGGGATTCCATTGCTTGGGGACAACTGAGATGTAAAGAGGGATTACACTGTGGACACCTGAGATGTAAGGAAGGACTCCACTGGGGACACCTGAGATGTAAGGAGGGACTCCACTGGGGACACCTGAGATGTAAGGAGGGACTCCACTGGGGACACTTGAGATGTAAGGAGGGACTCCACTGCTTTGGGACACCTGAGATGTAAGGAGGGACTCCATTGCTTGGGGACACCTGAGATGTAAAGAGGGATTCCACTGGGGACACCTGAGATGTAAGGAGGGACTCCGATGGGGACACCTGAGAAGAAAGGAGGGATTCGGCTGCCTTGGGCCATCTGGGATGTAAGGAAGGACTCCATTGGGTACACCTAACATGTAATGAGGTACTCCACTGCTTGGGGACACCGGAGATGTAAGGAGGGACTCCACCGGGGACACCTGAGATGTAAGGAGGGACTCCACTGCTAAGGGACACCTGAGATGTAAGCATGGTCTACACTGGGGAAACCTGAGAAGTAAGGAGTGACTCCACTGCCTGAAGACACCTGAGATGTAAGGAGGAACTCCATTGCCTGGGGACACCTGAGATGTAAGGAGGGACTCCACTGCCTGAGGACATCTGATATCTAAGGAGGGGCTCCCCTGCCTGGGGACACCTGATGTAAGGAGGGACTCCACTGCCTGAAGACACCTGAGATGTAAGGAGCAACTCCGCTGCCTGGGGACACCTGAGATGTAAGGAGGGACTCCAATGCCTGAGGACAACTGATATGTAAGGAGGGGCTCCGTGGGGGACACCTGAGATGTAAGGAGAAATGCCACTGCCCGGGGACACCTGAGATGTAAGTAGGGGCTCCCCTGCCTGGGGACACCGGATGTAAGAAGGGTCTCCATTGGGGACACTGATGTAAGGAGGGAATATGCTGTCTGGTGACACCTGAGGTGTAAGTAGGGACTCTGATGGGGATACCTGAGAAGAAATTAGGGACTCTGCTGCCTGGGGACATCTGGGATGTCAGGAGGGACTCCATTGGGTACATCTAACCTGTGAGGAGGGACTCCACTGCCTGGTGACACCTGAGATGTAAGGAGGGACTCCATTGGGGACACCTGAGATGTAAGGTGGGACTCCACTGGGGACACCTGAGATGTAAGGAGGGACTCCACTGCTTTGGGACACCTGAGATGTAAGGAGGGACTCCATTGCTTGGGGACACCTGAGATGTAAGGAAGGACTCCACTGTCTGGGGACACCTGAGATGTAAGGAAGAACTCCACTGTCTGGGGACACCTGAGATGTAAGGAGGGACTCCACTGCTTTGGGACACCTGAGATGTAAGGAGGGACTCCATTGCTTGGGGACACCTGAGATGTAAGGAAGGACTCCACTGTCTGGGGACACCTGAGATGTAAGGAAGAACTCCACTGTCTGGGGACACCTGAGATGTAAGGAGAGAATCCACTGCCTGGGACACCAGAGATGTCAGCAGGGGCTCTACTGCCAGAAGGCACCTGAGATGTAAGGAGGGACTCCACTGCCTGGGGACACCGGATGTGAGGAAAGACTCCGCTGCCTGCGGGCACCTGAGATGTAAGGAGGGACACAACTGGGGACACCTTAGATGTAAGGAGGGACTCCAATGCCTGGGGACACCTTAGATGTAAGGGGGGTCTCCACTGGGGACACCTGAGATGTATGGAGGGACTCAACAGCCTGGGGACAGCGGAGATGTAAGGAGGGGCTCCCCTGCCTGGGGACACCAGATGTAAGGAGGGTCTCCATTGGGGACACTGATGTAAGGAGGGAATACACTGTCTGGGGACACCAGAGATGTAAGGAGGGACTCCAATAGGAATACCTGAGAAGAAATTAGGGACTCCGCTGCCTGGGGACATCTGGGATGTAAGGAGGGACTCCATTGGGTACATCTAACCTGTGAGGAGGGACTCCACTGCCTGGTGACACCTGAGATGTAAGGAGGGACTCCACTGGGGACACCTGAGATGTAAGGAGGGACTCCACTGGGGACACCTGAGATGTAAGGAGGGACTCCACTGCTTTGGGACACCTGAGATGTAAGGAGGGACTCCATTGCTTGGGGACACCTGAGATGTAAAGAGGGATTCCACTGGGGACACCTGAGATGTAAGGAGGGACTCCGATGGGGACACCTGAGAAGGGGGATTCGGCTGCCTGGGGACATCTGGGATGTAAGGAAGGACTCCATTGGGTACACCTAACATGTAATGAGGTACTCCACTGCTTGGGGACACCGGAGATGTAAGGAGGGACTCCACCGGGGACACCTGAGATGTAAGGAGAGACTCCACTGCTAAGGGACCCCTGAGATGCAAGCATGGTCTACACTGGGGACACCTGAGAAGTAAGGAGTGACTCCACTGCCTGAAGACACCTGAGATGTAAGGAGGAACTCCACTGCCTGGGGACACCTGAGATGTAAGGAGGGACTCCACTGCCTGAGGACATCTGATATGTAAGGAGGGGCTCCCCTGCCTGGGGACACCTGATGTAAGGAGGGACTCTACTGCCTGAAGACACCTGAGATGTAAGGAGCAACTCCACTACCTGGGGACACCTGAGATGTAAGGAGGGACTCCAATGCCTGAGGACAACTGATATGTAAGGAGGGGCTCCGTGGGGGACACCTGAGATGTAAGGAGGAATGCCACTGCCTGGGGACACCTGAGATGTAAGTAGGGGCTCCCCTGCCTGGGGACACCGGATGTAAGAAGGGTCTCCATTGGGGACACTGATGTAAGGAGGGAATAAGCTGTCTGGTGACACCTGAGATGTAAGGAGGGACTCTGATGGGGAAACCTGAGAAGAAATTAGGGACTCTGCTGCCTGGGGACATCTGGGATGTAAGGAGGGACTCCATTGGGTACATCTAACACGTGAGGAGGGACTCCACTGCCTGGTGACTCCTGAGATGTAAGAAGGGACTCCACTGGGGACAACTGAGATGTAAGGTGGGACTCCACTGGGGACACCTGAGTTGTAAGGAGGGACTCCACTGCTTTGGGACACCTGAGATGTAAGGAGGGACTCCATTGCTTGGGGACACCTGAGATGTAAAGAGTGATTTCAATGGGGACACCTGAGATGTAAGGAAGGACTCCACTGTCTGGGGACACCTGAGATGTAAGGAAGGACTCCACTGTCTGGGGACACCTGAGATGTAAGGAGAGAATCCACTGCCTGGGACACCAGAGATATCAGCAGGGGCTCTACTGCCAGAAGACACCTGAGATGTAAGGAGGGACTCCACTGCCTGGGGACACCGGATGTGAGGAGAGACTCCGCTGCCTGCGGGCACCTGAGATGTAAGGAGGGACACAACTGGGGACACCTTAGATGTAAGGAGGGACTCCAATGCCTGGGGACACCTTAGATGTAAGGGGGGTCTCCACTGGGGACACCTGAGATGTATGGAGGGACTCAACAGCCTGGGGACAGCTGAGATGTAAGGAGGGTCTCCATTGGGGACACTGATGTAAGGAGGGAATACGCTGTCTGGGGACACCTGAGATGTAAGGAGGGGCTCCGATGAGGATACCTGAGAAGAAATTAGGGACTCCGCTGCCTGGGGACATCTGGGATGTAGGGAGGGACTCCTTTGGGTACATCTAACATGTAAGGAGAGACTCCACTGCCTGGGGACACCTGAGATGTAAGGAGGGACTCCAATGCCTGAGGACAACTGATATGTAAGGAGGGGCTCCGTGGGGGACACCTGAGATGTAAGGAGAAATGCCACTGCCCGGGGACACCTGAGATGTAAGTAGGGGCTCCCCTGCCTGGGGACACCGGATGTAAGAAGGGTCTCCATTGGGGACACTGATGTAAGGAGGGAATATGCTGTCTGGTGACACCTGAGGTGTAAGGAGGGACTCTGATGGGGATACCTGAGAAGAAATTAGGGACTCCGCTGCCTGGGGACATCTGGGATGTCAGGAGGGACTCCATTGGGTACATCTAAGCTGTGAGGAGGGACTCCACTGCCTGGTGACACCTGAGATGTAAGGAGGGACTCCATTGGGGACACCTGAGATGTAAGGTGGGACTCCACTGGGGACACCTGAGATGTAAGGAGGGACTCCACTGCTTTGGGACACCTGAGATGTAAGGAGGGACTCCATTGCTTGGGGACACTTGAGATGTAAAGAGGGATTCCACTGGGGACACCTGAGATGTAAGGAAGGACTCCACTGTCTGGGGACACCTGAGATGTAAGGAAGGACTCCACTGTCTGGGGACACCTGAGATGTAAGGAGAGAATCCACTGCCTGGGACACCAGAGATGTCAGCAGGGGCTCTACTGCCAGAACACACCCGAGATGTAAGGAGGGACTCCACTGCCTGGGGACACCGGATGTGAGGAGAGACTCCGCTGCCTGCGGGCACCTGAGATGTAAGGAGGGACACAACTGGGGACACCTTAGATGTAAGGAGGGACTCCAATGCCTGGGGACACCTTAGATGTAAGGGGGGTCTCCACTGGGGACACCTGAGATGTAAGGAGGGACTCCACTGGGGACAACTGAGATGTAAGGAGGGACTCCACTGCTTTGGGACACCTGAGATGTAAGGAGGGACTCCATTGGTTGGGGACACCTGAGATGTAAAGAGGGATTCCACTGGGGACACCTGAGATGTAAGGAGGGACTCCACTGGGGACACCTGAGATGTAAGGAGGGACTCCACTGGGGACACCTGAGATGTAAGGAGAGACTCCACTGGGGACACCTGAGATGTAAGGAGGGACTCCACTGCTTTGGGACACCTGAGATGTAAGGAGGGACTCCATTGCTTGGGGACACCTGAGATGTAAAGAGGGATTCCACTGGGGACACCTGAGATGTAAGGAGGGACTCAGATGGGGACACCTGAGAAGAAAGGAGGGATTTGGCTGCCTGGGGACATCTGGGATGTAAGGAAGGACTCCATTGGGTACACCTAACATGTAATGAGGTACTCCACTGCTTGGGGACACCGGAGATGTAAGGAGGGACTCCACCGGGGACACCTGAGATGTAAGGAGGGACTCCACTGCTAAGGGACTCCTGAGATGTAAGCATGGTCTACACTGGGGACACCTGAGAAGTAAGGAGAGACTCCACTGCCTGAAGACACCTGAGATGTAAGGAGGAACTCCACTGCCTGGGGACATCTGGGATGTAAGAAGGGACTCCATTGGGTACATCTAACATGTAAGGAGGGACTCCACTGCCTGGTGACACCTGAGATGTAAGGAGAGACTCCACTGGTGACACCTGAGATGTAAGGAGGGACTCCACTGGGGGGCAACTGAGATATAAGGAGGGACTCCACCGCTTTGGGACACCTGAGATATAAGGAGGGACTCCATTGCTTGGGGACACCTGAAATGTAAAGAGGGATTCCACTGGGGACACCTGAGATGTAAGGAAGGACTCCACTGTCTGGGGACACCTGAGATGTAAGGAGAGAATCCACTGCCTGGGACACCAGAGATGTCAGCAGGGGCTCCACTGCCAGAAGACACCTGAGATGTAAGGAGGGACTCCACTGCCTGGGGACACCGGATGTGGGGAGAGACTCTGCTGCCTGCGGGCACCTGAGATGCAAGGAGGGACACAACTGGGGATACCTTAGATGTAAGGAGGGACTCCAATGCCTGGGGATAGCAGAGGTGTAAGGAGGGACTCCACTGGGGACACCTGAAATGTAAGGAGGGACTCCACTGGGGACACCTTAGATGTAAGGGGGGTCTCCACGGAGGACACCTGAGATGTATGGAGGGACTCAACAGCCTGGGGACAGCTGACATATAAGGAGGGACTCCACTGGGGACATCTGAGATGTAAAGAGGGTCTCCACTGCCAGGGGACACCTGAGATGTATTGAGGGACACCACTGGGATCACCTGAGTTGTAAGGAGAGACTCCACTGCCTGGGGACACCTTAGATATAAGGAGGGGCTCCACTGCCTGGAGACACCTGAGATGTAAGGAAGGACTCCATTGGGGACATCTGAAGTAAGGAGGGACTCCGTGCCTAGGGACATTTGAGATGTACGGAGGGTCTCCACTATGGACACCTTAGATGTAAGCAGGGACTCCACTGGGGACACCTGATGATGTAAGGAGGGACTCCACTGCCTGGGGACACCTGAAATGTAGTGAGGGACTCCACTGGGGACACCTGAGATGTAAGGAGGGACTCCACTCCCTGTGGATACCTAAGAAGTAAGGAGGGACAACACTGGGGACACCTGAGATGTAAGGAGGTACTCCACTGCCTGAGGACTCCTGGGATGTAAGGAGGGACTCCACTGGGGACATCTGAGATGTAAGGAGAGAGTCTACTGCCTGGGGACACCTGAGATGTAAGAGGGACTTCTCTGGTGACACCTGAGATGTAAGGAGGGACTCTGCTGGGGACACCTGAGAAGAAAGGAGGGACCCCACTGTCTGAGCATACTTTGGATGTTGGAGGAACTTCACTGCCTGGGGACACCTGATATAAGGAGGGTCACCACTGGGGACACCTGATGTAAGGAGGGACTCCGCTGTCTCGGGACACCTGAGATGCAAGAAGGGACTCCGCTAGGGACACCTGAGAAGGGACTCAACTGCCTGGGGACATCTGGGATGTAAGCAGGGACTCCACTGCCAGTGGACACCTGAGATGTAAGGAGGGACTCCGCTGTTTGAGGACACCTGAGATGTAAGTAGGAACTCCACTGCCTGGGGACACCTAATATGTAAGGAGGGACTCCCCTGCCTGAGGACACTTGAGATGTAAAGAGGAACTCCACTGCCTGGGGACATCTGAGATGTAAGGAAGGACTCCGCTATCTGGGGACACCTGAGATGTAAGGAGGGACTCCATTTGGGGACACCTGAGATGTAAGAATGGACTCCGCTGCCTGGGGACACTTGAGATGTAAGGAAGGACTACACTGCCAGGGGACACCTGATATGTAAGGAGGGACTCCACTGGGGTCAACTGAGATGTAAGGAGAGACTCCACTGCCTGGGGACACCTGAGATGTAAGAGGGGGCTCCACTGCCTGGGGACACCTGATGTAAGGAGGGACTCCACTGGGGACACCTGATTTAAGGAGGGACTCCCCTGTCTGGGGACACCTGAGATGTAAGGAGGGACTCCATTTGGGGACACCTGATATGTAAGAAGGGACTCCACTGGGGTCAACTGAGATGTAAGGAGAGACTCCACTGCCTGGGGAAAACTGAGATGTAAAGGGGGGCTCCACTGCCTGGGGACACCTGAGATATAAGGAAGGACTCCACTGCCTGGGGACATCTGAGATGTAAGGAGGGACTCCACTGCCTGAGAACTCCTGGGATGTAAGGAGGGACTCCACTGGGGACACCTGAGATGTAAGAAGAGAGTCCACTGCCTGGGGACACCTGAGATGTAAGGAGGGGTTCTGCTGGGGACACCTGAGATGTAAGGGGGGAGTCTGCTGGGCACTCCTAAAAGAAAGGAGGGGCTCCGCTGCCTGTTGACATCTGGGATGTAAGGAGGGACTCCACTGGGCACACCTAACGTGTAAGGATTGACTCCATTGGCTGGGGATATCTGAGATGTAAGGAGGAACTCCACTGCCTGTGGACACCTGAGATGTAAGGAGGGATTCCACTGCCTGAGTATACTTGAGATGTAAGGAGGAACACCACTGCCTGGGGACATCTGAGATGTAAGGAGGGGCTCCCCTGTCTGGGGACACCTGATATAAGGGGGTTCTCCACTGGGGACACCTGATGTAAGCAGGGACTCTGCTGTCCGGGGGCACCTGAGGTGCAAGGAGGGACTCAGATGCCTTGGGACATCTGGGATGTAAGGAGGGACTCCACTGGGTACACCTAACATGTAAGGATGAACTCCACTGCCTGGGAACACCTGAGATGTAAGGAGGGACTCCACAGGGGACACCTGAGATGTAAGGAGGGACTCCACTGCCAGGGGACACCTGAGATGTAAGAATGGTCTCCACTGGGGACACCTGAGATCTAAGGAGGGACTCCACTGTCTGAGGACACCTGAGATGTAAGAAGGAACGCCACTGCCTGGGGACATCTGGGATGTAAGGAGGGACTCCACTGCCAGTGGACACCTGAGATGTAAGGAGGGACTCCACTGTCTGAGGACACCTGAGATTTAAGAAGGAACTCCACTGCCTGGGGACACCTAATATGTAAGGAGGGACTCCACTGCCTGAGGACACTTGAGATGTAAGGAGGAACTCCACTGCCTGGGGACACCTGAGATGTAAGGAAGGACTCCGCTATCTGGGGACACCTGAGATGTAAGGAGGGACTCCATTTGGGGACACCTGAGATGTAAGAATGGACTCCGCTACCTGGGGACACTTGAGATGTAAGGAAGGACTACACTGCCTTGCCCTGGAGACACCTGATATGTAAGGAGGGACTCCACTGGGGGTCAACTGAGATGTAAGGAGAGACTCCACTGCCTGGGGACACCTGAGATGTAAGGAGGGACTCCACTGGGGACACCTGATTTAAGGAGGGACTCCCCTGTCTGGGGACACCTGAGATGTAAGGAGGGACTCCATTTGGGGACACCTGAGATGCAATAAGAGACTTCACTGGGGTCAACTGAGATGTAAGGAGAGACTCCACTGCCTGGGGAAAACTGAGATGTAAAGGTGGGCTCCACTGCCTGGGGACACCTGAGATATAAGGAAGGACTCCACTGCCTGGGGACATCTGAGATGTAAGGAGGGACTCCACTGCCTGAGCATTCCTGGGATGTAAGGAGCGACTCCACTGGGACACCTGCGATGTAAGGAGGGATTCTGCTGGGGACACCTGAGATGTAAGGGGGGAGTCTGCTGGGGACTTCTGATAAGAAAGGAGGGGCTCTGTGCCTGTGGACATCTGGGATGTAAGGAGGGACTCCACTGGGCACACCTAACATGTAAGGAGGGACTCCATTGGCTGGGGATATCTGAGATGTAAGGAGGAACTCCACTGCCTGTGGACACCTGAGATGTAAGGAGGGATTCCACTGCCTCAGTATACTTGAGATGTAAGGAGGAACTCCACTGCCTGGGGACACCTGAGATGTAAGGAGGGGCTCCCCTGTCTGGGGACACCTGATAAAAGGGGGTTCTCCACCGGGGACACCTGATGTAAGCGGGGACTCTGCTGTCCGGGGGCACCTGAGATGCAAGGAGGGACTCCTCTGGGGACACCTGAGAAGAAAGAAGGGACTCAGCTGCCTTGGTACATCTGGGATGTAAGGAGGGACTCCACTGGGTACACCTAACATGTAAGGAGGAACTCCACTGCCTGGGAACACCTGAGATGTTAGGAGGGACTCCACAGGGGACACCTGAGATGTAAGGAGGGACTCCACTACCAGGGGACACCTGAGATGTAAGAATGATCTCTACTGGGGACACCTGAGATCTAAGGAGGGACTCCACTGTCTGAGGACACCTGAGATGTAAGAAGGAACTCCACTGCCTAGGGACACCTACTATGTAAGGCAGTATTCCTTTGCCTGAGAACACCTGAGATGTAATGAGGATCTCCACAGCCTGGGGACACCTCAGATGTAAGGTGGGGCTTCCCTGCCTGGGGACACCTGATGTAAGGAGGGACTCCACTGGGGACACCTGATGTAAGGAGCTACTCCACTGTCTGGGGACACCTGAGATGTAAGTAGTGACTCCGTTTGGGGACACCTCAGATGTAAAAAGGGACTCCGCTGCCTGGGGACACCTGAGATGTAATGAAGGACTCCACTGCCCGGGGACACCTGAGATGTAAAGAGGGACTCCCTGGAGACACCTGAGATGCAAGGAGGGACTCCGCTATGGACACCATAGATGTAAGGCAGGACTTCACTGCTTGGGTATACCTGATATGTAAGGAGGGACTCCAATGCCTGTGGGCACCTGAGATGTAAGGAGGGACTCCACTGGGGACACCTGAGATGTAAGGAAGGACTCCACTGCCTGGGGACACCTGAGATGTAAGGAAGGAACTCCACTGGGGACACTGGAGATGTAAGGAGAGAATCCACTGCCTGGGACACCTGAGATTTAAGGAGGGGCTCCACTGCCTTAGGACACCTGAGATGTAAGGAGGGACTCCACTGCCTGGGGACTCCTGATGTGAGGAGAGACTCTGCTCCCTGGGAACACCTGAGATGTAAGGAGCGACTCCACTGGGGAAAACTTAGATGTAAGGAGGGACTCCACTGGGGACACCTGAGATGTAAGGAGGGACTCAACTGCCTGAGGACACCTGAGATGTAAGGAGGGACTCCACTGTCTTGGGACACCTGATAGGTAAGGAGGGACTCCACTGCCAGGGGACACCTGAGATGTATTGAGGGACTCTACTGGGGTCAGCTGAGATGTAAGGAGAGACTCCACTGATTGGGGACTCCTTAGATATAAGGAGGGGCTCCACTGCCTGGGGACACCTGTGATGTAAGGAGGGACTCCATTGGGGACACCTGATGTAAGGAGGGACTCAGTTTCCTAGGGACACTTGAGATGTAAGGAAGAACTCCACTGAGGACACCTTAAATGTAAGGAGGGACTCCACTGGGGACACCTGAGATGTAAGGAGGGACTCCACTGTCTGGGGACACCTGGGTGTAAGGAGGGACCCCATTGCATGGGGACACCTAAGATGTAAGGATGGTCTCCACTGGGGACACCTGAGATGTAAGGATGAACGTCACTGCTTGAGGACACCTGAGATGTAAGGAGGAACTCCGCTGCCTGGAGACACCTGAGATGTAAGGAGGGACTCCACTGCCTTAGGACACTTGAGATGTATGGAGGAACTCCCCTGCCTGGGGACACATGAGATGTAAGGAAGGACTCCACTGGGGACGCATGATGTAAGGATGGACTCCACTATCTGGGGACACCTAAGATGTAAGTAGAGGCTCCGATGGGAATGCCTGAGAAGAAAGGAGGCACTCCGCTGCCTGGAGAAATCTGGGACGTATTTAGGGACTCCACTGAGTACACCTAACATGTAAAGAGGGACTCCACTGCCTGGGGACACCTGAGATGTAAGGAGGGACTCCATTTGGGGTCACCTGAGATGTAAGAATGGACTCTGCTGCCTGGGGACACTTGAGATGTAAGGAAGGACTACACTGCATGGGGACACCTGATATGTAAGGAGGGATACCACTGGGGTCAACTGAGATGTAAGGAGAGACTCCTTTTCAGAGGCCTTGAGGAAGATATCCTGGATTATGGTACAGGAAAAACAGGCAAGTCATATCTTGGATACCTTCCCTAAATTTGACCTGGTCTGGGAGCCTTGGAGGATTCACTTAAACCTACCGGGGTGAGCTTCCCTCCATGACTCCTCCACTTAACTACACTGGTGTCAATATCCCCCATTCTTTCTCTTCTTACCTCCATCTTCTACTTTCCTTTCTACCTTTCTTCTAATTTAGCTCCTCTTGTTACCATTCCATTATCTTATGCTGGGATCAATAAGGTCCCTGGGTTCTCTCTTCTTCCTCCCAAGGTATAGTCGGGGAGGTTTGAGGAAACCCCCCTATAATAATGCTTACAGAAGAAATACGACTCCCTAGTTTTTATCTGTTTCAGAAGTCATACTAGGGACTGTCCGGTACCGAACTCTTCAATTTTTGGAGCCCTTGCAGGGGGGGAGGTACAACCTCTGACTTCACGGTTACAGTTGTTCCCAGATGGGGTAACCGGGGAGTCGGTGGGCCCTTCCTTATTGGGGTGCTTTATCTTCCCTTGCAGGGTGGACTTTCCTTCCCTGACAGTCTGTCTATCCCGGAAGCTCATGGGAGGTTGAGTACGGCTGCCTCTT
>BLSH010457960.1:400635-418090 GCA_018402905.1 Glandirana rugosa | reverse complement strand
TAAAATCGTTATGGTCATAAAGTCTTATTGGGGGACATGTGTGTGACAGTGTCGTCTGTCCATATAAGTCTACGCAATAAGATTTTCGTCATCGCGAGAAGTTTCCTTGTCTAAGCATTATCAACGTAATTCTCAAAATCTCTGTTTTAATTGTGAAAAGTTTTATTCCAAATTATTACTTTTCCAGTTCAAAATCCACGTCATTTTATAAATGTCTTTTTATTTTCATGTTTCATTCTGTTTAAATGTCGCTTTCTCTTGTCTAACTTTTATGGAACGTAAACTTTACAGGAACGGATTAGTCACAAAGCTTCTACTAAAGGACCAAGAGACTACAAAATACTACCTTGTCCGTGCGATTGTTCGGGTTCCGTCCGGACCCGGACCCGGACTTTGTCCCGAAGTTCGGACGGACCAGCAGAACCCGAACTTCCAGAGGTTCGCTCAACTCTAGTTACGATCAATTGGGGCTTCTCACTTTACCATCATAAAACATCAGAGAACCAGGAAATCATCTTCGAAACACTGATTAGGCAAGGACATTTCAAATGCAAGGTATTTTCAATCTGTTCTCTTTCGCTGTAAATTTGTCTTACTTTGTACTTTTATTTTTCTGTAAATATTTTACTGCACCTAAAACTTGACCTTTTCATTATTAAACCTTATTTTGAAAAGTGTTAATTTTGTCTCTAAAACTCTTAATGCAACTATTACGAATCTGTTCCTTTGAAGAGCGCTACTGCTTTTAGAATAACGCATCTGAATATACCTGTCTGCTGTGACAGTGTGTGTACAGGGGGTTATTCTGAAATACTGGTATTGCTAAAATAAGGATCTTCTGGCCGGAATCCAGAAGTGGCAGCAGTGAAAGGGTTAATTGTTTGAATTAGCCCGGTAACAATCGCTCTCAGGTGGCTGACACTTAGACGGTGATCCCGCAAACTGGGAAATCTTTTTGCTGAAAGCAGCTGAGAGTGGCATTGTTACGTTCATGACAAGTGCGGTGTTGGATCAGGGGGGTCCTTGGTCGCCGGTCGGTGAGGAGGGCAGCGATCTGATACCTGCGTTCACTGCAAGGGCTGCAGAGGTACAGGCTAGGGTCGCCGAACAGCAGGAGGAGGTCTCTGGGCCCTCTCCATGTTCTGACCCAGTGGTCTCTACCTCTGTTGGGCCTCAGCAGCTGTCCTCATTTGCCACGGGACTGCTGGCTGGGACTTGTGGTTCAGCCTTTGAAGCAGCACTGCAAATAGACCCAACGCTGGCACAGCTCAGGAGTTTAGCTGACAGCCCCGCTGCAGTGAATGACAAACAAAAGGTGTACCGGGACAAAGGAAAGCTGTACAGGGAGAGTTTGTCTGTAAGGGAAAACACAGCTGACTTCGGAAGCAGGCAGCTGGTGGTCCCAAGCCAATTCAGGGGACAGCTTTTAAAAGTGGCCCACGAGATCCCCCTAGCAGGTCACTTGGGGATCACTAAGACCCGGGGGCGATTAATATATAACTTTTATTGGCCCACCATGCTAACAGACATAGCTGACTACTGTCGGTCCTGTGATACCTGCTAGCGAGTTGGCAAGGTAGGAGATGTACACAGGGTTCCATTAAAACCTTTGCCTGTGATTGATGAACCTTTTAAGAGGGTAGCAGTGGATATTGTTGGACCCCTAGCTATCCCCAGCAATTCAGGCAAACGTTTTATCCTGGCAGTTGTTGACTATGCCACACGTTACCCAGAGGCAGTGGCTCTCTCCTCCCTCTGTGCAGACAAGGTCGCTGATGCTCTGCTGGGAATATTCACAAGAGTGGGTTTCCCGGCCAAGCTCATTAGTGATCAACACCCTCAGTTTGTGTCTGACTATTTGTACTTATACATTTCTTATTCTGTCAGTGGGAAATAGCACCCTTACAGACTATTTCATCACACAACTCGTTTTATTCACATTCAAGAACATATATACCTCTACGCTCAGTCACACTTCCAGTCACATGGCCTTACATTCTACCCTCCTCTTATGACATGATATATTACCATCTCTTCCCTATACCTACTCATAGCCATATTACTCTAAATTACCCATGAAGACCCTCAAAATCATATCCCATAACGCACAGGGACTAAACTCACCATATAAAAGGAAGAAAGCTTTTAGACACTATAAAAGAATAGGAGCAGATATAATTCTATTACAAGAAACACACTTTTCTACAGCCAATCATCCTTCATACTTTGACAAATCATATAATCAGATCTTCTTTACCACCCACTCTAATAAAACAAGAGGGGTTGCCATCTTAGTTAGAAAATCTATTATTCTAGACGTTCAACACATATTCAGGGACCCTGAAAGCAGGTTCTTGATAATTAAAGGCAAGATCAACGGTCGCTCTCTGACCATTGCCTCAATCTATGCTCCAAATGATGCCCAATCCACATTTTTCAAAACATTCTTTAATAAATTAGAAAATCTTCTATCTACACACCTCATCATTGGTGGTGATTTCAACCTTGCGGCACACCCCTATCTAGATAGGTGTAACATAACACCTACCTCTAAATGCTTTACCAAATCTATCTCTAGGTTGCTTACAAATCTACAACTAAATGATGTATGGAGAACACACAATACAGGCATTAAAGCCTACACCTACTATTCAGCACCTCATAACAGTTTTGCCAGACTGGACTATATTTTCTCCACTCCTATCACTTTAGCAAACTCTTCCAGATCTGATATCATTCCTTGCCCATGGTCTGATCATCACATAGTTTCATTCACCACATCAGCCATAGGACTCACCCCCTCTCCATATAATTGGAGATTAAACGACTCTCTCCTATCAGACCCTATCACTATTAATCAACTAACCTCCAATATTAAGGAATACTTTACATTTAACAATGTGGATAATATCTCCCCAACCACCCTTTGGACAGCCCACAAGGCAGCCATTAGGGGTTTCCTCATAGACATATCTATTAAAAAGAAAAAAGAAAAATTGATCCTGATTCAAAACCTATCTAAGGAGCTCAATAGCCTATACCACAAAATCAACTCCCCAGGTTCACAAGATATAATATCTCAAATTAAACTCAAAAGACAAGAATTAGATATGCTCCTTTCGGATGACGCTGAAAAACAACTAAGATTCTCTAAAGCCAGATTTTTTCTTCATGGAAATTCTACCTCCTCTTCATTTGCTAGAAAACGTAACCAAACGCTAAAAACCCCACACACTTACAAACTCAAAGATAAAAATGGGCACATGGTTACTCACCCACAACAGGTTCAAGAAATCTTTTTAGAATTTTATAAAAACTTACTGTCCCACCCCAATACTACCCCACCTCAATCTGCGATAGACTGGCTCAACAATATTAAGCTACCAACTCTTACACCCTCACAAACTGCTTCCCTTAATGCTCCCTGTACTAAACAGGAAATAGAAAATATCATCTCTTCACTCAAGACAGGTACAGCCCCCGGACCTGACGGGTTCTCTACCACCTATTATAAAAAGATGAACCCTATAATTTCATCTCATCTCTGTGACCTTTTTAACCACATTTTAAATGGTGGCAGTTTTCCAAAGGAAACTACTGTTGGCCAATATGTCCCTTATACCTAAACCACATAAAGATCACTCCCTTCCACAAAATTTTCGCCCCATCTCTGTCCTGAATAATGATATCAAAATCTTTGGTCGCTTTCAGGCGGAACGCTTAGCCAAGGTGATCACTAATCTGATTCACCATGACCAAACTGGATTCATGCCCTACAGATTAATCACGGATAACATAAGACTAGTCACTAATATCATCCAAGACTCCAATTTATTTTCCCGTTCACTTGGCCTCCTCAGCTTAGACATTAATAAAGCTTTCGACAGTGTCAGTTGGCCATACATAAATACTATTTTGGATAAATTTGGCATCTCCAATGAATTTCTCCAAGGCTTCCAAGCCCTCTATAGGGAACCTCAGACCAGAATTAAAATTCCAGGGGTCAACTCAGAATTCTTTACTTTGAATAGGGGTACCAGACAGGGCTGCCCCCTTTCACCCCTTATTTTTGCCCTCGCCATAGAAGCCCTGGCATGCGCCATAAGGAATAACCCTAACATTGCTGGTTATACAAAACACCATAATGAATACAAGATTTGTCTTTATGCAGATGATGCCATTCTAACCCTTTCTGACCCTGTCAAGTCACTCCCACATTTATTCAATGATCTAAATCTTTTTCACTCGGTTTCAGGATTAAGCATCAATCAAACTAAATGCTCATTCCTTCCGGTCAACCTCTTCTCGTACACGATTTCCAAGATTAAAGGTCACTATAATTTTACTTGGTGTACCCAAACCATGCAATATCTTGGCATACATATCACCCCTCATTTTCATACCCTATACCAACACAATTTCCCTTATTTATTCTCCCAAATCAAAGGCCTCGTGAAAATATGGTCATCTTTCCATATCTCATTTTTGGGACGATTATGCGCAATAAAAATGACTATCCTGCCAAAAATCCTTTTCTATTTCCACACAATTCTTATTAATATACCAAAATATCAAATATTATCCATACAAAAAGAAATTAACAAATTTATTTGGGCTGGTAGGAAGCCCAGATGTAACTCTGAATTTCTCTATAGACCCCAGGGGGAGGGAGGTGCTGGACTACCTAATATTTGGCTATACTACACTGCCACAAGACTCACCCATATTACACAATGGTTTGCTGGTTCACCAGACATTCCCTGGCTAAAATTCGAAACAACCTCAATTTGACCATATAACATCCAGGGTTTCCTATGGTCTCCTAAAACCAAAACACGACAATTCACATGTCGCAACAGCATAGTCTCGCACCTCCTTCAATTCTGGTCAAGAATTAAAGACCCATTTAAACTCATGTCCAACCCCCCTCCGCTATCCATGTTCCTAGGCGACCCTGACTTTCTAAAGCTCCCTACACAAAATCCTACCTTTCAACCATGGAGATCCTTAAACCTCCTCACTTATAAAGCCTTTGCTGAAAATGGCTCTCTTCTCCCTTTTAGTACATTGGTTGAGAGATACAATCTACATCCCTCTCTGGAAGCACAATACAACCAAATCATAAACTTCTTTTGCAGCCTATATCTCACGGTACCTACCCCTCCATTTACGATTTTTGAACTAATTTGCATGGACACACCCAGAGGCAGAGGCTTAATCTCATCCTTATATAAATATCTCAATAATCTCTCCCAACCTGACAAGACACAAGCTATGCTAAAATGGGAACTAGACTTGAACTGTAATCTAACACCTAGAGAATGGAACCTCAGAATTGATAATATGCGCAAAAGCAATAGAACTACAGCTTTTAAGGAAACTCCAACAAAAATCTTTATTCGTTGGTATATGACGCCGGATAGAATCCATAGATTTTATCCCAGTGTATCCCCCTCTTGCTTCAGGAACTGCAATGAAACCGGTACCTTATTCCACATTTTCTGGCAATGCCCCCACTTAGACCAAATATGGAAAAACACCTCTGAGAAAATTTTCCAAATTACAAACAAACATATTACACTTAACCCTCAAATTTGTATCCTATATCAAAACATTCCCGAATTATCCAAGTCCTGCTCCAAGCTTATATTCTCTTTATTGAGCTCAGTACAGTGGATGATAGCATGTAATTGGCTGTCCCCCTCTCTACCCTGGCAACAGGTCCTGGGCAGAATGTCCATGGTAAAAATAACAGAAAGAATGTACCATTCGGTGCAAGATAATATGCACATATTTGAAGAGAAATGGTCCCTTTGGGACAAATGCTTATCTGACCCCATTTCCTAACACTTCATTATCCTTTGTATATACTAGGATCTTTTATGGTATTGTAAAGCTCTTGTACATCTAACGTGTAAAATTTTATTTAACACAGCCTTTTGACTTTGCGTACCTTTTTCTACCTGTACAATTTGTAATGACAATATCTTGTAACCATTTGATACTATTGACAGAATTTATTTTTGTATGATGACCTTCTAATAAAAGATTGTAAACAAAAAAGAAGATGATTGTAGAACAGTAATATGGCTCTATGCGGCTGCAATAGGCTTTTCCCACACACTTTGAAGATGATTTTAGAACAGTAATATGGCTCTATGCGGCTGCAATAGGCTTTTCCCACATACTTTGAAGATGATTTTAGAACAGTAATATGGCTCTATGCGGCTGCAATAGACTTTTCCCACACACTTTGGAGATGATTTCCCCTAAAGCAACAGCTGGAACCTTTCCCTGTACAACTTGATGATGATTTTAGAACAGTAATCTTTCCCTTAACCACTTGCCAACCGGCCGCCGCAGCGTGACGGCGGCAAGGTGGTTTGTTATCGCGAATCGCCGTCAGGGGATGGTGGCCGCGATCACGCGCCGTGAGCGTGCGCGCGTGCACTGTTGTTTGATTTGACACAGGACCGATCACTCTACAGGGCCAGGCCAATGATTTTTGGCCTGTTCCGATCGGTCCTGCCAATGACATTGCTCCTCTGCCTCTGAAATGTAAACAGAGGCAGGGGAAGTTAGCTCCACTTCCTCCCTGAAGCCCTTTTCGGTTTCAGCGAGGAAGAAGGAGCATCAAAAAACGTGAGTTGCACAAACAGCACACTGACACCAGGTCACATAGGCACATTTAACCCCTTGATTACCTCCTGATCACCCCCCAGTTAACCCTTTCACCCCCTGTCATAGTATCATCTGATTTTTACTGATCGCTGTACTTGTGACCCTTGTGACGCTAAATCAGTGTTAGGGTAGATTGTATTAGGCCTAGTTGGGTGAAAATACCCCCACTTGCCCCCCCCAGTAAAGTTTTTAACCCCTTGATTGCCCCCTGTCACCTGTGATCACCGTATAAGTGTCACGGGTGATGCTTGCTAGATAGATAGTTTTTTTTTTTCAATCAGATTACCCGCCGTATATTATTTTATTTACCTTTTATAGGTTTTAACCCCCGATCGCGATGACCCCAGTTACGTTTTAGTGTACGTTAGGGTCAGTGTAAACGCCAGGCAGGGCCACTTAGCGAGGTACTCTGACACGCACACTCGCACATTAGGTAGGTGTTAGATATTATTGTAGTATCTGATCAGATCAATATCTGCGATCTGATCAGATATATTAGTGTCCCCACTAGATTAGGGTTCTAATTAGGGTTCTAGGCGGGATCAGCCCAGATAACTGCTAGCACCTGCGTTTAGCCCCTCCGCCCAGCCCAGCCCACCAAGTGCAGGATCAATAGATCGCTGTCACTTACCAAACACTTTACGCATATCTGCAGCCTTCACAGAGATCATGCCCGATCCCTGCAAATTCTGACAGTGATTTTGGTAGCATATGAAGCAGGCTCTGACAACCAGGTGCGCCTTTTTGCCTGTGAGTCACGCTAGTGTACGTTTCAAATTTAGAAAGCCCAAAATGTCTGGCCACACGTACACTAGAGAAGAGGCCTACAATATGCTGAGTATGACAGATGAGAGCGATGGGGAAGCCTCACTGTCAGAATCAGGCTCAGCATATGAACCTGTAGACAGCAGCGGCACCCTAATAGATAGCTCTGACGACGAAGTTGTGGTCCCTGCTAGAGTCAGGCATACCAGACCCCTTTCTGCTGTCACTGATGTGCGTGAACCGCAGGACTCTCGTATGCAGCAGAGAGCCAGTACAAGTGCCGCTACCCATTCTGGTGACCTGGCAAGCACCAGCGGCCTAGTACATCCTGGACATAGACGAACCAGCACTGCAGTATCACGTGGTGACGTGGCGAGTCCCATAAGTGCAGTACAAGCTGGTGTGGCTAGCACGAGTAATGCCCCACAGCCGCGAAGAAGACAAACACAGGCCCGCAGCTCCCATAGTGCCCTTCCGGATGCGCTTGCAAACCCTGATTGGTAACCCACCTCTGATGCAGCGCCCGTACTTCCCCCATTCACTGCCCAACCCGGAATCATGGTGAATACAGCTGATTTTACGGCCATTGATTTTTATTCGCTGTATTTCACGGAAGATCTCTATAGATCTATTGTGGACCAAAGCAATTTATATGCTGGTCAATTCATCGCCATTAATCCCCATTTGACACTTGCCAGAGACTGGAAACCAATCACGGTTCCAGAATTTAAGATCTTTCTGGGCCTTTCCTTCCTCATGGGCATAACTAAAAAATCTGAATTGCGGTCATATTGGTCCACGCACCCAATTCACCATATGCCCGTGTTCTCTGCTTGCATGTCCAGGACACGATACGAGCAGATTTTGCGGTTCATGCACTTCAGTGACAATGAATTCAGTCGTCCACGGGGTGACCCTGAATTTGACCGGCTCTGCAAAATTCGGCCCCTCATAAACCACTTCAACCAGAAGTTTGCCACACTTTTTATTCCCAACAAAGTTGTGTGCGTGGACGAGTCCCTGGTTAAATTTTCTGGCCGTCTTGCTTTCAAGCAGTACGTCCCCAGCAAGCGTGCCAGATACGGGGTCAAACTGTATAAGCTCTGTGACAGGGCCACAGGCTATACACATAGTTATATGGTTTATGAGGGCAAAGATAGTCACGTAGAGCCGGAAGGATGCCCAGACTACATAGGGAGCGCTGGCAAGATTGTGTGGAGCTTGGTGTCACCCTTATTCGGAAAGGGGTACCACTTATACGTGGACAATTATTACACGAGCGTGCCACTGTTTAGTCACTTATTTGATCATCAGATTGGCGCATGTGGCACCGTGCCACCTAATCGCCGGGGCTTCCCCCAACGGCTTGTAGATTCCTGTCTTAGTCAGGGGGAGAGAGCCTGCTTGAAATGTAATAATTTGCTCGTGATGAAGTGGAGGGACAATCTGAATGTTTTCGTTCTGACCTTCCTTCATGCAGATACGACAGTGCAAATTTCTACGGCGACTGGTGTTGTGGAGAAACCCCTCTGTGTCCACGAATATAACCTAAATATGGGAGAGGTGGACCTCAATGACCAGTTAATGGCGCCGTACCTAATCACCCGTAAAGCTAGACGCTGGTACAAAAAAGTGTCTATATATATCTTTTTCAATTGGCTTTCCTGAATGCTCATGTCTTATACAGAGCGTCAGGACTGACGGGATCCTTCCTCAAATTCATGGAAGAGATCGTCACAGCCCTTCTGTATCCAGATGGTGCTGCACCCCCTGTTCACAATGTGAATGCAGTTAGCCGGCTGCATGGGAGGCACTTTCCACGTGTCCTCCGTGGTACCCCAGGCCAAAGAACACCCCAAAAGAGATGTCGTGTCTGCAGATGACGCGGATACAGGCGTGACACCCGCACTTATTGCCCCTACTGTCCTGACCAGCCTGGTCTCTGCATCAATGAATGTTTTGAACGCTATCACACATTAGTGAATTATTAGCGTAGGGTGCAGCAGACACAGTGATAGGCACACTGACATAGGGTCTCCAAAGATGCCAGTGCATTTTTGAGAGACCAAAAGCTGGAACCAGTTCGTTTTTAGTTAAAAAAAAAAGGTGTACCAAAAAAAAAACAAAAAAAAATAAAAAAATTTAAAACAACAAAAAAATAAAAAAATGTTAAAAAAAACAAAAAAAATATAAAATAAAAAAAAACAAAAACAGTTGTACGTTTCTTTTTTTTTTCTCTCTCTCTTGTTTTCTCTCTAATCTCTCTCTATTGTTAATATTTTGTATGCATACCTGTTTGTTACTGTTTTTATCATGTTTTCTTTGCAGGTATGTAATTTTTTTATGTTAATGCTTACCTGTAATGTTATATTGTTAATGTGTTTTATAATTTTTTCTTTTTAGCGGGTATGCAATTTTTTTATGTTACTGTGTTTTCTTAATTGTTTATTCCTTTTCAGGTACACCATTCAGCTGCAGCACTGATTTATTAATGGTGACAGCAAAAGCGTTTGCTCCCACCATTCATAAAGCAGCGACTCCAGTGCTGTTGGCGGTGATTTCACCACCACAGTTAAAAAAGAGCAAATATACCAGAGCATAGGGGCAGTGGGTGGAAATTGGGGCGGATTGCCCCTATGCTCCAGTAAATTTTTTTAAAAAGTGGCTATGCCCACCATTAGAAGTGGGAGGATGAAGGGAGGTTTTCTAATGGTGGGCATACCCACTGATTGATTCTTTTTTTCATAAAAAAAAGAACATTACAATATATGCCCAACAAGGACCAGCGACATACTAGTATGTTGCTGGTCTTCTCAGGCTCTCCTGTCCCACCTGGCAACGCGAGAATGCAGCTGATGGTTCCCCCAGCTGACCATAGAGCTGATTGAAGACTAGAATGGCTCCAATCATCTCCATGGCCTAAGAAACCAGAGGCTACAAGCATTTTGTGACTTTGGTTTCGCCAGATACAAACAGCGCCATTGGGAAATCTGGGAAGCATCTTATCACACTGATTTTGGTGTGGTGAGATGCTTTAAGGGCTGGGAAAAGATCTAGAGTTTAGTAGACCCCAAATTTAAAGAAAAAAAAAATGTGACAATACCTATTTTTATCATAGGGGATATTTAAAATCCCTAGGATAAAAATTAAAATTATAAAAAAAAATGAAAAGGGACAGTGTAAAAATAAAATTAAAAAGCAAAATGAATAATTAAAAAAAAAAAAAAAAAAAAGAACCCCTGCCCCCCCATGCACGCGTGCAAAAGGTGGACGCAAGCGTCAGTCTCGTTACGTATGTAAACAAAAATTTCACCATGCATGTGAGGTATCAACGCGAACGTCAGATCGAGGGCAGTAATTCTAGCAGTAGACCTCCTCTGCAGATTTAAAGTGGTAACCTATAAAGGCTTTTAAAAATGTATATAGTTTGTCGCCGCTTCGCGGGTGTGCGTCATTTTTAAAGCATGTCATGTTTGGTGTCTATGAACTCGGCATGAGATCAACTTTTATATTTCATAAAAAATTTGGAAAAATAGTGTGTTTTTGTGCATTAAAATTCAAAAAAGTGTTTTTTTTCCCCAAAAATTGTGTTTGAAAAATCGCTTGTAACAGTATAAATTGTAACACCCACTATTTTATTTTGTAGGGCCTCTGCTTTAAAAAAATATATAATGTTTGAGGGTTCAAAGTAATTTTCTAGCAAAAAAAAAGTATTTTTTCATGTAAACAAAAAGTGTCAGAAAAGACTTGTTGGTTCAAGTGGTTAGAAGAGTGAGTGATCTTGGACATAAAATGCCAGGACAGTTCAAAGCCCCCCCAAATGACACATTTTGGAAACTAGACACACCAAGCTATTTTCCCTGTACAACTTGATGATGATTTTAGAACACTAATCTTTCCCTTAAAGCGACAGCTGGAACCTTTCCCTGTACAACTTGATGATGATTTTAGAACACTAATCTTTCCCTTAAAGCGACAGCTGGAACCTTTCCCTGTACAACTTGATGATGATTTTAGAACAGTAATCTTTCCCTTAAAGCAACAGCTGGAACCTTTCCCTGTACAACTTGATGATGATTTTAGAAGAATAATCTTTCCCTTAAAGCAACAGCTGGAACCTTTCCCTATACAACTTGATGATGATTTTAGAACAGTAACCTTTCCCTTAAAGCAACAGCTGGAACCTTTCCCTGTACAACTTGATGATGCTTTTAGAATAATCTTTCCCTTAAAGCTACAGTTGTAACCTTTCCCTGTACAACTTGATGATGATTTTAGAACAGTAATCTTTCCCTTAAAGCAACAGCTGGAACCTTTCCCTGTACAACTTGATGATGATTTTAGAAGAATAATCTTTCCCTTAAAGCAACAGACTCTACCTAGTCCAGTCAGATCGTTCTGTGCAGCAGGATGAGGTCTGCAATCTGTCCCTCAAAGCACCAGTACTAGTATCTCTCCCTATTACACAATCAGATCATTCAGTAATGCAGGATGAGATGTTCTGCAATCTGTCCCTCACAGAGCCAGCAGCATCCCCTCCCTAAACTATCCTGAGAGCATATGAAATGCAGCACAGTGACTCCAGCCCCATATAGAGGCTGGGTCACATGGTGCACTGGCCAATCACAGCCATGCCATTAGTAGGCATGGCTGTGATGGCTTCTAGGGAAAACCAGTGAAACACTTGTTGATTGGCTGCCCTTGGCAGCTTTTCAACACGTGGAATAAAATACCAGAACCCCGGACCCGAACCCGGACTTTTTTTGAAAAGTCCGGGTTCGGGTTCGGGTCCGGGTCCCGGACACCCAAAAGTTAGGTGCAGACCCGAACTTTACAGTCCGGGTTCGCTCAACTCTACAGATGACGCATATCATGGCCATTCCTTATCATCCACAAACGAATGGCTTGTGCGAGCGTTTCAATGGTACCCTGAAACAAATGTTGCGCACCTTTGTGGAGTCGCAGGGTAAGGACTGGGAAAGGTACCTGCCTCATCTGCTGTTCACTTACAGAGAGGTGCCCCAGGAGTCCACAGGCTTCTCGCCATTTGAGCTGTTGTACAGACGAAGGGTTAGGGGACCCCTGGACCTAACCCGGAAGACCTGGGAGGGCAAGATCGCTGCCCCAGAGGTCTCTGTGGTGGATTACGTCCTGAGATTCCGGGATAAAATGGAGACGTTGGTGGGGATTGTGCAGGAAAACATGACCCAGGCCCAGACCAGACAGAAACATTGGTATGATCGCAATGCTAGGGAGCGGGCATACAACGTTGGGCAGCTGGTGTATGTTCTGCTCCCCTTGCAGCAGAACAAACTCCAGGCCGCATGGGATGGCGCGTACCCCATCACCCAGCGTCTGAATGACGTTACTTACCTAGCCCGGTTGGGAGAAGGGGGTAGACGGCAGAAGGCCTTCCATGTGAACATGATCAAAGCCCATCATGAGCGCACGGCCTATGCCATGCCGGTCTGCAGCAGGTCGGAGCCTGAAGAGGCTGACCCACTCCTAGACTTGTTAGCTGACACCAGGGATGTCAACTCCAAGCTCTGAATAAACCCCAACCTTACCCCCGCACAGGTACCTGGGCTGAAGGACGTGCTGACAGTCCATGGGAGCCGGTTTATGGGGAAACCGGGGTGGATGGACCTCGCTGTCCATCAGGTGGACACTGGGGCACATCCCCCCATTAAACAGTCGGCCTATCGCATCTCCCTGGAGGTGCTGGCTGACATGAAGAGGGAAGTGGAGGAGATGCTGCAGCTGGGGGTAATTCGGAGGTCCCACAGTGCCTAGGCGTCCCCAGTGGTCCTGGTCCCCAAAAAGGATCAGACGACCAGGTTCTGTGTGGACTACCGAAAGCTGAATGCGATCACCACTGCAGATGCCTACCCCATGCCCTGGATCGATGAGTTGTTGGATAGGCTGGCGGCGGCCCGCTATATCACGATCATGGATCTGAGCAGAGGGTACTGGCAAATTCCTCTGGCCCCTGAAGCTCGGGAAAAGTCGGCCTTCATCACCCCATTCGGCTTGTTTGAATTTACCGTCATGCCGTTTGGGATGAAGAACGCCCCAGCCACCTTCGAGAGGGTCATGAATGTCTTACTGGAAGGGATGGAAACCTTTGCCGTGGTTTACCTGGACGACATCGCAGTGTTCAGCCCCACCTGGAAGGATCACTTGGTGCACCTGTAACGGGTCCTGGACCAACTGACAGCTGTCACTGACTGTCAAGCCCAGCAAGTGTCAGATCGGCATGACTGATGTCCAGTACCTGGGGCACCAGAGATAGGGAAGGTGGAGGCCATACTGGCCTGGCCAACCCCTCAAACCAAGAAACAGGTTATGTCATTCTTGGGGACAGCTTGCTACTATAGGAAATTTGTAAGTAACTATAGTAGCCTGGCAAAACCTTTGACTGACCTAACCAAGAAGAAACTGCCCAAGGTGGTGTCCTGGACACCAGAATGTAAGAGGGAATTCCAGGCCCTGAAGGAGGAGCTGGCCAGCGCCCCTGTGCTACAGGCTCCCTACTTCACCCGCCGTTTCTTAGTGCAGACTGATGCCTCTGCCTATGGGTTGGGTGCAGTCCTGAGCCAAGTGGATGACACCGGAGAGGAACACCCCATCCTCTACCTGAGCCGGAAACTTCTTCCCAGGGAAGTAGCCTATGCCACGATCAAAAAGGAATGTCTCGCGATCGTGTGGGCTCTCCAGAAGCTGCAGACGTATCTCTATGGGAGGCACTTCACGGTGATCACCGATCACAATCCCTTGAGCTGGCTAAATTGTGTTGCTGGGGAGAATGGTTAGCTCCTTTGTTGGAGCTTAATCCTTCAGCAATATGATTTTACCATCCAGCACAAGAAGGGCAGTGCCCATGGGAATGCTGAAGGCCTGTCCCACCAAGCTGAGCCCATAGGCGTGGATTGCGTCAGGACGGGAATCGCGTTCGCCTCCCATGCAACCACCTCAGGGGGGAGATGTGATGGTATCACACGTGAGACCCCCGCGAAGTAATGATACCAGGCCCGAAGCGACACTGGCTCCATCTTGGCAGAGAAGCTACATAAAGGGTTAAGTCTGTTTCTCTCCTTCTGACATGGCAGTTTGAACAAGCTTGTCATATACCCCCAACGCCCCCCCCTGCTTGTGGACAGGCCAGTTTAAAAAGGGCCTTTGATTATGGTTTACAGCGGCCAGGAAGAATCCTGTCTGCTTATCTTGAACAAACATACAACAACCTGATGTTGGCCCATAAATTACCCTGGCAAGTCTGACCTAGGGATGACTCTCCCTTTCTGCCTTAAACTTACATGAAAACTTAGATACAGTCATAACTTCCGCTTCCGAGGAAACTCCCTCTCTTATACAAATGGGCAGGGATGTATGGCCCCACCCCTGGTGGTTCAGAGAAAAAGGGGCTGTTACGATCAATTGGGGGTTCTCAATCTACGATTATGAAACATCAGAGAACCAGGAAATCATCTTCGAAACACTGATTAGGCAAGGACATTTCAAATGCAAGGTATTTTCAATCTGTTCTCTTTCACTGTAAATTTGTCTCACTTTGTACTTTTATTTTTCTTTAAATATTTTACTGCATCTAAAACTTGACCTTTTCATTATTAAACCTTATTTTGAAAAGTGTTAATTTTGTCCCTAAAGTTCTTAATGCAACTATTACGAATCTGTTCCTTCGAAGAGCGCTGCTGTTTTTAGAATAACGCATCTGAATATACCTGTCTGCAGGTGACAGTGTGTGTACAGGGGGTTATTCAACAATACTGGTATTGCTAAAATAAGGATCTTCTGGCCGGATTCCAGAAGTGGTGGCAGTGAAAGGGTTAATTGTATGAATTAGCCCGGTAACAATCGCTCTCAGGTGGCTAACACTTAGACGGTGATCCCGCAAACTGGGAAATTTTTTTGCTGAAAGCAGCTGAGAGTAGCATTGTTACGTTCGTGACAAGTGCGGTGTTGGATCAGGGGGGTCCTTGGTCGCCGGTCGGTGAGGAGGGCTGCGATCTGATACCCGCGTTCGTCACAAGATGTAAGGAGGAACTGTACTCCCTGGGAACAACTGAGATGCAAAGAGGGGCACCCCTGCCTGGGGACAACTGATGTAAGGAGGAACTCCACTGGGGACACCTGATGTAAGATGGGACTCCGCTGTCTGGGGACACCTGAGATGTAAGGAGGGACTCCATTGGGGACACCTGAGATGTAAGGAGGGACTCCACTGCCTGGGGACACCTGAGATGTAAGGAAGGACTCCACTGCCTTGGGACACCTGAGATGTAAGGAGGGACTCCACTGGAGACACCTGAGATGTAAGGAGGGACCCCGCTGGAGAACCCGAAGATGTAAGGAGGGACTTTACTGCCTGTGGATACCTAAGATTTAAGGAGGGTCTCCACTGTCTGGGGACACCTGAGATGTAGGAAGGGACTCCACTGTGCACACCTGAGATGTAAGGAGGGACTCCACTGCATGGGGACAACTGAGATGTAAGGAAGGACTCCACTGGGGACACCTGAGAGGGAAGGAGAGACTCCATTGCCTGGGGACACCTGCAATGTAAGGAGGGGCTCCACTGGCTGAGGATACATGATGTAAGGAGAGACTCAGCTTCCTGGAGACACCTGAGATGTAAGGAGGAACTCTATTGCCTAGGGGCAACTGAGATGCAAGGAGGGGCTCCCCTGCCTGGGGCAACCTGATGTAAGGAGGGACTCCACTGGGGACACCTGATTTAAGGAGGGACACCGCTGTCTGGGGACACCTGAGATGTAAGGAAGGACTCCGCTGTCTGGGAACACCTGAGATGTAAGGAGGGACTCCATTGGGGACACCTGAGATGTAAAGAGGGACTCTGCTGCCTATGGACACCTGGGATGAAATCAAGGACTCCACTGCCAGGGGACACCTGAGATGTAAGGAGGGACTCCACTGGAGACACCTGAGATGTATGGAGGGACTCCGCTCGGGACACCGAAGATGTAAGGAGGGACTTTACTGCCTGGGGATACCTAAGATATAAGGAGGGTCTCCACTGCCTGGGGACACCTGAGATGTAAGGAGGGACTCAACTGGGGATACCTGAGATGTAAGAAGAGACTCCACTGCCTAGGGACACCTGAGATGTAAGGAAGGGCTCCACTTCTTGGAGACACCAGATAAGTAATGAGGGGCTCCACTGGCGACACCTGTGATGTAAGGAAGGACTCCACAGCCTGGGGACACCTGAGATGTAAGGAGGGACTCTACTGCCTGGGGAAACCTGAGATGTAAGGAGGGACTCCCCTGGCGACACCTTTGATGTAAGGAAGGACTCCACAGCCTGGGGACACCTGAGATGTAAGGAGGGACTCTACTGTCTGGGGACGCCTGAGATGTAAGGAGGGACTCCCCTGGCGACACCTGAGATGTAAGGAGAGAATCCACTGCCTTGGGACACCTGATAAGAAATGAGTGGCTCCTCTGCCTGGGAATACCTGATGTAATGAAGGACGGCGCTGCCTGGGGACACCTGAGATGTAAGGAGGGACTCCACTGGGGACACTTTTTTTTTTTTTTTTTTTTTTTTTTTTTTTTTTTTTTTTCCTTTTTTTTTATTTTTTTTTTTTTTCCCACGTCAGATAAGCACCGTCTTAGGATTTAATCATTTTCATGATCATTTTATATCTCAGACAGTGTCACACATCATTGTGGATTTCATGCAACAAAAATTTCATGATACAAAATAGAAGTACTTTCCCGTTATATATATAATATGCCCCTCCCAACCCTCCTCTCCCTCTTTTCTCCCCACCCCCCACATTTACACACATTCCCATTCATACACCTCATATTGAAAAACTCGCACCTTTCATTCCCCTCCAGCCTGGTCAGACATACGCTCTTTCTCTCCCCCTTTATAACCTCTAAGGGGGGTAACCCTTTTTTTCCAACCAAGGCCCCCACTTTTTGCTGAACTCTTCCATTTTTTCTCTTATTACATATATTC
>BLSH010457960.1:380042-400231 GCA_018402905.1 Glandirana rugosa | reverse complement strand
ATATATGAGGTGTTGAGTGGACAGACCTAATTATTCTTTATAAAAAACTTCTAGCTATGTGATAAATCTTGTAACTATACCTCTCCCTCTCGGGGATCCTATGCAAATTCATGGGAGGTCAACGTCGGCCTTCTCCCCCCGCATCGAGAAGGGGTAGGATCCTTGATGATGAACCGGCGTGTCGACGTTGTAGACCGACCGACACCCCATGTTCCTCCTGTCCTATAATTACTAGTAGAATACGACCTCGTGTGCTGTGTACCCTGTCAGCACCTTCGTGACCTCCCTTTCCGAAAAGAGGGATCTTGGGGTTGTAACTAGTACCGACTATTTCAGACCTCGAGTCAGTTTAGTTTTGATCCGGTATTTCTTTATAACTTTATATGCGGAGAAACCTTATTATCGGCAGAGTCTCTTGAATTATCGTATGTCTTTTTAGTTCCGGCTGCAACTGGAGGGTACTTAAACGTATCCTAGGGGCTCTCCCTCTCCATATCAATGTTCTAAATAGTGTATCGATCTTCAAAAAATATTTCTTATTAATCCAGACAGGTGAGTTGTGGAGTATATATAATATTTGTGGGAGCCACACCATGCGGATGAGATTACATCTCCCTGCCACCGAGAGAGGGAGGTGTTTCCAAATCTCTATCTTATTTTTAAATTTTTTGGGGACACCTTAGATGTAAGGAAGGACTCCACTGCCTGGGAACAATTGGTGTAAGGAGGAACTGCAGTGCCTGGGAACTCCTGATCTAAGGAGGGACTCCACTGCTTGGGAACACCTGAGATGTAAGATGGGACTCTATTGCCTTGGGACACCTCAGATGTAAGGATGGACTCCACTGCCTGGGGACACCTGAGATGTAAGGAGGGACTCCACGGTCTGGGGACAGCTGAGATGTAAGGAGGGACTCCACTGCCTGGGGATACCTGAGACGTACGGAGGGACTCTGCTCCCAGGGGACACCTGAGATGTAAGGAGGGACTCCATTGCCTGGGGACACCTAAGATGTAAGGGAGGACTCCACTGTCAGGGGACACCTGAGATGTAAGGAGGGACTCTATTGCCTTGGGACACCTGAGATGTAAGGAGGGACTCTACTGAGGACACCTGAGATGTAAGGAGGGACTCCACTGCCTGAGGACACCTGAGATGTAAGGAGGGAATCCACTGCCTGGGTACACCTAAGATGTAAAGGAGGACTCCACTCGGGACCCCTGTGATGTAAGGAGGGACTCTATTGCCTTGGGACACCTGAGATGTAAGGAGGGACTCCACTGCCTGGAGACACCTGAGATGTAAGGAGGGGTTCCAATGGCTGAGGACACCTGATGTAAGGAGAGACTCAGCTGCCTGGAGACAAATGAGATGTAAGGAGGAACTCCACTGCCTGTGGACACCTGAGAAGTAAGGATGGGCTCCACTGCCTAGGGACACCTTATGTAAGGAGTGACTGTGCTGCCTGTGGACACCTGAGATATAAGGAGGGACTCCACTGGGGACAACTTAGAAGTAAGGAGGGACTGCAGTGCCTGGGAACTCATGATGTAAGATGGGACTCCATTGTCTGGGGACACCTGAGATGTAAGGAGGGACTCCACTGCCTGGGGACACCTGAGATGTAAGGAGGGACTCCGCTACCTGGGGGCACCTAAGATGTATGGAGGGACTCCACTGGGGACACCTGAGATGTAAGGAGGGACTCCATGGTCTGGAGACAGCTGAGATGTAACTAGAGACTCCACGGTCTGGGGAAAGCTGAGATGTAAGGAGAGACTACACTGCCTTGGGACACCTGAGATGTATGGAGGGACTCCACTGCCTGGGGACACCTGAGATGTAAGGAGGGACTCCACTGGGGACACCAGAGATGTAAGGAGAGACTCCACTGCCTGGAGACACCTGAGATGTAAGGAGGGGCTCCAATGACTGAGGACACCTGATGTAAGGAGAGACTCAGCTGCCTGGAGACACCTGAGATGTAAGGAGGAACTCCACTGCATGGGGACACCTGAGAAGTAAGGATGGGCTCCACTGCCTGGGGACACCTTATGTAAGGAGTGACTGCGCTGCCTGAGGACACCTGAGATGTAAGGAGGGACTCCACTGGGGACAACTTAGATGTAAGGAGGGACTGCAGTGCCTGGGAACTCTTGATCTAAGATGGTACTCCATTGTCTGAGGACACCTGAGATGTAAGGAGGGACTCCACTGCCTGAGGACAACTGAGATGTAAGGCGGGCCTCTCTTAGGGACACCTGAGATGAAAGGAGGGACTCCACTGCCTGGGAACACCTGAGATGTACGGAGAGACTCCACTGCTTGTGGACACCTGAGATGTAAGGAGGGACTCCGCTACCTGGGGACACCTAAGATGTATGGAGGGACTCCACTGGGGACACCTGAGATGTAAGGAGGGACTCCACGGTCTGGGGACAGCTGAGATGTAACTATAGACCCCACAGCCTGGGAACAGCTGAGATATAAAGAGAGACTCCACTGCCTGGGGACACCTGAGATGTACGGAGGGACTCTGCTCCCTGGGGACACCTGAGATGTATGAAGGGACTCCACTGCCTGAGGATACCTGAGATGTAAGGCGGGCCTCTCTTAGGGACACCTGAGATGAAAGGAGGGACTCCGCTGCCTGGGAACACCTGAGATGTACGGAGAGACTCCACTGCTTGTGGACACCTGAGATGTAAGGAGGGACTCCGCTACCTGGGGACACCTAAGATGTATGGAGGGACTGCACTGGGGACACCTGAGATGTAAGGAGGGACTCCACGGTCTGGGGACAGCTGAGATCTAACTAGAGACTCCACAGCCTGGGGACAGCTGAGATGTAAAGAGAGACTCCACTGCCTGGGGACACCTGAGATGTACGGAGGGACTCTGCTCCCTGGGGACACCTGAGATGTAAGAAGGGACTCCACTGGGGACACCTGTGTTGTAAGGAGGGACTCCACTGCCTGGGGACACCTGAGATGTAAGGGAGGACTCCACTGTCAGGGGACACCTGAGATGTAAGGAGGGTCTCCACTGCCTGGGGACACCTGAGATGTAAGGAGGGACTCCACTGGGGACATCTGAGATGTAAGAAGGGACTCCACTGCCTGGGGACACCTGAGATGTAAGGAGGGACTCCACAGCCTGGGGACACCTGAGATGTAAGGGGGTACTCCACTTCCTGGGGACACCTGAGATGTAAGGAGGGACTCCACTGGGGACACGTAAGATGTAAGCAGAGACTCCACTGCCTGGGGACACCTGAGATGTAAGGAGGGGTTCCACTGGCTGAGGACACCTGATGTAAGGAGAGACTCATCTGCCTGGGGACACCTGAGATGTAAGGTGGGACTCCACTGCCTGGAGACAACTGAGCTGCAAGGAGGGGCTCCCCTGCCTGGGGACACCTGATGTAAGGAGGGACTCCACTGGGGACACCTGATTTAAGGAGGCACTCCGCTGTCTGGGGACACCTGAGATGTAAGGAGGGACTCCATTGGGGACACCTAAGATGTAAGGAGGGACTACGTTGCCTGGGGACACCTGAGATGTAAGGAAGGACTCCACTGCCTGGGGACACCTGAGATGTAAGGAGGGACTCCACTGGAGACACCTGAGATGTAAGAAGGGACTCAGCTCGGGACACCAAAGATGTAAAGAGGGACTTTACTGCCTGGGGATACCTGAGATGTAAGGAGGGACTTTACTGCCTGGGGACACCTGAGATGTAAGGATGGACTCCACTGGGGACACCTGAGATGTAAGGAGGGACTCCACTGCCTGGGGACACCTGAGTTGTAAGGAGGGACTCCATTTCTTCAAGACACCAGATATTTAATGAGGGGCTCCACTGGCGACACCTGTGATGTAAGGAAGGACTCCACAGCCTGGGGACACCTGAGATGTAAGGAGGTTCTCCGCTGCCTGGGGACACTGGAGATGTAAGGAGGGACTCTACTGGGGACACCTGAGATGTAAGGAGGGACTTCACTGCCTTGGGATTTCTGAGATGGAAGGAGTGTCCACTGCCTGGAGAGGTAAGGAAGGACTCCACCCGGGGACAACTGAGATGTAAGGAGGGACACCATTGGGGACACCTTAGATGTAATTAGGGACTCCACTGCCTTGGGACTCCTGACGTAAGGAGGGACTCCTGACGTAAGGAGGGACTCCACTGCCTGGGGACACTTGAGATGTAAGGAGGGACTCTACTGGGGACACCTGAGATGTAAGGAGAGACTCCACTGCTTGGAGAAACCTGAGAAGTAAGGAGGGGCTCCAAGGAGGACACCTGAGATGTAAGCAGAGACTCCACTGCACGGGGACACCTGAGATGTAAGGAGGGACTCCACTGCCTGGGGACTCCTGAGGTAAGGAGGGACTCCACTGCCTGGGGACACCTCAGATGTAAGGATGGTCTCCACTAGGGGCACCTGAGATGTAAGGAGGGACTCCACAGGCTGGGAACACCTGAGATGTAAGGAGTGACTCCACTGCATGAGGACACCTGAGATGTAAGGAGGAACTCTACTCCCTGGGGACAACTGAGATGCAAGGATTGGCACCCCTGCCTGGGGACACCTGATGTAAGGAGGGACTCCACTGGGGACACCTGATATAAGGAGGGACTCCGCTGTCTAGGGACACCTGAGATGTAAGGAGTGACTCCATTGGGGACACCTGAGATGTAAGGAGGGACTCCGCTGCCTGGGGACACCTGAGATGTAAGGAAGGACTCCACTACCTTGGGACACCTGAGATGTAAAGGGGGACTCCACTGGAGACACCTGAGATGTAAGGAGGGACCCCGCTGGAGACACCGAAGATGTAAGGAGGGACTTTACTGGGGACACCTGATATAAGGAGGGACTCCGCTGTCTAGGGACACCTGAGATGTAAGGAGTGACTCCATTGGGGACACCTGAGATTTAAGGAGAGTCTCCACTGCCTGGGGACACCTGAGATGTAATGAGGGACTCCAAAGGGGACACCTGAGATGTAAAGAGGGACTCCACTGCCTGGGGACAACTGAGATGTAAGGAAGGACTTCACTGGGGACACCTGGGAGGTAAGGAGAGACTCCATTGCCTGGGGATACCTGTGGGGCTCCACTGGCTGAGGATACATGATGTAAGGAGAGACTCAGCTGTCTGGAGACACCTGAGATGTAAGGAGGAACTCCACTGCCTAGGGACAACTGAGATGCAAGGAGGGGCTCCCCTGCCTGGGGACACCTGATGTAAGGAGGGACTCCACTGGGGACAGCTGATTTAAGGAGGGACTCCGCTGCCTGGGGACACCTGAGATGTAATGAGGGACTCCAAAGGGGACACCTGAGATGTAAAGAGGGACTCCACTGCCTGGGGACAACTGAGATGTAAGGAAGGACTTCACTGGGGACACCTGGGAGGTAAGGAGAGACTCCATTGCCTGGGGATACCTGTGGGGCTCCACTGGCTGAGGATACATGATGTAAGGAGAGACTCAGCTGTCTGGAGACACCTGAGATGTAAGGAGGAACTCCACTGCCTAGGGACAACTGAAATGCAAGGAGGGGCTCCCCTGCCTGGGGACACCTGATGTAAGGAGGGACTCCACTGGGGACAGCTGATTTAAGGAGGGACTCCGCTGTCTGAGGACACCTGAGATGTAAGGAGGGACTCCATTGGGGACACCTGAGATGTAAGGAGGGACTCCGCTGCCTCTGAACACCTGAGATATAAGGAAGGACTCCACTTGAGTTGTAAGGAGGGACTCCATTTCTTCGAGACACCAGATATTTAATGAGGGGCTCCACTGGCGACACCTGTGATGTAAGGAAGCACTCCACAGCCTGGGGACACCTGAGATGTAAGGAGGTTCTCCGCTGCCTGGGGACACCTGAGATGTAAGGAGGGACTCTACTGGGGACACTTGAGATGTAACAAGGGACTCTACTGGGGACACCTGAGATGTAAGGAGGGACTTCACTGCCTGGGGATTCCTGAGATGTAAGGAGTGTCTCCACTGCCTGGAGAGGTAAGGAGGGTCTCCACTGGGGACAACTGAGATGTAAGGAGGGACACCATTGGGGACACCTTAGATGTAATTAGGGACTCCACTGCCTTGGGACACCTGAGATGTAAGGCGAGACTCCACTGCTTGGAGAAACCTGAGAAGTAAAGAGGGGCTCCACTGAGGACATCTGAGATGTAAGCAGAGACTCCACAGCCCGGGGACACCTGAGATGTAAGGAGGGACTCCACTGCCTGGGGACTCCTGATGCAAGGAGGAACTCCACTGCCTGGGGACACCTGAGATGTAAGGATGGTCTCCACTAGGGGCACCTGAGATGTATGGAGGGACTCCACAGGCTGGGAACACCTGAGATGTAAGGAGTGACTCCACTGCCTAAGGATACCTGAGATGTAAGGAGGAACTCTACTCCCTGGGGACAACTGAGATATAAGGAGGGACTCAACTGGGTATACCTGAGATGTAAGGAGGTACTCCACTGCCTGCTGACGCCTGAGATGTAAGGAGGGACTCCACTTCTTGGAGACACCAGATATGTAATGAGGGGCTCCACTGGCGACACCTGTGATGTAAGGAAGGACTCCACAGCCTGGGGACACCTGAGATGTAAGGAGGGACTCCACTGCCTGGGGACACCTGAGATGTAGGGAGGGACTCCACTGGGGACACCTAAGATGTAAGGCAGAGACTCCACTGCCTGGCGACACCTGAGATGTAAGGAGAGGCTCCATTGGCTGAGTACACCTCATGTAAGGAGAGACTCAGCTGCCTTGAGACACCTGAGATGTTTGGAGGAACTCCACTGCCTTGGGACACCTGGGAAGTAAGGAGGGGCTCCTTTGCCTGGGGACACCTGTTATAATCAGGGACGGCGCTGCCTGGGGACACCTGAGATGTAAAGAGGGACTCCACTGGGGACACCTTAGATGTAAGGAGGGACTCCACTGCCTGGGGACACCTAAGATGTAAGGGAGCACTCCACTGTCAGGGGACACCTGAGATGTAAGGAGGGTCTCCACTCCCTGGGGACACCTGAGATGTAAGGAGGGTCTTCACTGGGGACACCTGAGATGTAAGGTGGGACTCCACTGCCTGGGGACACCTGAGATGTAAGGAGGGACTCCACTTCTTGGAGACACCAGATATGTAAGCAGGGGCTCCACTGGGGACACCTGTGATGTAAGGAAGGACTCCAAAGCCTGGGGACACCTGACATGTAAGGAGGGACTCCACTGCCTGGGGACACCTGAGATGTAAGGAGGGACTCCACTGGGGACACCTGAGATGTAAGGAGAGACTCCACTGCCTGGAGGCACCTGAGATGTAAGGAGGGGCTCCAATGGCTTAGGACACCTGATGTAAGCAGAGACTCAGCTGCCTGGAGACACCTGAGATGTAAGGAGGAACTCCACTGCCTGAGGACACCTGAGAAGTAAGGAGGGGCTCCTTTGCCTGGGGACACCTGTTGTAATCAGGGATGGCGCTGCCTGGGGACACCTGAGATGTAAAGAGGGACTCCACTGGGGACACCTTAGATGTAAGGAGGGACTCCACTGCCTGGGGACACCTAAGATGTAAGGGAGGACTCCACTGTCAGGGGACACCTGAGATGTAAGGAGGGTCTCCACTGCCTGGGGACACCTGAGATGTAAGGAGGGTCTCCACTGGGGACACCTGAGATGTAAGGTGGGACTCCACTGCCTGGTGACACCTGAGATGTAAGGAGGGACTCCACTTCTTGGAGACACCAGATATGTAAGCAGGGGCTCCACTGGGGACACCTGTGATGTAAGGAAGGACTCCAAAGCCTGGGGACACCTGACATGTAAGGAGGGACTCCACTGCCTGGGGACACCTGAGATGTAAGGAGGGACTCCACTGGGGACACCTGAGATGTAAGGAGAGACTCCACTGCCTGGAGGCACCTGAGATGTAAGGAGGGGCTCCAATGGCTTAGGACACCTGATGTAAGCAGAGACTCAGCTGCCTGGAGACACCTGAGATGTAAGGAGGAACTCCACTGCCTGAGGACACCTGAGAAGTAAGGAGGGGCTCCTTTGCCTGGGGACACCTGTTGTAATCAGGGATGGCGCTGCCTGGGGACACCTGAGATGTAAAGAGGGACTCCACTGGGGACACCTTAGATGTAAGGAGGGACTCCACTGCCTGGGGACACCTAAGATGTAAGGGAGGACTCCACTGTCAGGGGACACCTGAGATGTAAGGAGGGTCTCCACTGCCTGGGGACACCTGAGATGTAAGGAGGGTCTCCACTGGGGACACCTGAGATGTAAGGTGGGACTCCACTGCCTGGTGACACCTGAGATGTAAGGAGGGACTCCACTTCTTGGAGACACCAGATATGTAAGCAGGGGCTCCACTGGGGACACCTGTGATGTAAGGAAGGACTCCAAAGCCTGGGGACACCTGACATGTAAGGAGAAACTCCACTGCCTGGGGACACCTGAGATGTAAGGAGGGACTCCACTGGGGACACCTGAGATGTAAGGAGAGACTCCACTGCCTGGAGGCACCTGAGATGTAAGGAGGGGCTCCAATGGCTTAGGACACCTGATGTAAGCAGAGACTCAGCTGCCTGGAGACACCTGAGATGTAAGGAGGAACTCCACTGCCTGAGGACACCTGAGAAGTAAGGAGGGGCTCCACTGCCTGGGGACGCCTTATGTAAGGAGGGACTGTGCTGCCTGGGGACACCTGAGATGTAAGGAAGTACTCCACTGGGGACAACTTAGATGAAAGGAGGGACTGCAGTGCCTGGGAACTCCTGATCTAGGATGGGACTCCATTGTCTGGGGACACCTGAGAAGTAAGGAGGGTCTCCACTGTCTGGGGACACCTGATATGTAAGGAGGGCCTCCCTTAGGGACACCAGAGATGAAAGGAGGGACTCCGCTGCCTGGGAACACCTGAGATGTAAGGACGAACTCCACTGCCTGTGGACACCTCAGATGTAAAGAGGGACTCCGCTACCTTGGGACACCTAAGATGTATGGAGGGACTCCACTGAGGACACCTGAGATGTAAGGCAGGACTCCACTGCCTGGGGACACCTAGGATGTAAGGAGGGACTACACGGTCTGGGGACAGCTGAGATGTAAGGAGGGACTCCACGGTCTGGGGACAGGTGAGATGTAAGGACAGACTCTACTGCCTGAGGACACCTGAGATGTACGGAGGGACTCCACTGCCTGGGGACACCTGAGATGTAAGAAGGGACTCCACGGTCTGGGGACAGCTGAGATGTAAGGAGAGACTCCACTGCCTGGGGACACCTGAGATGTACAGAGGGACTCTGCTCCCTGGGGACACCTGAGATGTAAAAAGGGACTCCACTGGGGACACCTGTGCTGTAATGAGGGACTCCACTGACTGGGGACACCTGACATGTAAGGAGGGACTCCACTGCCTGGGGACACCTGAGAAGTAAGGAGGGGCTCCACTGCCTGGGGATACCTTATGTAAGGAGTGACTGCGCTGCCTGGGGACACCTGAGATGTAAGAAGGGACTCCACTGGGGACAACTTAGATGTAAGGAGGGACTGCAGTGTCTGGGAACTCTTGATCTAAGACGGGATTGTCTGGGGACACCTGAGATGTAAGGAGTGACTCCACTGCCTGGGGACACCTGAGATGAAGGAGGGCCTCCCTTCGGGACAACTGAGATGAAAGTAGGGACTCAGCTGCCTGGGAACACCTGAGATGTAGGGAGGGACTCCACTGCCTGTGGACACCTGAGATGTAAGGAGGGACTCCGCTACCTGGGGACACCTAAGATGTATGGAGGGACTCCACTGGGTAAACCTGAGATATAAGGAGGGACTCCACTGCCTGGGGACAGCTGAGATGTTAGGAGGGGCTCCAAGGTCTGGGGACAGCTGAGATGTAACTAGGGACTCTACTGGGGACAACTTAGATGTAAGGAGGGACTGCAGTGCCAGGGAACTCTTGATCTAAGATGGGACTCCATTGTCTGGGGACACCTGAGACGTAAGGAGTGACTGCGCTGCCTGGGGACACCTGAGATGTAAGGAGTGACTCCACTGACTGAGGACACCTGAGATGTTAGGAGGAATTCTACTCCCTGGGGACAACTGAGATGCAAGGAGGGGCACCCCTGTCTGGGGACACCTGATGTAAGGAGGGACTCCACTGGGGACACCTGATATAAAGAGGGACTCCGCTGTCTAGGGACACCTGAGATGTAAGGAGTGACTCCATTGGGGACACCTGAGATGTAAGGAGGGACTCCACTGGGGACAATTTAGATGTAAGGAGGGACTGCAGTGCCTGGGAACTCTTGATCTAAGACAGGACTACATTGTCTGGGGACACCTGAGATGTAAGGAGTGACTACACTGCCTGGGGACACCTGAGATGAAGGAGGGCCTCCCTTAGGGACACCTGAGATGAAAGGAGGGACTCCGCTGCCTGGGAATACCTGAGATGTAGGGAGGGACTCCACTGCCTGTGGACACCTTAGATGTAAGGAGGGACTCCTCTACCTGGGGACACCTAAGATGTAAGGAGGGACTCCACTGCATGGGGACACCTGAGATGTAGGGAGGGACTCCACTGCCTGTGGACATCTGAGATGTAAGGAGGGACACCGCTACCCTGGGACACCTAAGACGTATGGAGGGACTCCACTGGGTACACCTGAGATGTAAGCAGGGACTCCACTGCCTGGGGACACCTGAGATGTAAGGAGGGACTCCAAGGTCTGGGGACAGCTGAGATGTAACTAGGGACTCGACGGTCTAGGGACAGCTGAGATGTAAGGAGAGACTACACTGCCTTGGGACACCTGAGATGTACGGAGGGACTCCACTTGGGACAACTTAGATGTAAGGAGGGACTGCAGTGCCTGGGAACTCTTGATCTAAGATGGGACTCCATTGTTTGGGGAAACCTGAGATGTAAGGAGTGACTGCGCTGCCTGGGGACACCTGAGATGTAAGGAGGGACTCCACTAGGGACAACTTAGATGTAAGGAGAAACTGCAGTGCCTGGGAACTCTTGATCTAAGATGGGACTCCATTGTCTGGGGACACCTGAGATGTAATGAGGGACTCCACTGCCTGGGGACACCTGAGATGTAAGGAGGGCCTCCCTTAGGGACACCTGAGATGAAAGGAGGGACTCCGTTGCCTGGGAACACCTGAAATATAGGGAGGGACTCCACTGCCTGTGGACACCTTAGATGTAAGGAGGGACTCCGCTACCTGGGGACACCTAAAATGTAAGGAGGGACTCCACTGCATGGGGACACCTGAGATGTAAGGAGGGACTCCACGGTCTGGGGACAGCTGAGGTGTAACTAGGGACTCCACGGCCTAGGGACAGCCTTGGGACACCTGAGATGTGCAGAGGGACTCCACTGCCTGGGGACACCTTAGCTGTGAGGAGGGACTCCATGGTCTGGGGACAGCTGAGATGTAAGGAGAGACTCCACTGCCTGGGGACACCTGAAATGTAAAGAGGGACTCTGCTCCTTGGGGACACCTGAGATGTAAGAAGAGACTCCACCGGGGACACCTGTGTTGTAAGGAGGGACTCCACTGTCTGGGGACACCTGAGATGTAAGGAGGTTCTCCACTGCCTGGGGACACCTGGGATGTAAGGAGGGACTCCACTGGGGACACCTGAGATGTAAGGAGGGACTCCACTGCCTGAGGACACCTGAGATGTAAGGAGGAACTTCACTGCCTGGGGACACCTGAGATGTAAGAAGGGACTCAACTGTTTGGAGACACCTGAGATGTAAGGAAGGACTCCACAGCCTGGGGACACCTGAGATGTAAGGGGGTACTCCACTTCCTGGGGACACCTAGATGTAAGGAGGGACTCCACTGTGGAGACCTGAGATGTAAGGAGAGACTCCACTGCCTGGGGACACCTGAGATGTAAGGAGGGGCTCCACTGGCTAAGGACACCCGATGTAAGGAGAGACTCAGCTGCCTGGGGACACCTGAGATGTAAGGAGGGACTCCACTGCCTGGGGACAACTGAGATGGAAGGAGCGGCTCCCCTGCCTGGGGACACCTGATTTAGGAGGGAATCCACTGGGGACAGCTGATTTAAGGAGGGACTCCACTGTCTGGGGACATCTGAGGTTTAAGGAGGCACTCCGCTGTCTGGGGACACCTGAGATGTAAGGAGGGACTCCATTGGGGACACCTAAGATGTAAGGAGGGACTACGCTGCCTGGGGACACCTGAGATGTAAGGAGGGACTCTACTGGGGACACCTGAGATGTAAGGAGGGACTTCACTGCCTGGGGATTCCTGAGATGTAAGGAGTGTCTCCACTGCCTGGAGAGGTAAGGAGGGACTCCACTGGGGACAACTGAGATGTAAGGAGGGACACCATTGGGTACACCTTTGATGTAATTAGGGACTCCACTGCCTTGGGACACCTGAGATGTAAGGAGAGACTCAACTGCTTGGAGAAACCTGAGAAGTGAGGAGGGGCTCTATTGAGGACACCTGAGATGTAAGCAGAAACTCCACTGCCCGGGGACACCTGAGATGTAAGGAGGGACTCCACTGCCTGGGGACTCCTGACGTAAGGAGGGACTCCACTGCCTGGGGACACCTGAGATGTAAGGATGGTCTCCACTAGGGGCACCTGAGATGTAAGGAGGGACTCCACAGGCTGGGAACACCTGAGATGTAAGGAGTGACTCCACTGCCTGAGGACACCTGAGATGTAAGGAGGAACTCTAGTCCCTGGGGACAACTGAGGTGCAAGGAGGGGCACCCCTGCCTGGGGACACCTGATGTAAGGAGGGACTCCACTGGGGACACCTGATATAAAGAGGGACTCCGCTGTCTAGGGACACCTGAGATATAAGGAGTGACTCCATTGGGGACACCTGAGATGTAAGGAGGGACTGCGCTTCCTGGGGACACCTGAGAGGTGTAAGGAGGGACCCTGCTGGAGACACCGAAGATGTAAGGAGGGACTTTACTGCCTTTGGATACCAGAGATTTAAGGAGGGTCTCCACTGCCTGGGGACACCTGAGATGTAAGGAGGGACTCCAAAGGGGACACCTGAGATGTAAAGAGGGACTCCACTGCCTGGGGACAACTGAGATGTAAGGAGGGACTCCACTGGGGACACCTGAGAGGTAAGGAGAGACTCCATTGCCTGGGGACACCTGCAATGTAAGGTGGGGTTCCACTGGCTGAGGATACATGATGTAAGGAGAGACTCAGCTGCCTGGAGACACCAGAGATGTAAGGAGGAACTCCACTGCCTAGGGACAACTGAGATGCAAGGAGGGGCTCCCCTGCCTGGGTACACCTTATGTAAGGAGGGACTCCACTGGGGACAGTTGATTTAAGGAAGGACTCCGCTGTCTGGGGACACCTGAGATGTAAGGAGGGACTACGCTGTCTGGGGACACCTGAGATGTAAGGAGGGGCTTCATTGGGGACACCTGAGATGTAAGGAGGGACTCCGCTGCCTCTGGACACCTGAGATGTAAGGAAGGACTCCACTGCCTGGGGACACCTGAGATGTAAGGAGGGACTCCACTGGAGACACCTGAGATGTATGGAGGGACTCCGCTCGGGACACCGAAGATGTAAGGAGGGACTTTACTGCCTGGGGATACCAGAGATGTAAGAAGGGTCTCCACTGCCTGGGGACACCTGAGATGTAAGGAGGGACTCAACTGGGTATACCTGAGATGTAAGGAGGGACTCCACTGTATGGGGACACCTGAGATGTAGGGAGGGACTCCACTGGGGACACCTGAGATGTAAGGCAGAGACTACACTGCCTGGGGACACCTGAGATGTAAGGAGGGGCTCCACTGGCTGAGGACACCTCGTGTAATGAGAGACTCAGCTGCCATGAGACACCTGAGATGTTTGGAGGAACTCCACTGCCTTGGGACACCTGAGAAGTAAGGAGGGGCTCCTTTGCCTGGGGACACCTGATGTAATGAGGGAGGGCGCTGCCTGGGGACACCTGAGATGTAAAGAGGGACTCCACTGGGGACCCCTTAGATGTAAGGAGGGACTCCTTTGCCTGGGGAAACCTCAAATGTGAGGGAGGACTCCACTGTCAGGGGACACCTGAGATGTAAGGAGGGTCTCCACTGCCTGGGGACACCTGAGATGTAAGGAGGGACTCCACTGGGGACACCTGAGATGTAAGGTGGGACTCCACTGCCTGGGGACACCTGAGATGTAAGGAGGGACTTTACTGCCTGGGGATACCTGAGATGTAAGGAGGGTCTCCACTGCCTGGTGACACCTGAGATGTAAGGAGGGACTCAACTGGGTATACCTGAGATGTAAGGAGGGACTCCACTGCCTGGGGACAGCTGAGATGTAATGAGGGACGCCACTTCTTGGAGACACCTGATATGTCATGAGGGGCTCCACTGGCGACACCTGTGATGTAAGGAAGGACTCCACAGCCTGGGGACACCTGAGATGTAAGGAGGGACTCCACTGCCTGGGGACACCTGAGATGTCATGAGGGGCTCCACTGGCGACACCTGTGATGTAAGGAAGGACTCCACAGCCTGGGGACACCTGAGATGTAAGGAGGGACTCCACTGGGGACACCAGAGATGTAAGGCAGAGACTCCACTGCCTTGAGACACCTGAGAAGTAAGGAGGGGCTCCTTTGCCTGGAGACACCTGATGTAATGAGGGACGGCGCTGCCTGGGGACACCTGAGATGTAAAGAGGGACTCCACTGGGGACACCTTAGATGTAAGGAGGGACTCCACTGCCTGGAGATACCTAAGATGTAAGGGAGGACTCCACTGTCAGGGGACACCTGAGATGTAAGGAGGGTCTCCACTGCCTGGGGACACCTGAGATGTAAGGAGGGACTCCACTGGGGACACCTGAGATGTAAGGTGGGACTCCACTGCCTGGGGACACCTGAGATGTAAGGAGGGACTTTACTGCCTGGGGATACCTGAGATGTAAGGAGGGTCTCCACTGCCTGGTGACACCTGAGATGTAAGGAGGGACTCAACTGGGTATACCTGAGATGTAAGGAGGGACTCCACTGCCTGGGGACAGCTGAGATGTAATGAGGGACGCCACTTCTTGGAGACACCTGATATGTCATGAGGGGCTCCACTGGCGACACCTGTGATGTAAGGAAGGACTCCACAGCCTGGGGACACCTGAGATGTAAGGAGGGACTCCACTGCCTGGGGACACCTGAGATGTCATGAGGGGCTCCACTGGCGACACCTGTGATGTAAGGAAGGACTCCACAGCCTGGGGACACCTGAGATGTAAGGAGGGACTCCACTGGGGACACCAGAGATGTAAGGCAGAGACTCCACTGCCTTGAGACACCTGAGAAGTAAGGAGGGGCTCCTTTGCCTGGAGACACCTGATGTAATGAGGGACGGCGCTGCCTGGGGACACCTGAGATGTAAAGAGGGACTCCACTGGGGACACCTTAGATGTAAGGAGGGACTCCACTGCCTGGAGATACCTAAGATGTAAGGGAGGACTCCACTGTCAGGGGACACCTGAGATGTAAGGAGGGTCTCCACTGCCTGGGGACACCTGAGATGTAAGGAGGGACTCCACTGGGGACACCTGAGATGTAAGGTGGGACTCCACTGCCTGGGGACATCTGAAATGTAAGAACGGGCTCCACTGGGGACACCTGTGATGTAAGGAAGGACTCCAAAGCCTGGTGGCACCTGACATGTAAGGAGGGACTCCACTGCCTGGGGACACCTGAGATGTAAGGAGGGACTCCACTGGGGACACCTGAGATGTAAGGAGAGACTCCACTGCCTGGAGGCACCTGAGATGTTAGGAGGGGCTCCAATGACTTAGCACCTGATGTAAGCAGAGACTCAGCTGCCTGGAGACACCTGAGATGTAAGGAGGAACTCCACTGCCTGAGGACACCTGAGAAGTAAGGAAGGGCTCCACTGCCTGGGGACACCTCATGTAAGGAGGGACTGCGCTGCCTGGGGACACCTGAGATGTAAGGAGGGACTCCACTGGGGACAACTTAGATGAAAGGAGGGACTGCAGTGCCTGGGAACTCCTGATCTAGGATGGGACTCCATTGTCTGGGGACACCTGAGATGTAAGGAGGGCCTCCCTTAGGGACACCAGAGATGAAAGGAGGGACTCCGCTGCCTGGGAACACCTGAGATGTAAGGACAGACTCCACTGCCTGTGGACACCTCAGATGTAAAGAGGGACTCCGCTACCTTGGGACACCTAAGATGTATGGAGGGACTCCACTGAGGACACATGAGATGTAAGGAGGGACTCCACTGCCTGGGGACACCTGAGATGTAAAGAGGGACTACATGGTCTGGGGACAGCTGAGATGTAAAGAGGAACTCCACGGTCTGGGGACAGCTGAGATGTAAGGAGAGACTCCACTGCCTGAGGACACCTGAGATGTACGGAGGGACTCCACTGCCTGGGGACACCTGAGATGTAAGGAGGTACTCCACGGTCTGGGGACAGCTGAGATGTAAGGAGACTCCACTGCCTGGGGACACCTGAGATGTACAGAGGGACTCTGCTCCCTGGGGACACCTGAGATGTAAGAAGGGACTCCACTGGGGACACCTGTGCTGTAATGAGGGACTCCACTGACTGGGGACACCTGACATGTAAGGAGGGACTCCACTGCCTGGGGACACCTGAGATGTAAGAAGGGACTCCACTGGGGACACCTGTGCTGTAATGAGGGACTCCACTGACTGGGGACACCTGACACGTAAGGAGGGACTCCACTGCCTGGGGACACCTGAGATGTAAGGAGGGACTCCACTGGGGACACCTGATATGTAAGGAGAGACTCCACTGCCTGGAGACACCTGAGATGTAAGGAGGGGCTTCAATGGCTGAGGACACCTGATGTAAGGAGAGACTCAGCTGCCTGGAGACACCTGAGATGTAAGGAGGAACTCCACTGCCTGGGGACACCTGAGAAGCAAGGAGGGGCTCCACTGCCTGGGGACACCTTATGTAAGGAGTGACTGCGCTGTCTGGGGACAACTGAGATGTAAGAAGGGACTCCACTGGGGACAATTTAGATGTAAGGAGGGACTGCAGTGACCGGGAACTCTTGATCTAAGATGGGACCCCATTGTCTGGGGACATCTGAGATGTAAGGAGTGACTCCACTGCCTGGGGACACCTGAGATGAAGGAGGGCCTCCCTTAGGGACACCTGAGATGAAAGGAGGGACTCCGCTGCCTGGGAACACCTGAGATGTAAGCAGGGACTCCACTGCCTGGGGACACATGAGATGTAAGGAGGGACTCCAAGGTCTGGGGACAGCTGAGATGTAACTAGGGACTCGACGGTCTAGGGACAGCTGAGATGTAAGGAGAGACTACACTGCCTTGGGACACCTGAGATATACGGAGGGACTCCACTTGGGACAACTTAGATGTAAGGAGGGACTGCAGTGCCTGGGAACTCTTAATCTAAGATGGGACTCCATTGTTTGGGGACACCAGAGATGTAAGGAGTGACTGCGCTGCCTGGGGACGCCTGAGATGTAAGGAGGGACTCCACCGGGGACAACTTAGATGTAAGGAGAAACTGCAGTGCCTGGGAACTCTTGATCTAAGATGGGACTCCATTGTCTGGGGACACCTGAGATGTAATGAGGGACTCCACTGCCTGGGGACACCTGAGATGTAAGGAGGGCCTCCCTTAGGGACACCTGAGATGAAAGGAGGGACTCCGTTGCCTGGGAACACCTGAGATGTAGGGAGGGACTCCACTGCCTGTGGACACCTTAGATGTAAGGAGGGACTCCGCTACCTGGGGACACCTAAGATGTAAGGAGGGACTCCACTGCATGGGGACACTTGAGATGTAGGGAGGGACTCCACTGCCTGTGGACACCTGAGATGTAAGGAGGGACACCGCTACCCTGGGACACCTAAGACGTATGGAGGGACTCCACTGGGTACACCTGAGATGTAAGCAGGGACTCCACTGCCTGGGGACACCTGAGATGTAAGGAGGGACTCCAAGGTCTGGGGACAGCTGAGATGTAACTAGGGACTCGACGGTCTAGGGACAGCTGAGATGTAAGGAGAGACTACACTGCCTTGGGACACCTGAGATGTACGGAGGGACTCCACTTGGGACAACTTAGATGTAAGGAGGGACTGCAGTGCCTGGGAACTCTTGATCTAAGATGGGACTCCATTGTTTGGGGACACCAGAGATGTAAGGAGTGACTGCGCTGCCTGGGGACACCTGAGATGTAAGGAGGGACTCCACTGGGGACAACTTAGATGTAAGGAGAAACTGCAGTGCCTGGGAACTCTTGATCTAAGATGGGACTCCATTGTCTGGGGACACCTGAGATGTAATGAGGGACTCCACTGCCTGGGGACACCTGAGATGTAAGGAGGGCCTCCCTTAGGGACACCTGAAATGAAAGGAGGGACTCCGTTGCCTGGGAACACCTGAGATGTAGGGAGGGACTCCACTGCCTGTGGACACCTTAGATGTAAGGAGGGACTCCGCTACCTGGGGACACCTAAGATGTAAGGAGGGACTCCACTGCATGGGGACACCTGAGATGTAAGGAGGGACTCCACGGTCTGGGGACAGCTGAGATGTAACTAGGGACTCCATGGTCTAGGGACAGCCTTGGGACACCTGAGATGTGCGGAGGGACTCCACTGCCTGGGGACACCTTAGATGTGAGGAGGGACTCCATGGTCTGGGGACAGCTGAGATGTAAGGAGAGACTCCACTGCCTGGGGACACCTGAAATGTACAGAGGGACTCTGCTCCTTGGGGACACCTGAGATGTAAGAAGAGACTCCACTGGGGACACCTGTGTTGTAAGGAGGGACTCCACTGTCTGGGGACACCTGAGATGTAAGGAGGGACTCCTGAGATGTAAGGAGGGACTCCACTGCCTGAGGACACCTGAGATGTAAGGAGGGACTTCACTGCCTGGGGACACCTGAGATGTAAGAAGGGACTCAACTGTCTGGGGACATCTGAGATTTAAGGAGGCACTCCGCTGTCTGGGGACACCTGAGATGTAAGGAGGGACTCCATTGGGGACACCTAAGATGTAAGGAGGGACTACGCTGCCTGGGGACACCTGAGATGTAAGGAAGGACTCCACTGCCTGGGGACACCTGAGATGTAAGGAGGGACTACACTGGAGACACCTGAGATGTAAGGAGGGACTCAGCTCGGGACACCAAAGATGTAAGGAGGGACTTTACTGCCTGGGGATACCTGAGATGTAAGGAAGTACTCCACTGCCTGGGGACACCTGAGATGTAAGGAGGAACTCCACTGGGGACACCTGAGATGTAAGGAGGTACTCCACTGCCTGGGGACACCTGAGATGTAAGGAGGGACTCCATTTCTTCGAGACATCAGATATTTAATGAGGGGCTCCACTGGCGACACCTGTGATGTAAGGAATGACTCCACAGCCTTGGGACACCTGAGATGTAAGGAGGGACTCTACTGGGGACACCTGAGATGTAAGGAGAGACTCCACTGCCTGGGGACATCTGAGATGTAAGGAGGGGCTCCACTGGCTGAGGACACCTCATGTAAAGAGAGACTCAGCTGCCTGGAGACACCTGAGATGTAAGGAGGAACTCCACTGCTTGGGAACACCTGAGAAGTAAGGAGGGGCTCCCCTGCCTGGGGACACCTGATTTAGGAGGGAATCCACTGGGGACAGCTGATTTAAGGAGGGACTGCGCTGTCTGGGGACACCTGAGATTTAAGGAGGCACTCCGCTGTCTGGGGACACCTGAGATGTAAGGAGGGACTCCATTGGGGACACCTAAGATGTAAGGTGGGACTCCACTGCCTGGGGACACCTGAGATGTAAGGAGGGGCTCCACTGGCTGAGGACACCTGATGTAAGGAGAGACTCAGCTGCCTGGGGACACCTGAGATGTAAGGAGGGACTCCACTGCCTGGGGACAACTGAGATGGAAGGAGGGGCTCCCCTGCCTGGGGACACCTGATTTAGGAGGGAATCCACTGGGGACAGCTGATTTAAGGAGGGACTCCGCTGTCTGGGGACACCTGAGATTTAAGGAGGCACTCCGCTGTCTGGGGACACCTGAGATGTAAGGAGGGACTCCATTGGGGACACCTAAGATGTAAG
>BLSH010457960.1:358116-370911 GCA_018402905.1 Glandirana rugosa | reverse complement strand
ATCAACAGATCACCCAGAAACAACATAAATAGTGATTGTAGACACACAAAGTTCCGTGTGGACAGGCGAACTTAACATGGGGGATGACAAGTCACTAGGGTCTCGGAATCACGACGTGTCTTATAAAACAGACAACCAACAAACACGGGGTATCATCATCAAGGAATTGGCGAACGGCTGGCGACCAGCCGTTAACTGCCGCTGTCTTACCGAGACATTGCGTTTAGCGGCAGTGTGCTGCCGCCCGCGCTATGTCTCGGTAACACTCGCGGTCGCGCGCGCGCGAGTGACACAAGCCCCCCCCGGTCCCTCGCCCACGCCGCCGAAGCTAACGGCGGTACACGGACCTCCGCTCATTCGCTCCGGGGGGGGCATCACGGGTGGCCGGCGGCAATCGAAGCCGCCGCACCCGCTCCCTGGCCCCCCCCGAACACAGTGAGCGCGCGCGCGCTGGCGCTCACAATGGCTCTGTATCGCGCCCGCCGTCGTGTGACGGCGATTTGCGTTACAGAGCCATTCTGTCGCCGTCAATTGCCGACCAGCGGTCGGCAAGCGGTTAAGGAACTACTACTATGGGGCACAAACAACCAACAGACAAAATATTCTGTGCAGCACTAAGGCTCTGGGATCACTGAACAGTAGGGGGTACAATTCAAGCGGACAGGTGTGCCTTGAAACACACAGATGTTAGTGATAAATACAACAAAGACCCACTAGACAACTAGTAACAAATAGCCACGTCAAAACCAGACAAACCGGAAACTCTAGGAGCCGAGTTGCATGGTGACACGGGGCAGGAAACAGACTGGAAATACACTTGGAGACACCCAGCCTGCTAGAGTAATTAACATACATAAGGCTGAGGCAATGAGCAGAGTTTTGAAAAACAGGACTAGCTGGCTATGTCCTAATTATGACAACAGCAGGGGGGGTTGAGCAGTCTTAAAATAGCAGACCCCTAACAGTTACACTATGGAACTAAAAAGTATCAACATGCTACAGTTCTTTGGGAATAATAAACAGATATATAACAGATCTATGACAGATCCAATTCCAACTCTGGACATTACCAAAAAAGAAACACAGTAACAATAACAGATATGTATGACATTTCTTAGCCTAATAGAGTGACGATTATTCACTGCTTTCTACACTAACTTTTCATTTAAACTAAAGAAGACCCCATACACACTGTACAATCCCGGCTGTCGGATTTCCCCCAGACTTACCAGAACCATGCAGAGCCATGGCCCGCCTGAGAACACACAAATCAAAACCCTCAAGGCCCGATCTCACATTGCATGGTCCCAGCAAATCCAAAGGAAAAATAACCCACAGGATATTGTACAGTGTGCATCCCGCTTTAGACTGGGGATGACCAATCATATTGTTCCTGGTAATAGGGTATTGCCGACTTTAGCCAGTTGGTTCTGCTAATCACTGGAGCAAAGAAACTCATTCATACCAGAGCTCCACACCTGTTGGACCAGAACATACAACCCATACAAGGTAGACAAAACACTTTCAAGCAGAAGGACCAACTAAATAATAATGATGTAAACCTAGCAGCAACCTCCACCTGTGGAATCAGACAAACCAGGAAAAAGAAAAAACAATGTTATATAAAGTTGTCTGTGGATACCATGATCTCCTGTTGTTCTGAGAGCCATGAACCCAAATGATCAAATCTAAGGGATGAAACACATAAAATTTAGTAATGATCATTCAATTTTTCTCCTAGATACCTGCTATAAAAAGAATTAACATACAAAACACACAAACATACATCATATTTCACAAAGTCTCTTATTCATTTTGAACCAGTGCACTTTTCCCCAAGTACCAAAAAATTGTTGAGCTCAACATAATTATTACCACGTGGATTTTGTTTACGGTATACCATTAATTTCCAAAAAAAAAATGTCACCATGGTTAAAAAAAATGAGCAGCTCATAATACCTTTTAGCGACACAGTTTAGCTACCAATTAGAATACCTTACCAAAAAAAACTCTTCAGAACTTTGTCTCTGAAAAACAAAACACATTCCATTGAATACACAAATTTGCATGTTAATACAGTGCTCTTCACACTCTCACAGGCCTGGCTAGGAAGAAGGGGGGTGGTCAGTTTCCAGTGGGCTGTCAGCTGCTGGGACAACAGACAGGTAAATCAGATGACTCAACATATGTTCCCTGTATTTCATACCATACACACACTCTCACAATCAGTTAGCTTGAAGGCAAACTCTAGACACCCCAAATAGCAGCCTGTTGTCTATACTGACCTGTACCTCTTTTTAAACCCCTAAAACCTGTTTTGTAGGTTTGACCTTCTTCCAAAGATCCATCCCATTTCATTAGCCCATTCTCAGCCTGTATGGATGCCATCCTTACCTTAGGATCTTGGAATGGGACCCATGATCTGGGCTTTTCATACTGGTTATCCCTAGGCCCCATTGCAAAGCGTGCTGAGTGCACTTCAAAATCACGTCTCTTTGTTCTATAGGGATTTTGCTCCATTACTTTTTCAATGGGACTGGATAAACAGAATTAAGCTATGTGGCCAAAGAGTCCACATAAATGGCATTTAATCTTATCCAACGTTGTATAACATCTCTTAACAAAAGGTTTTGTTTTAGATGACCAAGGAGGTTCAGTAGCTGATAGTGGGATGGCTTTTCCTAGCTCAGTACTTCTTTCTGGTGACTTACAGAATATAGGGGCAATTTTTAAAGAGCTCTTGCCTTCTGTGGATTTACTCCTATTGGTACATACCTTAGGTGTGGATGATGTCCCACTGACCTCAGAAATACCCAAATCTTTTGCTTTGTCCTCCACCTTATCTGAGAACTGAGCAAGCTGTACCTGGCAGCTGACCGATAATCCCTTTACCTCACTTTCTGCATCCTTCCCCTCACTTTCTGCATCCTTCACCTCACTTTCTGCATCCTTCAGTCTTTTTCCAAGGTGCTGAACTTCTTCCTGTAATCTCTGGTTTTTGATTACTACTTTCTGGTGGATAGCATCAGAATTTGCCATAGAAGCTTCTAGAGCACTAACCTTACTTGTTGATATTTCTAGAGCATATTTTAGGGATGTGTTTTGTAACTTCAAATGTTCATACTGCTTTGCCAACCACCTGGATGTAAAGATCAGTGGAGTCCTCCCTGCCCGCTTACTGCAACTTTTACCAGTGATATTTAATGTCCCACCCTCTTCCATCAGAGGGACAGAAAGTATCCCTTCTGCTTGGAGGCTTTTCTCCCTTAATGCCAGCATAGCCTTCCCTTGGCTTGCTGCCTGACCTTCCTGTTCCTGTGCCACACCCTACCCCTGTAATTCACATTTTACTGGGGTATCAAACTTTCCCTTATTGTCAGCCACTGAAAGTTGACAATTCATATCAGCACTTAAGCACTTTTCTGTTATGGACTGGGCACCTGCATTAGGCCCAGGTCCTGACAATTGCTCCATGTCACCCTGTTCATCACTGCCACAACTTTGGGGTTGAGACCATTTCTGATTGTCCCTACCCTCAAGCAGTGCTTGGAATGATTTCTCCTTCAATCCCATAGTCAAAACATTCCCTTCCTCTGCCCTATTCACTGACTCCAGCATCAATATAGCCCAAGCATCTCTTTCCTGTGGCCGCGTCATCTTCTTGTGATGACTAGACCACAGCCGTTCCCATACTTTAGGTTTAAAAGTACCTCTCTTCGAAAACTTCATTCCAGTCCAACGTTACCAATCACAAATATATTTTATCATCCAGGGTCCATATTTATCTATCATCTCTTCTCTTGGGGTCAGTTGGTAGGGTTTACCACACCCAGACACCCTCCTTGAAGCGATTTGATTTCCCATCCTAATGGATTGAACCCTGAACTGATTTCCCAACCTTTAATCGGTTGCCTCAGAGGTAGCTAATCTCTGACTGATTGGGTTGAACAGGTTTCTCCCCTGTTCCCGTTTTTTCTTGTCACTACTTGTCAAAACAATACTGTTAGTGACTATAGCCTCAAGACAAAACCTAGAGATTTCCCGAACTCGTTAGTAGTTCAATCTCTCCCCCGTGGACTTTTCTAACGTATTCCAAGTGAGATGCCTAAATTAGGGCTACTCCTGGTATCTCAAGAATGATGAGATCAACCTTGGATAAACAGGAAACAATATGACTGCTTGGAGTACAAAAAGGCGGTTACTTGAGGCACACCTATTAGGCTGCATTCACACCTGAGCGTTCTACGAGCTGAAAAGGCTTAGGTGAGAACAGGGTTTTAGCAACAGGGTTCCCATCAGCCACCGTATAGTATACAGGTCTAATTACAATTTCCAGTTATTAATTGCAAGGAAGAAAGATTCATACTCAAGTACATTTAGTGGGATTTAGTCTCTGTTTCCACAAGTGCGACTGGTCATGCGACCTTGGACATAAAGCTGCATTACAAGTCACAGACCATTGATTTCAATAGCTCCTGTTCCAGTCTATGCAACTTAAAGTTGCAGCGAATTGGAAAAGGTACCTGCAGTACTCTGATGCGACTTCCCAATGCGACCTCAACTCAGCATGTAAATTTGGATCAAAGTTGCATTCAAAGTCGCACTAAAGTTGCACTTCACAGTCACTCTCTAAATCGTGTGACGTTGAAGATGCACTAGTGGAAACACAGCTCCCATCCCACATGTGCCTTTCAATCACAAAGCCTGGCCTAATCTCATTCAAGGGTCAACTGCTTTTTGGTAAACAAAGGCACAACTATTAGCAATAAGGTTTGTAGCAGTTATACCATAACCAGTGTTCACAAAACTAAAACGTTTACAATCCCCAGTTAGTAGATTATCCAGAAATACAGATTCATACACATCAAGATCATTCAAGGTGACCTAGTCTCCGTTTCCACTAGCAAAACTTGTCATGCGACTCTGAACACATAAAGTAGCATTACAAGTCACAGCCCATTGATTTCAATGGCCCCTGTTCCAATCTATGCGATTTAAAGTTGCAGCAAATTGGAAAAGGTACCTGCAGTACTCTGATGCGATTTGCCGATGCAACCTCGATCCAGAGTGTAAATTTGGATCAAAGTCGCATTGAAAATCGCACTTCACAATCACAATTTAAATTGTGCGACTTTGGAGTAGCACTAGTGGTAACGCAGCCCTTACACTTACAATCTTATTTTAATTATCCTATTCAAAATCAGTCTCATCAAAGTGTTAGTACAGATAAAAGGTAAAAAAAGAAAAGTTCTTAGAAGTTTACTAGTTTAGGTGTTCAGACAGAGGTGAAAAACAAATTTATAGATAAGATAAGCCTGCCTGAACCCACAATCACCTAAACGTTAAACTCCTCACTAAAGGGGCACCATCTGTTAAAGCGTTTTTTACCTAACACACTTCTACGCTTAATGATAAATAAAATAAGGGATTAAAAGCTTTCGTCTATATAAAAATCAACCAATGCTGTTACGATTGTTACAAATAAAATCAATAATCAATGACACCTTTGCTAAAGAAAAATAAAGATCTAGTTTATTTTTACAGAAAAGAAGCTAGTCACTAATTAAATATAACCAAACCTGGGGTAAATGGTACAATCTTAAAAGCATCAAAATTATTACTAAAATACAAAGTGAGGATTACCAAAATGAAAATAGTTGTTCCATGTTAAAATAGAAGGTTATTGAGGAAAGAAAAGAAAGAGAAAAAGAAAAGAGCGAGAAAATGGAGATATGGACACAAGGAATCTAAAGTCACCATGGTAGGATAGCCAGCCAAACAGAGAGAGACAGGAAGTCTGTTTCTGGGCCCTCTTTTATACACACCCTCTGCCCTAATCCCAAGCATAACGCCATTCACCCCTCTGGCGCCTTCCCATTGGTCTAGAGTGGTAGTGACCCCTAATTGGCCGGATTTGAGGCTTGTTGAGTTTCTAAGCCCAGCACAGGAGGCCAGGTATTAAGACCACCAACAGTTTTAAAATTAACATGTTAAGAATTTGCCTTAGCTGGAGACATTATGTCTGAGTGCCTCTCCCAAAGACAACAGGGTAACTTCGTTAGTATGTTAATAAGAAGACAACAAACTGTATAGAAGACAAAGACCTCATTATTATGCATGAGTTTTGAAGGCACCAAGAAATCCTTTTGTAATAGTGAACAGTCTTGTAAACCGCAAACCAGGCCCTTTTCTCATAAAAAAACAACCATGAAATACATAAAGTACAGATGTTTCCTATAAAATGTATAGATTTCACTGGGCATGGTATATTCAGAACTCTCTATCTTAGGGGACAAATTCTGAATTAAAAAATACCAAACAAGGGATATCTTTGAGCACCTGAATGCAAATATGGATTTCCACAGTCCTAATAAGGGTTGGATCAAAATATACATCACGTACATCACTTCACCAAAATATCTCCACATCAAGATATACAAAGGGACTCTGCTCCCAGAGGACACCTGAGATGTAAGAAGGGACTCCACTGGGGACACCTGTGCTGTAAGGAGGGACTCCACTACCCGGGGGCACCTGAGATGTAAGGGAGGACTCCACTGTCAGGGGACACCTGAGATGTAAGGAGGGTCTCCACTGCCTGGGGACACCTGAGATGTAAGGAGGGACTTCACTGTCTGGGGACACCTGAGATGTAATGAGGGACTCCACTGATTGGAGACACCTGAGATGTAAGGAAGGACTCCACAGCCTGGGGACACCTGAGATGTAAGGAGAGACACCACTGCCTGGGGACACCTGAGATGTAAGGAGGGACTCCACTGGGGACGCCTGAGATGTAAGGAGGGGCTCCACTGGCTGAGGACACCTGATGTAAGGAGACACTCAGCTGCCTGGGGACACCTGAGATGTAAGGAGGGACTCCACTGCCTGGGCACACCTGATGTAAGGAGGAACTGCAGTGCCTGGGAACTCCTGATATAAGGAGGGACTCTACTGTCTGGGGACACCTGAGATGTAAGGAGGGACTCCACTGCCGGGGGACACCTGAGATGTTAAGAGGGCCTCCAATAGGGACACCTGAGATGTAAGGAGGGATTCCACTGCCTGGGGACACCAGAGATGTGAGGATGGTTTCCACTGGGGACACCAGATATGTAAGGAGGGACTCCACTGCCTGAGGACACCTAAGATGTAAGGAAGGACTGCACTGCCTGAGGACACCTGAGATGTAAGGAAGGACTCCACTTCCTGAGGACACCTGAGATGTAAGGAAAGACTCCACTGCCTGGGGACACCAGAGATGTAAGGAGGGAGTCCAGTGCCTTGGGACACCTGAGATGTAAGGAGGGACTCCACTGGGGACACCTGAGATGTAAGGATCGGCTCCACTGGCTGAGGACACCTGATCTAAGGAGGGACTCAGCTGCCTGGGGACACCTGAGATGTAAGGAGGGACTCCACTGCCATGGGACACCTGAGATGTAAGGAGGGGCTCCCCTGCCTGGGGACACCTGATGTAAGGAGAGACTCCACTGGGGACACCTGATGTAAGGAGGGACTCCTCTGTCTGGGGACACCTGAGATATAAGGAGTGACTCCATTGGGGACACCTGAGATGTAAGGAGGGACTCCGCTGCCTGGGGACACCTGAGATGTAAGGAAGGACTCCACTGCCTGGGGACACCTGATATGTAAGGAGGGACTCCAATGGAGACACCTGAGAAGTTAGGAGGGACTCCACTGTTTACAACTAACATGTAAGGAAGGACTCCACTTCCTGGGAACACCTGAGATGTAACGAGGGACTCCACTGTCTGAGGACACCTGAGATGTAAAAAGGAACTCTACTGCCTGGGGACACCTAATATGTAAGGAGTGACTCCACTGCCTGAGGACACTTGGGATGTAAGGAGGAACTCCACTGCCTGGGGACACCTGAGATGTAAGGAGGGGCTCCCTTGCCTGGGGACACCTGATGTAAGTAGGGACTCCACTGGGGACACCTGATGTAAGGAGGGACTCCGCTGTCTGGGGACACCTGAGATGTAAGGAGGGACTCCATTTGGGGACACCAGGGATGTAAGAAGGGACTCCGCTGCCTGGGGACACTTGAGATGTAAGGAAGGACTACGCTGCCTGGGGACACCTGAGATGTAAGGAGTGACTCCACCGCCTGGGGACACCTGGGATGTAAGGGGGGGCTCCACTGCCTGGGGACATCTGAGATATAAGGAAGGACTCCACTGCCCGGGGACACCTGAGATGTAAGGAGGGACTCCACTGCCTGTGGACACTTGAGATGTAAGGTGGAACTCAACTGCCTGTGGACACCTGAGGTAAGGAGGAACTCCGCTTTCTGGGGACACCTGAGATGTACGGAGGGACTACACTGCCTGAGGACACTTGAGATGTAAGGTGGAACTCCACTGCCTGGGGACACCTGAGGTAAGGTGGAACTCCACTGCCTGGGGACACCTGATGTAAGGAGGCACTCCGCTGTCTGGGGACACCTGAGATGTACGGAGGGACTCCATTGGGGACACCTGATGTCAGTAGGGACTCCGTTGCCTGGGGACACTTGAGATGTAAGGAGGGACTCCACTGGGGGCAACTTAGATGTAAGGAGGGACTCCACTGGGGACACCTGAGATGTAAGGAGGGACTCCCCTGGGGACACCTGAGATGTAAGGAGGGACTCCACCGTCTGGGGACACAAGTATGTGAGGAGGGACTCCATTGCCTGGGGACACTTGAGATGTAAAGATGGTCTCCACTGGGGACACCTGAGATGTAAGGATGGACTTCACTGCTTGAGGACACCTGAGATGTAAGGAGGAACTCCACTGTCTGGAGACACCTCAGATGTAAGAAGGGACTCCCCTGCCTGAGGACACTTCAGATGTAAGGAGAAACTCCACTACCTGGGGACACCTGGGATGTAAGGAGGGGCTCCCCTGCCTGGGGACACCTGATGTAAGTAGGGACTCCACTGGGGACACCAAATGTAAGGAGGGACTCCGCTGTCTGGGGACACCTGAGATGTAAGGAGGGACTCCATTTGGGGACCCCAGAGATGTAAGAAGGGACTCCGCTGCTTGGGGACACTTGAGATGTAAGGAAGGACTACACTGCCTGGGGACACCTGAGATGTAAGGAGTGACTCCACCGCCTGGGGACACCTGGGATGTAAGGGGGGGCTCCACTGCCTGGGGACACCTGAGATATAAGGAAGGACTCCACTGCCCGGGGACACCTGAGATTTAAGGAGGGACTCCACTGCCTGAGGACACTTGAGATGTAAGGTGGAACTCCACTGCCTGTGGACACCTGAGGTAAGGAGGCACTCCGCTTTCTGGGGACACTTGAGATGTACGGAGGGACTACACTGCCTGAGGACACTTGAGATGTAAGGTGGAACTCGACTGCCTGGGGACATCTGAGGTAAGGTGGAGCTCCACTGCCTTGGGGCACCTGATGTAAGGAGGAACTCCGCTGTCTGGGGACTCCTGAGATGTATGGAGGGACTCCATTGGGGACACCTGATGTCAGTAGGGACTCTGTTGCCTGGGGACACTTGAGATGTAAGGAGGGACTCCACTGGGGACAACTTAGATGTAAGGAGGGACTCCACTGGGGACACCTGAGATGTAAGGAGGGACTCCCCTGGGGACACCTGAGATGTAAGGAGGGACTCCACCGTCTGGGGACACCAGTATTTAAGGAGGGACTCCATTGCCTGGGGACACCTGAGATGTAAAGATGGTCTCCACTGGGGACACCTGAGATGTAAGGATGGACTTCACTGCTTGAGGACACCTGAGATGTAAGGAGGAACTCCACTGCCTGGAGACACCTGACATGTAAGAAGGGACTCCCCTGCCTGAGGACACTTCAGATGTAAGGAGAAACTCCACTACCTAGGGACACCTGGGATGTAAGGAGGGGCTCCCCTGCCTGAGGGCACGTGATGTAAGGAGGGACTCCACTGTCTGGGGACACCTAAGATGCAAGGAGGGACTCCGATGGGGACGCCTGAGAAGAAAGGAGGGTCTCCGCTGCCTATGGAAATCTCAGATGTAAGGAGGGATTCTACTGGGTACACCTAACATGTAAAGAGGAACTCCACTGCCTGGGGACACCTGAGATGTAAGGAGGGACTCCACAGGGGACACCGGAGATGTAAGGAGGGACTCCGCTGCCTGGGGATACCTGAGATGAAAGGAAGGACTCCACTGCCTGGGGACACCTGAGATGTAAGAAGCGACTCCACTGGGAAAAACTTAGATATAAGGAGGGACTCCACTGGGGACACCTGAGATGTAAGGAGGGACTCAACTGCCTGGGGACACCTGAGATGTAAGGAGGGACTCCACTGTCTGGGGACACCTGATATGTAAGGAGAGACTCCACTGACAGGGGACACCTGAGATGTATTGAGGGAATCCACTGGGGTCACCTGAGATGTAAGGAGAGACTCCACTGCCTGGGGACACCTTAGGTGTAAGGAGGGGCTCCAATGCCTGTGGACACCTGTGATGTAAGGAGGGACTCTATTGGGGACACCTGATGTAAGGATGGACTCCGTTGCCTGGGGACACGTGAGATATAAGGAGGGACTCCACTGGGGACACCTTAGATGTAAGGAGGGACTCCACTGGGGACACCTGAGATGTAAGGAGGGACTCCACTGGGGACACCATAGATGTAAAGAGGGACTCCACTGTCTGGGGACACCAGGATGTAAGGAAGAACTCCATTGCCTGGGGACACCTGAGATGTAAGGCTGGTCTCCACTGTGGACACCTGAGATCTAAGAATGGACTTCACTGCTTGAGGACTCCTGAGATGTAAGGAGGAACTCCACTGCCTGGAGACACCTGAGATGTAAGGAGGGACTCCACTGCCTGGAGACACCTTAGATTTAAGGAGGGGCTCCCCTGCCTGGGGACACGTGATGTAAGGAGGGACTCCACTGGGGACACGTGATGTAAGGAGGGACGCCACTGTCTGGGGACACCGAAGATGTAAGGAGGGACTCTGATGGGGATGCCTGAGAAGAAAGGAGGGTCTCCGCTGCCTTGGGAAATCTGGCATGTAAGGAGGGACTCCACTGGGTACACCTAACATGTAAAGAAAGAGTTCACTGCCTGGGGACACCTGAGATGTAAGGAGGGACTCCACAAGGGACACCGGAGATGTAAGGAGTGACTGCACTGCCTGGGGACACCTGAGATGTAAGGATTGTCTCCACTGGGGGCACCTGAGATGTAAGGAGGGACTCCACTGTCTAAGGACACCTGAGATGTAAGGAGCAACTCCTTCCTGAGGACATTTGAAATGTAAGGTGGAATTCCACTGCCTGGGGACACCTGAGATGTAAGGAAGGGCTCCCCTGCCTAGGGATACCTGACGTAAGAGAAGGGACTCCACAGGGGACATCTGATGTAAGGAGGCACTCTGCTGTCTGGGGACACCTGAGATGTATGGAGGGACTCCATTGGGGAAACCTGAGATGTAAGGAGGGGCTCCGCTGCCTGGGGACACCTGAGATGTAAGGAACGACTCCACTGCCTGGAGACACCTCAGATGTAAGAAGGGACTCCACTGCTTGGAGACACATGAGATGTAAGGAGGGGCTCCACTGGGGACACCTGAGATGTAAGGAGGGACTCCAGTGCCTGGGGACACCTGAGATGTAAGGAGGGACTCCACCGGGGACACCTGAGATGTAAGGAGAGACTCCACTGCCCGGGGACACCTGAGATGTAAAGAGGGACTCCACTGTCTGAGGACACCTGATGTAAGGAGGGACTCAGTTGCCTGGGGACACCTGAAATGTAAGGAAAGATTGCACTGCCTGGGGACACCTGAAATGTAAGGATGGTCTCCACTGGGGACAACTGAGATGTAAGGAGGGACTCCACTGTCTGAGGACACCTGAGATGTAAGAAGGAACTCCACTGCCTGGGGACACCTAATATGTAAGGAGGGACTCCACTGCCTGAGGACACTTGAGATGTAAGGAGGAACTCCACTACCTGGGGACATCCGAAATGTAAGGAGGGACTCCCCTGCCTGGGGACACCTGATGTAAGTAGGGACTCCACTGGGGAACCCTGATGTAAGGAGGGACTCAGCTGTCTGGGGACACCTGAGATGTAAGAAGGGACTCCGCTACCTGGGGACACCTGAGATGTAATAAAGGACTACACTGCCTGGGGATACCTGAGATGTAAGGAGAGACTCCACTGGGGTCAACTGAGATGCAAGGAGAGACTCCACTGCCTGGGGACACCTGAGATGTAAGGGGGGGCTCCACTGCCTGGGGACACCTGAGATATAAGGAAGGACTCCACTGCCCGGGGACACCTGAGATGTAAGGACGGACTCCACTGCCTGAGGACACTTGAGATGTAAGGTGGAAATCCACTGCCTGGGGACACCTGAGATGTAAGGAAGGGCTCCCCTTCCTGGGTATACTTGATGTAAGTAGGGACTTCACGGGGGACTCCTGTTGTTATGAGGCACTCCGCTGTCTGGGGACACCTGAGATGTACGGAGGGACTCTTTTGGGGAGACCTGAGATGTAAAGAGGGGCTCTGCTGCCTGGAGACACCCGAGATGTAAGGAGGGATTCTACTGCTTGGAGACACCTGAGATGTAAGGAGGGGCTCCACTGGGGACACCTGAGATGTAAGGAGAGACTCCCCTGCCTGAGGACACTTCAGATGTAAGGAGAAACTCCACTACCTAGGGACACCTGGGATGTAAGGAGGGGCTCCCCTGCCTGAGGGCACGTGATGTAAGGAGGGACAGAGAGGAATGTAGAGTCCA
>BLSH010457960.1:296150-320438 GCA_018402905.1 Glandirana rugosa | reverse complement strand
GTCCCCCTAGTATCCGTATTGGGAAAGATTTTTCTATAACTTACAGTAATTTAGTTTTTAGTCTTTTCACGTATACGACCACCTAATTGTCATCTCATTATGTAAAAGTTTGTGAATGTATCGACGTTAACTAACAATGTTTATTCAGGGTCTATAGGTCTCAAACAATTTTCTCTACCAATTCATTTTTTCCGACGTTGCTGAACTGTGTCCTCTAGAGGCGGGCGGTGTGGTCCCTGTAGGAGAGGGTTACTTTTTCCTTTGAACGTTCTCTGGTGTGAGTTAGGAGAAATTTTCTCCTCTAACACTGATGACGAGGATTTTTTGTCTTACCAGGTTTCATTAAAGGGTTCCTGAAAACAAATTCTTTTCAGTAGTATTTATATATATGTATAACGTCATAAACCCCTCCTATTATGAAATATAGGTTGTCCATCCCTACACGACCAATATAAATTTATCTTTCCGGGGTATGAGTGCCGTGCGATCGTTCGGGTTCCGTCCGGACCCGGACCCGGACTTTGTCCCGAAGTTCGGACGGACCAGCAGAACCCGAACTTCCAGAGGTTCGCTCAACTCTAATAGTGAGTATGGGGCCTTTCTATTTAAATATAACCAGCACATCCCTACCTGTTGGATATAAAGTATTATCCTCCCCAAATACTGCAATATGTATATATATTTATGATGACTTTTCTTAAACAAAAGTCCTTGGGAAATTACTTTGGACCATTCTGTTTTTTAGGAGCAGTAGTCACAATCTCCTCTTTTAAAGAGGATTGAGTGTGGTCTCTTGCAAGTTTCCTTTTTCATTGGGAGAGGATGTCCCTGGTGTGGCGGGCGGAGATCTCCTGTGTCAAGTCGTTGCAGCCTTTTTTACTTAACCATCTCTTTTAACAAACTCTGGATATCTGGGACTTATTTGTAACAATCAATTGCAGCTATGTAAGTGTTTGAAAATGTATTACTCTACTGTTAATCCACCAGCATATGCACTTTTCTGATTTTTGATTTAATGACATTCAATATCTTTTTAGAAAGGGTTATGCCTATGATCCCCCTGAGGAAGACCTAGACACACGTCATAAAGGTTGAAACGCGTAGGGGACCTCATGCGGCCTATGGCTGCACAGTATGGCAATCTCCCTTTTTCTGTCCCTTTCTACAGTTGATTTTATGTAAATACATGTCCCATTGCTGTGTAACCGGAGTTTATTCTTTATTTTGTCATTTTTGGTTTTCGTTGAAAAAAATATTATTAAATTTTTCATGTCAATTGACTATATAAATAAATTGTGATATAATTTTACAACTCAGTTGTTTGGATAATTACTTTCCTTTCTTTTCTGCCAAAAAACCCTATTGGGGGACATGCTCCTAAATTTATTCGCACCAGGTAATATAGGCCTTCCAAGTCCTATGATAAATCTTACCTGAAGTACCTTTACATGCTTCAATCGTAGTAGGGATCACGGAGTCCGAGACACCCCTATCCCTCAACACCTGGGACTCAATAGCCAAGCCGTCAAAGCCAGCAAGGGTAAAGCATGGTGCAAGATGGGCCCCTGAGACAGTAGGTCTCCGCGAAGCGGAAGACGCCACGGAACATCTGTCACCATCCGCACCACATCGGCGTACCAAGGACGCCGAGGCCAATCCAGAGCTACCAGGATTGTCGGGATTCCCTCTGCTTCTATCCTGCGCAGAACCCGTGGTAGAAGCTTTAGGGGAGGAAAGATGTACAGTAGCCGATACCGACCCCAGGGTGCTACTAGTGCGTCCGAGGTGACCGCCAACGGATCCCTTGTTCTGCACACAAAGGTCTGTACCTTGTAATTGAACCTGGAGGCCATGAGGTCTACCTCTGGCGTGCCTCACCTGAGGCAAATCTGGCGGAACACTTGATATCCAGGGACGCCATGAATTCCCCTTGGTGCAGGGCGGCCACGACCGAGCGGATGGACTTCATCCTGAATCTCTTCGTCTTTACGAAGTGGATTAATGCCTTCAGGTCCAGAACTGGCTTGACACCACCCTTTTTGGGCACCACAAAGAGGTTTGAATAAAACCCGTGAAATCTTTCAACCATGGGTACCGGTACAATCACCCCCTGTTCGACAAGTGCCCGAACGGCGCCTAGAAGTGCCTCCCGACGCCCCTGAGGGAGTCTCAAGTTTGAAGGGAAGAACCTTTCTGGGGGCAGAGAGATGAATTCTATCCTGTACCCAGAGGACACCACCTCCAGTACCCACCGATCGGTGATGTGGGCAGCCCATCTGTCTGCGAACCCCAGCAACCGGCCCCCCACCCGTGAGTCGGGCGGGGGCAACCCATCATGCGGAGGTTGATTTATCCTTCGCTTTTTCGGACTTATGCTGCCAGGGCCTTTTACTGGGCCCAGTGGAAGCCTTACCGGACTTGAAGCCCTTACCCGCTGAGCCGGGTGCCCGAAAAAACGTCTTCTGACCTGAAGAAACAGGGCCCTGCCTATGGCGAAAATCCTGCCGCTTTGGCTCTGGAAGGAAAGTACTCTTCCCTCCCATGAAATCCTTAATGATTTAATCCAACTGTGGGCCAAACAGACGCCCTCCCTGAAAGGGAAGCTCTGCAAGAGCTTTCTTTGAAGCCTGGTCGCCCGACCAAGAGCGGAGCCACAGCACCCGCCTGATAACAATTGCAAAAACAGACATTTTTGACAATATGGGAAGAAGGTCCAAAGCAGCATGGCATATATAGCGGAGACCCTCTTCCAAATGTTGTGCCTGCTGCACCTCAGCCTGTGCACACTCACAAGTTAAACCAGTGTGCCAGCGTGCTCGTGAAGAGATTGTGCCGCCATCGCAACCGCTAGAGCCGGCCGCATGTCGACCCAGCCAACAAGAACAGTGCCTTAGACACTGCCTCCGTGCAGCGATCAGCCACCTCCTTAAAAGACGGAGACCCCTCCAAGGGAATGGTCGTTGCCTTATTCAGACGGGCCACTGGGGGGTCCACCGTTGGGGAAGCCCATCCCTTAGTAAAGCTATCCTCAAAGGGGTAGCGAACAGCAAAGCTTTTAGGAAAAGCAAAGGAATTTGGTGGCCGCAGCCATTCCTTGAACACCGCCTGTTCAAACATCTGAACATAAGGGTAAGCCCTAGGGGACCTAGGGGGTTTAAGTGATCCACAAATATATGTGGACTCATGCGACTCCCCTGCTTGGTCAAGCCGCATGGAGTCACGGATATCAGTAATCAGAGCGGCCACTATCGCTTTATCACGCGAAAAAGGAGCCTCCTGATCACCTTGACCTTCTGAGGGCAGTTCACCCTCTGATAGGTCCACAGGTGTGACCACTGAGGTGCTTTCTGGATCCGAATCCTCCCCTGAGGAAAGAGGGGGGTGGACGTTTTTTGGGGCCTTCCGGAACCGGGTCCCCCGCCCGGGGAAAGGACTCCCTAAATATTGCCCTCAGCTGTTCCAAGGACACCAAGGTTCCCAGGGTGGATTGTTGATCCACAGGTACATCTGCCATAGCCTTGCCGGCCTCTGACATCCCAGCCTTCCAGCACCCCCACTGTGTGACCACCACCTCTACCCCACCAATCAGCCAGGGAGACCCGGGAGGATTGCACCCACCGCTACCAGCACCCAGGGAGAGCCAGCTATACTTGCTGTTTTAAATGCCTCAGCACTGACTGGAATGAGCAATTCCACTGCACTTCAAGAGTCTGCACTGACATCTGCCAGCCACGTTGTCCAAGTGAAACCGGAAGTACTACTGCCGTTTATATCAACACAAGCAGAGCTTATAAAAAATGGCGCGGTCAGCGGACAAACGAACGGTGATCCACCGAAAGGCTGCGAACCGCTTAATGCAGTGCTCCGAATGGTGCAATCAGTGCAAGGTGCGGTACTGCGGGGGGGAGGGGGAGTGGGGGGAGGGGGGGGGACGGGAGATAATCCTCAAAAGGGTACTGCCCAGAAGTGCCCCACTAACAGGCCCCCACCGGCCGGCTACCACAGAAGCTGCCCAGGTGCCCACTCTCCGTGCCCCTAGGACGGAAGAGGGGTCTACTCACCAATCTGACGGGCGCAGCGGGTAGCCACCCGGAGCAGACTTATCTCCCCATAGAGAGGCATGCTGCTGGCCAGGCCCCTGGACAGGAACAAGCCAGTCACTGGGCTCTAGTGGGTTTTAGCCACTGGCCGCCCGCACGGAACGGACACTATGCGGCGGGCCCCCGCTAAGGGTAGCTTGCATAGTGTCGGCTGGACTGGGGAAAGTTTTTGGATTCTAGATATCCTCTATACCACCAGCCAGCTTCTTGATAGCAGTCTTCATCAGAAAAACCTTCAGGAGACCGCAGATCCCATAGGGAATCAGGTCTACTCCTTGCACTAGGCAAATAAAAACTGATGTGCTATGCAGAGCAGGGGGATTATATGCTAAGGTGAGGACGGCCCCCTGGGAGGGGCCAACCTATGCTTTTGTTTTATTTTTGCCTAATCTACTCCTAGTGATATGAGCATAACCCCACGTGTCATAAGAAGGCTGCGCCTGTCAGTGAACGGAAGAGTAATGCTTTTTTTTTTTTTTACCAAAGTTGTCCATTTATACAATATTTCTAACACACAGCATGTACCTAGCAAAAATTACACCCCAAAATATATTCTGCTACTCCTCCCGAGTATGGCGATTCCACATGTGTGACACTTTTACACAGCCTGGCCACATACAGAGGGAGCACCGTCAGGTGTTCTAGGGGCATACATTTCAAATCTAATTTGACTATCTTTTACACTATTGTCAGGCACTGTGGTGGCATGGATAGGCACTGTAGTGGCACGGATGGGCAGTGTAGTGGCATGGATGGGCAGTGTAGTGGCATGGATGGGCAGTGCCATCTTAATAGCATCATGGGCCCCTGGGCAAAGTAATGCATCGGGGCCCCTATAAGGGAGATGGTGACCTTGGCAAACAGTGGGTGTGGCTAAAATATACTACTTATTTGTTGTGGCTTTTTAATCAGTTTTTTTTTACATTTTTAACAATAACTTATTACATGTTTTTCACAATGCGGTTGGGGGGGTCTTTGGTGAGATATTAGGGGTCTAAACAGACCCCTGAAGTCTCACTTTTGAGATAAAGACTTGGAAAACACATCCCCAGTTAGGAATGAGTTGGTGCATTTAACTAAAGGGATCTAGGGGGGGCTTGTTGAGATGTGCAGCTGTCATTGTTGGTTTTGACCAACAGTGAGGGAGTGGTATGTCACCACCTCAATGCATGTGTTAACCCTGAAAATGCTGACCTACTGTGCTGCAACCATGCGCATTGCACATGACTGCAGGGCGGTTATGGTGTAGTACACCATGCGTTCATAGTGAAATGCTACTACATTTTTGCCATGAGTACAGCTCTGAAATGGATGGTCAGGGTGGTAAAGCCATGCTTCAACTGCCTGCTTTTACCAGCCTCATTTAGACTTATGGTTGTGGTAAACACAGGCAGTTAGGACATGAGTTTACCTACAAAATTACAATAGTAGTGGGACATTGAATGAGGCAGGACACTATAGAAATACATGAATATATGCGGTAGTAAATGTATTAATTTCTTTCCATATTGTAAACATTTCATAATCATAGAAATGCATAATGGCAATTTCCAAGTGTGATAAAGGCATGTAATAAAAGTAGAGAGCTGACATATACAAAACATAATGGAATGCATGTTCTGATACATAGTGGTATATACATAAAATAGAAAATGTATATTTATACATATGCTGTATATTTTTATTTTATGTATATACCACTATGTATCAGAACAATATCAATGCATTCCATTATGTTTTGTATATGTCAGCTCTCTACTTTTATTACATGCCTTTATCACACTTGGAAATTGCCATTATGCATTTCTATGATTATGAAATGTTTACAATATGGAAAAAAAATTAGAGTTGCAAAAAACTTGCTGGGCTACTTGCCTCACAATTGGCAGAGATAAAAAGTGGTCTGGGATGGAAAGGGTGCAAGACAGATGAGTGGGGAGAGGGAGGCTGCAGCAATGTTTGCAGTGAAGATTTATGGAGAGGAGAGCACATAGCAGGACATAAAGTAATCAATGAAGTGGGGAGGAGGATCGGATCGTATTGTGTGAAAGCATCAGACTTGCTGCACGCTGGAAGTGTAGGCAGAGGGAGAAATGACCGGTGGTGTAGAAGTGAAAGTAACTCCCAATGAAAGCTGTAGTGACCCGGCAGGAGGGAGAGCGAGTTGATGGCAGTGGAGAAGCTCCATGAGGAAGGAGAGGGATTACAATGCATCGATCATTTAGTGAGATAAAGCAGAGTTAGAGCAGCAGAAGGAGTTGGATAACCCGGACCTTGTCCAGTGGAAGAACGTACCTGCTCCCAAGTCGTGGAGACCGTGGAAGCGGAACTCGGAAGCTGCTGTGGTCACACAGGAAAGAGTGAAGGAGAGAGGAGACAGGAAAGGAAGAGTTGGAGTGACAGCCAGCCCGGCGAGCAGAGGCAGAAGTAGTACAGAAGCGGCCGCCTGCCCGCAGACACACGACTCCCAAGCCAAGCCCGGCACGGATAGCTGTCATGCAGCCAGCAGAGACCAGACTACAGTCCTTCTGATTTATTGTGATAGCACAGAACCGGCCCTGATGGGGCCCCATGTTCACCTGGGGCCCCCGGCAAGTGCCCAGGGGTGCCCGCTCAGTAAGACGGCCCTGCGGATGGGCAGTGTAGTGGCATGGATGGGCAGTGTAGTGGCACGGATGGGCACTGTAGTGGCATGGATGTGTCACGGATGAGAACTGATGTGGTATGGATGAGCATTAATGAGGCACAAATGAGCCATGGATGGGGATGGATGAGCTGTGGATGGGGATGGATGAGCATGGATGGGGATGACTGAGCATGGATGGGGATTACTGAGCATGGATGGGGATGACTGAGTATGGATGGGGATGGATGAGCATGGATGGGGATGGATGAGCATGGATGGGGATGACTGAGCATGGAAGAGGATGACTGAGCGCGGATGGGAATGGATGAGCACGGATGGGGATGGATGAGCACAGATGAGGATGACTGAGCATGGATGGGTATAGATGAGCATGGATGGGGATGACTGAGCACAGATGGGTGGGTGAGCATTGATGGATGGCTGGGTGAGCATGCATGGATGGATGGCTGGGTGAGCACGGCTGGGTGGGTGAGCATGGATGGATGGCTGGGTGAGCATGGATGGATGGCTGGGTGAGCACGGCTGGGTGGGTGAGTATGGATGGGTGAGCATGGCTAGGTGAGCACGGCTGGGTGGGTGAGCATGGATGAATGGCTGGCTGAGCATGGATGGGTGGATGAGCATGGCTAGATGAGGATGGCTGGATGGGTGAGCATGGATGGATGGATGGGTGGCTGAGCATGGATGGATGGGTGAGTATGGACGGGGTGAGGATGGCTGGGTGTGTGAGCATGGATGGGGTGAGGATGGCTGGGTGGGTGATTATGGATGGGGTGAGGATGGCTGGGTGGGTGATCATACATGGGGTGAGGATGGCTGGGTGGGTGGTGGTGCTTGATGGATGGTTGGGGTTGCAGCGTGTCACTTAGCAGCGCTGTGGTCACTACACTTCACCCACAACGCTGCAGCTTGTCCTCTCTCACCCCCTCTCCTTTCACAATGCACCGATCGGTGCGGAGAGGGGAGAGAAAAGCCGGCACTTCCGTCGGCTTGTTTACATGTGATCGCTCCGTCATTTGATGGAGCGATCACGTGGTAAAAGGCCGCTTACAGTGGCCATTCACTGCGATCCGTGATGCGCCGGGTCCCCTGAACCCAGCGGTCACGGATGTTCCCGTGTGTGCGCTCCAGGGGCGCTCGGGAAGCGCGTTCATGGGAGGACATCACTCTACGTCCTCCCAGAATTAAGCAACTGCCCTGTAGCCGTCATTTAACTATAGGGTGGTTGTTAAGCGGTTAATAAACCAATTGTTTAAAAAAAATGTAATACTTCAATTACGCCATAATTAAGTACCAACATATTGCAGTTTCTTCAAACATCCAGAATTACTTACACAACCACAAAGTATAGCCATACCCACCTCCGGACACAGTTTGCTCCCAACGGGGTGTCCGGAAAACTGGGATCATGGCTACTACCACCAATAAGATATAGACCTAAAAGAGGATGTTTCTTGAGTGATACAGATATGTTCTTTTTACTTATATACAACAAATATATGTAAAATCCAGCATGTTTTTAAAAGTTTAAAAATGTTGTTCTTGACTGATTGTAACTTTTACGTAATATCTTGTTTAGTTTTGCAAAACTTTCAATAAAAAAAAAATATGGAAGAATAAAATTATTTCACATTCATTAGTTAAACACTTTTTGTTTTTACTTAAAATTTGTCTTTTTCCTTTCCCAGTTAAGTAAGGTACTGGTGACATAGCCCTGGCCTAAGAGATGCACTCTGGGAAGGCCACATCACCAGTGCCTTCCCCTTTAAGGTGATGTGAACTGGCACATATTTCAGTAAGCACCCAGAGTTCCAGGCAGAGATTGATTTGTCTGGGAAGAATAGGGCGCAAAAGAAAAATAAGGTATGCAAAGAATAAAAAGCCTGTCATTTTCTGTAACTATCTGTTTGAAAAATGTAACTACTAAACAATACTAAAAGTGCATTTTTTGGTAGTTTTTAAGATTGGGTGAAGTTCCTCTTAAGACTAAATTCACATTATTGCGGGATAGGAATGTACGCAAATTCGTGCACATTCATGGCCCTCAGGCAAATCTACACTCTTTAGCAGACTTTTAGCACCCCCATACTTTGACAAACATGGCACATTTTCGCACACACTAATCTGCATGGTGCTGCAGAACCATGTATCTTGGTGTGGCACAAATTTAAATGGAACTTCTTTGTCTGCGTTTCTGTGGGTAGGGCAGCCCATTTAAATGAATAATCTGCCTACACTCAAAACACAGAGCAATTATGTGAACCTAGCATTTAGGTCATCACAAAAGATGCAAATGCACTCTGCATCTATAGATGAAAACCTCCACATAAGGGAAGGTTTTTTTGCAGTAAAGCCTAGTACACATGGGCTGAACGTCTGGTGACAACAGCCGGTTCAATAAAAACTTGCCTTTTCAGAGGCATTTGACAGATAGTGAGGCAGCGATGTGTTGCCTTCTCACTGCCATTTTTAACCCCATAAATGCTGTACTATTGCTCAACCAAATGCATTGCATGCAGCATGTCCTCATTCGCTTGAATGGGTTGCATTCAGGGTACACTAACAGCACGGCTCAACTGAATGTTTCTAATAACTGCCAACAGGAAGATAAGCCCTAATAGCGCTAAAATTGTGGAATTGTGTCCCACAGGAGTTAGTTCTAGCCAACTCAGTAGGTAGGTCAGGATGCGTTTCGAAATATTATTTTAAATATAATAATATTCAAAATAGTATGGGTATTAATATTTATTAGAGAAACACACTGTAGAATGTTGATCTAGATCAGTGGTCTCCAAACTGCAGCCCGGGGCCCTGATGTGGCCCTTTGCTTGCTTTTATCTGGCCCTTGGAGCACTATTTCATCCACTGATACAAACAATGGGGCTTAATCCCACTGAGACCAGTGAAGGTTCACAATTCCTCCCCGTGGCACCTACGATGGGGCACAATTCCTCCCAATGACACCAACAATTGGGCCCAATGATAACAATGATGGGGTACAATTCCTCCCACTCACACCAACAATGGGGCACAACTCCTCCCACTGACACCAATGCCAACAATTGGGCCCAATGACAACAATGAAGGGGTATAATTCCTCCACTGACACCAGCAATGGGACACAACTCCTCCCACTGACAGCAATGATGGGGCGGAATTCCTCCCAATGATGCCAACAGTTGGGCCCAATGACACCAATGATGGGGCACAATTCCTCCCAATGATACCAAGGTTTTTTGCACAATTGCTCCCACTGACACCAAAGATGGGGCATTGTTTTTTCCCACTGATGTCAGGACCTTTTCCGGTCCCTCTAAAGCAGTTATGGTGAACCTTTTTGAGCCTGAGTGCCCAAACTGCAACACAAAACCAAACTAATGTAGCGCCCCCATAATAATAGGTGCTTTTTTGGAGTAGATTTTTGCTAGGAGAAGCAAATATAGTCAGGCCTGACAATAAGTGCAGGCCTGAATGTTTTGATCTGGGTGGGGGAATGGCCCAGGGAGGCTGGAAATTGCAGGAAGGTAGACCCCTTGGATACTCCTCCCTTTTTGAGTTGGAAAGCTCTGGAAAAGGGGATGGATGAAGAGGTGTTACTTTCTGATGTATGACAAGGAGCCCTGAGCAATCCACAATTTGGATTGGCAGGGGGCAGGCCTCATTAAATACAGTGATCTGCCAGCAGAGGGGAGGAGAGTGTCGGGTGGAAGTGTGGAGAATGTAGCAGAGGTGCTGTGGAGGCCCCACCCGGGAAGAAGCCCCCAGTCTGGGGGGAGTGACCTTGAGGCTTGGGTGCAGACCCTAGGAGCTGGATGACAAGGCTGGAGCAGGCTGGGTGGAGACAGTAAACAGTCTGTGGAGGTCAGAGGAGCCAGTAAGGGGAAAGAATGTCACTGGACACCGAGGTAGGCCGGAGCGGCCTGGAAGAGGATGGGCTGGGAGCAGTGGTCCATCAATACCCACCTAGCACCAATGTACTTAGCTACACTTTGAGGGCCCATGACTTTATAAACGGGAGTTCCAGAGGTCCTGCTGACAGGCCTCACCATGTATAAGAAAAGAAATTACACTCCGCGCATCCCAATATAAGCAGCAACTACCACAACTTCAACATAATTTGTGCACAAGTTAAATAAATATATAAAGTGTTGCGCTTTAAATTAAACATAAATAGAGTCCACATAAACTGTGATAACTTGTTCAGTGTAGAAAAACATATTCAGTGTAGGAAAACATCAATTCCACCGTATCAGTGTGCATCCACCACCACAAGGAAAGCTTAAATACTCTTACCAACCGTAAGCAGTTAAACCGCATGGGATATTATCCTGGCAAATTTCAATGGGATAGTGTTGCATCTCTTAGGATTTCCACTCAAGACACATCATAACGGGTGTAAGGGCTAATTTCCACTTCTGTTCCTCAAGGTGTGGGTTCTTTACACAGTACAACGAGTCACTAGGATCAGACCTCTCATCTGTATAACCTCATATGTGCTCATCAGGGGTCCATCTCCTCTGTGTCTTCTCTGACACTAACACGATGCCAGTCTCTACAAGTCCGCTGCACGCTGGCACTACGATATATACTACTATATTTATTTATTTATTTAGGCCTCACCATGTGCTAGCTAGGGAGGAGGAAGAGGAAATGGAGGCCTAATAAACTCTTTCTGGTCTAACGGTGAAGAAACAAGTGTTGTGCAGGAGAGAAGTGAAGGAGTGTAACGGTCAGCAAGCGTCAGTGCTGGAGGAAGTTTGGAGTGTGTATAAAATTGGTGTATATAGAAGGTCCCATGATCTGATCTTTGGGCATCCCACAGTCATCCCTATCCCCATCCAAGTTTAACCACGAAATAAAACAACAAAACAAAGTACTGGCCTGTTCAGTGACTCCAGGTGTGTGGAAATCGTGTGATTGAGGGCAGCGAGCAGGTGGACCACAACTGCAAGCCACCCCAAGGGGGCAATGGCTACTGTTAGGAAAATGGACCTCCTGGCCGTTTCTTCTGCCTGCTCCCTTTTACCTCGCTGCCCGCCTGTTAATGAACTCTGCTTGTACCTGACTACTCTTCAGCCTTACCCATCTGTACTGTTTTGCCAGCCCACTACTGACCCGGCCTGCATCACTATGCTTCATCTTGCACAAGTACCACATGGACCAGCACACCACCACCAGTGACCCAGTCCGACCCTCATGCCTCCCTGCATGCCCGAGCTCCCTGTCTGCACTACCAGGGGTTCAGGAATCAGGGTCGTAAGAGAGGTTGCCCACTGCATAAGTCAGACTCCACCACCAGGTACGTGACAGTAATGGACAGCCATGTCTGAGTCTGCGCAGGGGCCCTCTCCAACGCAGGATCTGTGCATTCACTTGACTGGGCTTTCCCCAGCCATAAAAGACTTACAAGAAGGGTGCACCCGAATGGAAAGCCAAGTCCAGGAACTTTCCATGTTGACTGCATCAAGCTCCGACCAGCATATCGCCGCCCTGCCTACTGAGCCAGAGGTACTGGTACCTGAACGATTCTCAGGGGACCGCAGGAAGTTTCAGGGTTTTTGCAGTGCCTATGAACTGTATTTCGTGCTGCAACCCCGCACTTTTTCTTCGGAAGTCACTAAGGTGGGGCTGGTTATCTCTCTCCTATGAGATGAACCTCAGGCATGGGCCACTGTCTCCTGGAACAGAAAGCCCCTGAAACAGTTGACCTGCACCTCTTCTTCTGGGCCATGGCATTACTCTATGAGGACCCCCACTTAGCCGCAACCGCGGAGGCAGCTCTCCATGCCCTCCAGCAGGGCCAACGCACGGCGGAAGACTACATTGCAGAGTTCTGGCGCTGGGCTGCTGACACAGCATGGAATGATGCTGCCCTCCGCTATCAATTCCGGTTGGACCTGTCCGAGCCACTGAAGAATGAATTGGCACGAGTGGGGATACCCCAATCCCTCGAGGCTCTGATTGACCTGGCCATCCAGGTTGACCCCGTCTGCAGGAACGCAGGGCCGAGCGATCTGCAGGGAACCTGCCAGAATCCATGCCTACTGTGTGTTCACGCACACCCCTTACCACCCCCCGAAGAAAGACACAGATGTCTCAGCCTCAACCTGCGCTTGTACTGTGGAGATTCTGGGCATGGTGTCAGGTCGTGCCCAGCAAAGGGTCCCATATCCCCCGAGGGAGTGGTCCTGTCCTTGCCCAACCGGGCAACTCACCTGGTGCTTCCACTGTCTCTACAACTCCCCAGCGGGAGCATCCAAGTCCCAGCCATTCTGGACTCAGGCGCCTGCAGTTGCTTTATAGACCTATCCTTTGCAGCACAGCACCAGATTCCTCTTAAACCCAAGGCACACCGGATGGTCATCTACCTGGCTGAAGGATCACCCATCAAATCGGGTACAGTTACCCACGAGACCATTCCCCTCCTTGCCAAGACTGTCACTGGCCATTCCGAGTACCTGCTCCTAGATGCTATTGCATCCCCGCTCTACCCAGTCATTCTAGGCCTCCCATGACTGCGGGCACACTGCCCCAACATTAACTGGACCTCAGGGGACGTTCAGTTCACGTCCATCTACTGCCGGCATCACTGCCTACAGCAACCCCAGTAGCTCTCTTCCTCTGTCTTATGTCTGGATTCCGACCCTGACCAGGAAACCCAAGATGCAGTTCCCCTATCATGATTTCCTGGACATATTTAGCAAGAAGGGGGCAGACAAGTTGCCACCTCACCGGGCCTACGATTGCCCAATTGAAATGTTGCCAGGTGCAGAAGTACCTTTCGGCCGGATTTACCCGCTTTCCGAGGGGGAGCTAAAGGACCTCAAGGCCTATCTGCTGGAGCGGGAATATTCTTTGTTGAGAAAAAAGACCGGTCTCTGAGAGCGTGCATCGACTACCAGGACCTCAACAAGATCACTATCAAAAACCGCTATCCCTTACCCCTGGTACCCGAGCTGTTCCAGTGACTGGGCGTTGCTACTATTTTCTCCAAGTTGGATCTCCGCGGGGCATATAACCTTATTCGCATCCGCAAGGGTGACGAATGGAAAACGGCTTTCAGAATGAGATTCGGTCACTACGAATATCTAGTGATGCCCTTCGGGCTCTGCAAAGCCCCGGCCACCTTCCAGCACTCGGTGAACGATGTGTCCCGGGACAATCTAGACCAGTTTGTCATAATCTATCTGGATGACATTCTTATCTTTTCCTCATCCCTGGAAGAACACCGCAGGCACCTCAATTGTGTCCTGGGGCGCCTACGACAATATGGACTATACGCAAAAGCCGACAAGTGCATGTTTGAACGTTCCAACATCCCTTTCTTAGGCCTCATCATCTCAGTCTCAGGGATCACTATGGATCCACAAAAGGTCTCCGCCATCCTGGACTGGCCTGCACCAGTGGACAAGAAAGGGGTGCATTGATTCGTAGACTTTACAAACTTTTATCGCAAGTTTATTAAGGGGTTTTCCGCTGTGATTGCCCCCATCACTCAGCTGACAAAGCAAGACTCCCATTTCCGGTGGACTCCTGAGGCTCATGAGGCCTTCCTTATGCTCAAGAAGCTATTTACTTCTGCTCCTGTCCTGAAGCATCCAGATCCAGTCTTGAACTATATCTTGGAGGTGGATGCCTCGGAGACCGCGGTGGGGGCAGTCCTGTCCCAGAGACGAGGCCCCAAGTCTTCCCTTCACCCCATCGCATTCTTTTCCCAGAAGCTCTCGCCACCAGAGACCAACTATGATGTTGGGGATGTTGGCAATTAAGTCCACCTTGGAGGAATGGCGGTATTTGTTGGAGGGAGCCGCACATCCTGTTCTGGTCTTCATGGACCAAAAGAATCTTGAGTACCTCCGGACTACAAAAAAGACTTAAACCTCGTCAGGCATGATGGGCACTCTTTTCTCAAGGTTCCAACTCCACATTACTTACAGGCCTGGGTCGAAGAATACTAAACCAGTCGCCCTATCCAGGATGTTCAATGATTCTGAAAATCTGGCTCCACCAGACACCATCCTTTCGTCCCAGAGCTTCTTGCTATCCCAAGAGGACCTACTATCCCAGTTCAGGCGGGCCCTAACCAGTGTTACCACGCTACCTGACCCTCGACTTGTACTGAAAGACGGGCTGTGGTGGTACGGTGACAGGATCTTCATACCCGAGGAGCTACACTTGACCATCTTTGAACTGTGCCATGACCACCAATTGGCAGGCCACTTCGGTAGTCGCAAGACATTTTGGTGGCCCTCTGCTGCCAAGGACTGCAAAAAATACATCAGTGCCTGTCCAGTCTGTGTCTGCAACAAGATGAGCAGGGCCAAGGCCTGGGGTCTACTAAACCCACTCCCCATTCCCGGACGCCCATTGTCCCACATATCCTTGGACTTTATAGTCGAATTGCCTCCCTCATCCAGCTTCAACTCCATATTTGTGTTTGTGGACCGCCTCACGAAAATGGCCCATTTTATACCCATGAAGGGTACCCCGTCTGCTACAGAAACAGCGAAAGCCTTCATCAAGGAGAAGCCTTCATCAAGGAGTCCCCACCAATATAGTTTCTGATCATGGAGTACAATTCACGTCTCGTGTTTGGAAGGCACTATGCTCGGGTTTGGGGATTGAACTATCATTCTCGTCTGCGTACCATCCGCAGCCGAATGGCCAGACTGAGAGAACTAACCAAACCCTGGAGCAGTACCTCCGTTGTTACTCTTCCTTCTCCCAGGAAGATTGGGTCTCACTGCTTCCGGTAGGCTGAATTCGCCTACAATAACATGGTGCATTCGGCCACTAAACAATCTCAGTTTTGGGCAAATTTCGGCTACCATCCTACATTCCTACCCAGCGTGAGTCCAGAAAGTATGGTGCCAGTGGCCCAAAGCATCATGGAATCCCTTGAAAAAAACAACCGATTCCTATAGGAGACACTATCCCGGTCCCAGGAGCTCAACAAGAAGGCCTTTGACAAAGGGAAGCGAGGGGAATTGGACCTGCAACCAGGCGACCGAGTTTGGCTGGCAACCAAAAACCTGAAACTTTCCTGCCCCTCCAAGAAATTAGGACCAAGGTTCATGGGGCCCTTCCCCATAAAGAAAAGAATCAACAAGGTGGCATACGAGCTGGTCCTTCCTCCATCCATGCGAGTCCATCCGGTGTTTCATGTCACGCTACTTAAGCCGGTGACCAAGGATTCATTTCCAGGATGGAAGACAGCTCCCCCGGGGCCAGTTCTAGTGGACGGAGAGGAGAAATTTGAGTTTGAGGCTATCCTGGCTTGTAGGAAGAGGGGAGGCTCAATCCAGTTCTTGGTCAAGTGGAAGGGGTATGTGTGATGGTATCACGCGTGAAACCCACGCAAAGTAATGATACCAGGCCCGAAGCGACACTGACTCCATCTTGGCAGGGAAGCTACGTAAATAGTTAAGTTTTTTTTCCTCTCTCTCCTTCTAACATGACCGTTAGAACAAGCTTTTCCTTTACAACCCCCCCCCCCCCCCTGTCCCTGGCAGATCAACTACAAAGGAGGTTCTGATTACGGTTTATGGCTGGCCAGGAAGGCCCAGTCCGCTTATCTTGAACAAAAACATACAACAAACCAATGTGGGGCAGGCCATATATCGTAAATCACCCCCCAGGAATTCTGACCCTTTCAATAACTTTGGAACAACATGAAAAGTTAGAAAAGCTTACATACAGTCATAACTTCAGCTATACGTATGCCATACTGATAAACATTACATATTTGAATGTAGAATTTCGGCCCGGATAATTCAAGTGTAAACATTCACCCCTTGTTACCCAAGGAGGGATAGAATTAGCCCATTCCCTCCCCAGGGTCCGGGAAGGTCTCAGAATCCTTGTGTTTGGAGTCATTTGAAAGCTTTATGCAAGCTGAAATTAAATTTCTTGCTGTAAGATATGTTGGAGGGTCCAATCCCAAGTTATGAGCCATGCATGATTATGAGGCATGTATCTCCACGGCCTGCCCTGGACATTGTCTAAGGAAACGCCCTCTTATACGAATGGCCAGGGAGGTATGGCCCCACCCCTGGTGGTCCAGAGAAAAAAGGACAGTCAAGAGCAATTGGTGTGATGGTATCATGCGTGAGATCCACGCAAGGTAATGATACCAGGCCTAAGCGACACTGACTCCATCTTGGAAGGGAAGCTAGGTAGATAATTAAGTTTTTCTCTCTCTCCTTCTAACATGGCTGCTAGAACATCTGGTCCCTTTTTCCAACCCCCTATGGAATGCAGAGGGCCAATTTAAAAAGAGCAGATACTCTGATTATGGTTTATGGCCAGGAAAGCTCTGTCCCCTTATCTTGAACCAACATACAGGGCCATGCTGTTGGCCCATAAATTACCCTGGCAGGTCTGCCCTGTGCGTGACTCTTTCTCGCTGCTTAAACTTACATGAAAATATACATACAGTCATAACTTCTGCTGTGGATACGCCAGAGTGATGAACATGACATATTTAAATGTAGAATTTCGGTCTGGATAGTTCAAGTGTAAACGTCTACCCTTTGTCATCCACGGAAGGATAGAATTAGTCCATTCCCTTCCCAGGGTCCTATAAGGTTTTAGACTTCTCATGTTTGGAGTCCAATGAAAGCTTATTGCAAGCTGAGATTAAATTCCATTCTACAAAATATGTAACATAATTCGGTAACAAGTTATGATCCATGAAGAGGTACGGCCCCACCCCTGGTGGTCCAGAGAAAAGAGACTGTGGCCATCAGACAGGAGTTCCACCTTAACATCAACCATCAGGGAACCAGGAGATCTTCTTCAAACATTGATTAGGCAAAGACATTTAAAAGGCAAGGCATTTTTCAAGCTGTTCTCTTTCGCTGTACATTTGTCTCACTTTTTACTTTTATTTTTCTGTAAATATTTTATTGCACCTAAAACTTGACCTTTTCATTATTAAACCTTATTTTGAAAAGTGTTAATTCTGTCTCTAAAGCTCTTAACGCAACTATCACAAATCTGTTCCTTCGAAGAGCGCTACTGTCTTTTAGAATAACGCATCTGAATATACCTGTCTGCAGGTGACAGTGTGTGTACAGGCGTTGCTCTAGAATACTGGTATTGCTAATATATGGTCTTCTGGCTGACTCCAGAAGTGGTGGCAGTGAAAGGGTTAATTGTTTGAATTAGCCCGGTAACAATCGCTCTCAGGCGGCTGGCACTTAAGACGGTGATCCCGCAAACTGGGAAATCTTTGTGCTGAAAGCAGCTGAGAGTGGCATTGTTACGTTCGTGACAAGTGCGGTATTGGATCAGGGGGGTCCTCGGTCGCCGATCGGTGAGGAGGGCAGCGGTCTGATACCCGCGTTCGTCACAATTGGGAGTTCTCACCTTCCATCATTGAAACATCAGAGAACCAGGAAATCATCTTCGAAACACTGATTAGGCACGGACATTTCAAAAGCAAGGTATTTCTTTTTTCATTCTGTCCCTTTGCTGTAAATTTGTCTCAATCTTGCAACCTTCTTTTATTTTTCTGTAAATATTTTACTGCAAATAAAACTTGACCCTTTCATTTTTAAACTTTATTTTGAAAAGTGTTCATTTTGTCCCTAAAGCTCTTAATGCAACTATTCCGAATCTGTTCCTTTGAAGAGTGCTACTGTTTTTAGAATAACGCATCTGAATATATCTGCCTGCGGTGACAGGGTGTGTACAGGTGGTTATTCTGAAATACTGGTTTTGCTAGCATACGGGTCTTCTGGCCGGAATCCAGAAGTGGTGGCAGTGAAAGGGTTAATTGTTTAAATTAGCCCAGTAACAATCTCTCTCAGGCGGCTGGCATTTAGATGGTGGTCCCGCAAACTGGGAAATGTTTGTGCTGAAAGCAGCTGAGAGTGGCAATGTTACGTTCGTGACAAGTGCGGTATTGGATCGGGGGGTCCTCGGTTGCCGGTTGGTGAGGAGGGCAGCAATCTGATACCCGCGTTCGTCACATACTGGTTGGCAGCGGTCGGATAGTTTTGCCTTAAGAGCATTCAGTGGATTGTTAGGAATTAGCTCTGCACTGAAGGTTTGTAACCTTTTTGGAAACAGTCCTTAGAGACAAGCTGGTGCATATTTTTTGTTTTTAAAGAGACATACAGCAGCAACTCCTTCCTACAACTCCTTTCTATCTCTGCTTTCTGTTCTCTGTTTTCTGCTTGCAAAATGTCTGGGCCAGCAGTGTATAAGAAGACGAACAAAGATGAACTCACTGCTGCGTGTGCAACAAGAGGCCTTGACACCAGTAGCAAAACATGTAAAGAACTGATAAAGGCCCTACAGGAGTATGATATCCGAGCAGACCAGAACTCGGGGGAACGTGAAGCTGAAGGGGTTCCCGATACTCCAGAGGCAAGTGGTTCAGACTTCATGACCTCACAGGATGAGCAAAGAGGGACTGAACCGGGAATACTACTGACTGTCCCTTCTGGGCCGCAGCCGGAGCAGGAGCAGGCTAGCCCCAGATTGCCTGAAGACAGCAGAGACTTTCAAATGCAGGAGACACTCCAGCGCATCAGTGAAACGGATCCTGGGATGTACCTGCGGTTTCTGGGACACCAGACAGAGAGAGGAATGCCAGGCTGCAGCTGAGAGGAACGCCAGGCTGAAAGAGGCTGCACAGAGGGAGGCTGATCGTCGGCACCAATTGGAGATGTTGAGGCTCCAACAGCAGCACCGACAGTGTCAGAACCTCGGATCCCTAGAGCACAGGGACACCTCTCTGCCTGCAAGACCAGCCGCTAAATTTCCAGTCATGGAAAAGGACAGTGACATTGACATGTATCTACTGTCGTTTGAAAAAACTTGACGTCAGTACCATTTGCCCCAAGCACATTGGGCTCGGTACCTGACACCAGGGCTACGAGGCAAGGCCCTGGAGTATGTGGACCTGCCAGAGGAGCAGGACGAAGATTACGAAGCCATAAAGGCAGCAATCATTCAGAAGTACCGATTGACCCCTGAAGTATACCGAAAACGGTTTAGGTCCCTGCAAAAAGGGCCTGGGGACACTTATATGGTTGTGGTAAGCCATTTACATATCCATAGCCACTTCTTTTGAGGCCCTGGAAGATCTCATGATTGAAGATCAGCTCCTGCACATCTGCCCTACAGACGTCAGACAGTTTGTGCTAGAGAGGAAGCCCGGTTCTGCTAAAGCTGCAGCAGACCTGGCTGATACCTTCATCAGTACTCGGATATAGGACCATCGCAAAGCTCCACCAAATGGCTGGAAAGGGGGAAAATTGCACGCGGCGACCCCTCCTCTGCAGGCCAACCAAGCCTCTCAGTGGTCTGAAACTGCAGTTCCTGGCGTCAAACCCGCCCTGACTGATAACCGCAGGTGTTACACCTGTGGCAAGCCTGGCCATCTGCGAACACAGTGCCCGGAGCAGAAGAAGATGACATCATCTGGCCACCCCACCAGCAACCCTTCTGCCGTGCTGTTCGTCAGTTGGAGACCTCAAGGACCCAATGCCAACTTGCAGCCAGTCATCGTGGGTCACCAGACTTTAACAGGTCTCCGGGACACTGGAGCTGAAGTCACCTTGGTCAGACCGGAGGTGATAGAAGAAACGGACATCATCCCTGAGAAGTTCCTCACCCTCACCGGAGTTGGGGGAACGCGCTCCCGCATACCCCGGCCTATGTGTACATTGATTGGGGTGCTGGGAGTGGGATGAGAGAGGTGGGAGTTTGAGGAGATTCCCACTGCTGTGTTGCTGGGTGCTGACTTGGGGAACCTTGTCTCCTACTATGCCCCTGCTGAGGACACCCCATCAGAAACCTCTGGACTCCCTAAGGTACTGTGTGCAGATGTGGGTATGATATCTGGGCAACCTGGGGAGGGGGAGGGGGAAGTGGAAATGCAAGGTTCTCCTTCTTCAGAGAAAGGAGAAGAGACACAGTTGAATGTAAATGATGTATGTGTCAATAATGTCACACATATACCTGTTGAATGTAATGTTGATAATGATGACAATGTATTACCAATACTGGTGGTTACTCGCAGTGCTGCAAGGGCTGCAGAGGTACAGGCTAGGGTTGCCGAACAGCAGGAGGAGGTCTCTGGGCCCTCTCTGACCCAGTGGGCTCTACCTCTGTTGGGCCTCAGCAGCTGTCCTCGTTTGCCACGGGACTGCTGGCTGGGACTTGTGGTTCAGCCTTTGAAGCAGCACTGCAAATAGACCCAACACTGGCACAGCTCAGGAGTTTAGCTGACAGCACACCTGCAGTGAATGACAAACAAAAGATTTACTGGGACAAAGGAAAGCTGTACAGGTAGAGCTGGTTTGCAAGGGAAAACAGCTGACTTCGGAAGCAGGCAGTTGGTGGTCCCAAGCCAATTCAGGGGACAGCTCTTAAAAGTGGCCCACGAGATCCTCCTAGCAGGTCACTTGGGGATCACTAAGACCCGGGGACGATTAATACATAACTTTTATTGGCCTACCATGCTGACAGACATAGCTGACTACTGTCGGTCCTGTGATACCTGCCAGTGAGTTGGCAAGGTAGGAGATGTACACAGGGTTCTGTTAAAACCTTTGCCTGTGATTGATGAACCTTTTAAGAGGGTAGCAGTGGATATTGTTGGACCCCTATCCGACCGCTGCCAACCAGTATGTGACGAACGCGGGTATCAGATCGCTGCCCTCCTCACCGATCGGTGACCGAGGACCCCCCTGATCCAATACCGCACTTGTCACGAATGTAACAATGCCCCTCTCAGGTGCTTTCAGCACAAAGATTTCCCAGTTTGCGGGATCACCATCTAAGTGTCAGCTGCCAGAGATCGATTGTTACCGGGCTAATTCAAACAATTAACCCTTTCTCTGCCACCACTTCTGGATTTTCCACCCAGAAGACTCTTACATTAGCAATACCAGTATTTCAGAACACGCCTGTAACACACACTGTCACCTGCAGACAGGGATATTCAGATGCGTTATTCTAAAAACAGTAGCGCTCTTCGAAGGAGCAGATTCGCAATAGTTGCATTAAGAGCTTTAGGGACAAAATTAACACTTTTCAACATAAGGTTTAATAATGAAAAGGTCAAGTTTTAGGTGCAGTAAAATATTTACAGAAAAATAAAAGTACAAAGTGAGACAAATTTACAGCGAAAGAGAACAGATTGAAAATACCCGCATTTGAAATGTCCTTGCTTAATCAGTGTTTTGAAGATGAGTTCCTGGTTCCCTGATGTTTGATGTTAAGGTGAGAACTCTCTATCTGATTGTGTCAGTCTCTTTTTCTCTGGACCACCAGGGGTGGGGCCATACCTCTTCTGGTCATTCGTATAAGAGAGGGAGTTTCCTTAGACAATGTCCAGGGCGGACCGTGGAGATACATGCTGCTGCATAATCATGCATGGATCATAACTTGTTACTGGATCATCTTACATATTTTACAGTACGAAATTTAATTTCAGCTTCCAATAAGCTTTCATATGACTCCAAACATGAGAATTCTAAAACCTTATAGGACCCTGGGAAGGGAATGGACTAATTCTATCCCTCCTTGGGTAACAAGGGGTGAATGTTTATACTTGAATTATCCGGGCCGAAATTCTACATTCAAATATATAATGTTCATCACTATGGCATACATATAGCGGAAGTTATGACTGTATGTAAGTTTTCTAACTTTTCATGTTCCAAAGTTATTGAAAGGGGTCAGAATTCCTGGGGGGTGATTTACGATATATGGCCTTTCCCACATTGGGTTGTTGTATGTTTTTGTTCAAGATAGCGGACAGGCCTTCCTTGCCGGCCATAAACCGTAATCAGAGCCTCCCTTTGAAGTTTGGTCTGGCCACAAGCAGAGGGGGTGTAAAGGAAACGCTTGTTCAAACTGCCATGTCAGAAGGAGAGAGAGAAAAGAAAACGTAACTATTTACGTAGCTTCCCTGCCAAGATGGAGTCAGTGTTGCTTTGGGCCTGGTATCATTACCTCGTGTGGATCTCACGCATGATACCATCACATCTCCCCCCTGAGGTGGCTGCATGGAAGGGGAACGCGATTCCCGTCCTGACGCAATCCACGTCTCAGCTTGGCGGGACAGACCATCGACCATCAGCATTCCCATGTGCGCTGCCTTTCTTGTGCTGGATGGTGAAATCATATTGCTGAAGGTATAATAAAGAGCTGGGTTGGCACTGCCCTGGATAAAAAGACCATATAATTGTTGTGGCTGTCAGCAGTGTATAAGGTAAGGGATCCGACCAGGGGTACCCCACCCTTGTGCAAATTAGCAAAAAATAATTTATAGTTTATAATAATAAATAAATTAGCATAAGAGAACAGTGCTTATGTTATACGTTATATCCTGTGTTTCCCAACACTGTGCTGGTATAACATATAAAATATCAAAAAAAAAAAAATGCATAAAAATCATAAACCACATAACATTTTTAGTAAAAAATCAATAATTAATAGTGTCCATTAGGTGAGAGTCCATTAATCTATCATATGTGAATCACACGTGCTCCCCTCTCTTTACCCTGTTTACCGGACAGCGCCACCCCACACAGGGGTAAAACGCAGGGGCGCCTGTCTAGGCAGGTGATCAGGGGTCTTTGCTTTGATCCTTCTGTGAGTTGTCCAATGTTGTTTTCCAGGAATGAATATTTCTCCGCAGTCCTCCGTTGGTCAGTGTATTTGTGGTCAGTTTGAGATGAAAAAGGAAAAAAGCTCCATAGCGTATATCAGTCAGCAAAAACGTTATTTATTTTAAAAGTTCTTTAAAAACAAACATTCAACACGATCCTTGTTAAAAAGATTTTTCCCATAGATGGTCACTTAGGTCCTAATCACTGCCTCTCCTACTGCTGATAGCCTGGGACCTTTTACAAAGTCTATTCCTTACTTCCTCCGCAAGGTTTTAACGTACCAGCTGTGAGAGTGAGACAGGGAGTGACCGGAAGTGATGCAATACGTGGTCTGGAGTCACATGACGCGTTTCGTCCAATGACGTCTTCAGAGGTGCTACCAGACCATCACAACTCCCTTGGTTAAATAGCTGGCTCCGGGAGGCAGGTGTACAATGCAAGGTTTTTATTGGTTTGTGAATAGAGTTGAGCGAACACCTGGAAGTTCGGGTTCTGCTGGTCCGTCCGAACTTCGGGACAAAGTCCGGGTCAGGGTCCGGACGGAACCCGAACGATCGCACGGACAACGAACCCCATTGAAATCAATGGGGACCCGAACTTTTAGGCACAAAAATGGCTGTAGGAAAGTCCTGGAAAGCCCCAGAGGGCTGCAAAAGGAAGTAAAATGGGGGTAAGGGTAGGGCAAGCGCCCTACAAAAAAATGGGGACAGGGAAATAACTTTAAATATTTTTAAAAAAATAAAAACATAAAAAATGCAAAAATGGAGATGAATGTGGTTCATCTTCAAACTGTGTCTGAAAAGTATTAATTAACGGTAGAAGCCATATAACTGTTCTAAAATCATCTTCAAACTAGGGCAAGTGCCCTACAAATAAATGGGGATAGGGAAAATAAATTAAAATCAAA
>BLSH010457960.1:281672-294393 GCA_018402905.1 Glandirana rugosa | reverse complement strand
CTCTCCTTTATTTGATAGGTTTACGCTAATGTGGAATGATGGTGACACCTGGAATTGTTTCCTTTTATACAAGTATATGTACAAAAATGGGGAGTGAAGGTGACCCCCGTAATCGGTCGCGTTAGTATATGTATTTTTTGGTTTTGCATACCAATGATAGTAAAAAATAATGATAATCAAGAATTGTGAACGTAATTGTATTTTTAACTACTTATACCGTCTTTATACGGTGTGTTGGTTATCTTTATCCTTCAAAATTACTAAATTTACCGCGTGTATGTCTACTAAGTGTTTATCACAACTCGCTTGGGCCTGACATTGCAAGCCCAGGCATGCCCGAACGATTTTTGAAATGTCCGGGTCCGGGTCCGTGCCACGGACACCCGAAAGTTCGGTACGGACCCGAACGTTACAGTCCGGGTTCGCTCAACACTATTTGTGAATCATCTGTATGTGCGCCATTTAAATCATTAAAACTTCCTATTTCTATTGGTTGTGTGGCATATTTCTGCCATATTCATCAATTTTTATGTTAATGCAAGTGTTAAGAACTAATAGTAATAAAAAATGATAGTAACCATACGTTTTGGTTTTTTATGTATATGATTGCGCTGGCTAATGCCCCCAGTGGAAGTGAGGGGTAAAAACATGTATATGAACATATTTTCCTTTGTTAAGGTCCACAGTGGTAGTAAGGTGTAATCGCATTTGGATAGTTTATTTCCTCTCAAACCCGAGTGCCAAAGCCAGCTACTACCCGGTAAAAAGCTTATATTTAAAAAAATTTTTTTAGTTGTTTTATTAAAAAACTGATACAACTTTCCAAACCTCTATTGAAAACATATCACATCATGAAACCTTAGTTTAAATTCATTCATTAATGTCCCTATTTCCAAAAAACTCTGAAAACACAAATCTTCCTATAATTTTTTGAAAAACATCTTAAACCCATACCTTCTTAAAACCAACCCAAAAAGGGGATAAACTGAAATAAAATGGAATACGGAATGGAATAAAACCAAGGATACCCAACTTGTTTACTAGTAAGGAACTAAGGGGAGGTTGATATATAAAATTATTATAAGAGGGGAATATGGAGAAAATTATGTGGAGGGATGTTGATATTAATAGAAAATTTTAAAATAAAATAAAAAAATGAATGAATAACCTTGTGAATATAAATACAGGAGTGGTAAAACATTTTCGATAAAATTCCTGGTATAGGGAGTGTTGTATTTGGGAGAGGGGGGAGATTTGTTGATGTAACTAAGCTAATTGCTTTCTTTTTTTTTTTTTTTGTATATTTCATTAAAAATTAGAAATAAAACAGTTTAGGTCGATATATATGTTGAGCCCCCCAGGGGCCAGGCTCCCCAAAACTGTATATCCACATGGTCTCATTTTGGGATATTTTGATTTTTCTATTCCCACCTCTCCAGTGTTCTTTAATCATATCAATACCGTAGAAAGTCATTACTGAGGGGTCTTTATTATGTGCTTCTTTGAAGTGTCCAGAGAGGCTGTGTTTAGGGAATCCTTTTTTTATGTTGTTGATATGTTCCCCGATTCTTTTATGTAGGGGTCTGGTAGTTCTTCCAACATAAATTAGCTTGCATGGGCATTCAATTATGTATGTGACATGCGTACTGTTACATGTGATCAATTGTTGTATCTTGTACTGTTTACCATTCATCTTAGACCTAAACACCTCTTTTTTCCTAGCTTGATTTTTGATTGTACGGCACGGTAGGCATTTCCGATATCTGTAAAAGCCCTTCATATCTTGGAACAGTTTCACTTCCTTAGGGGGGTTTATGGCGTTATGTACCAGGTCATTTCTTAATGTTGGTGCTTTTTTATAAATAAACCTTGGTTTTTTCGGGAGTATTTTGTTTAGATGTTTGTCTGTTTTGAGGATTGGCCAGTATTTTCTGACAATTTTTTCCACCTTTTTGTAATCTTTATTGAACTCTGTGATAAAGGCAGGGGTCTGGTTGTTATACTTGGTTTTACATCTTTCCTTTATTTCCAGTAGGTTTCTTCTATCCATAGATGCGACTTCTGTTTTTATTTTTTGTAATATATCCTCTTGGTAGCCTTTTTCTACACATTTCTTGATTATGTGATCCGCTTGATTTTGGTAATCCTCCAGTCTGTCACAGTTTCGCCTAAGTCTTAACAGTTGTCCCTTAGGAACATTGTTTTTCCACCTGGGATGGTGGCAACTGGATGTTGGTATATATCCGTTTCTGTCCATGGGTTTGAAGAAGGTCTTGGTGGATATTTGGTCATTAATGATTTCTATTTTTAGATCTAAATAATCAACTTGATTTTTGTCAATTTTTCCTGTGAAGCTCAGGTCATATTTATTACTGTTCATATTTTCCATGAACTGTTTTAATAATTGCTCATCTCCTTCCCATATAATGAATATATCATCTATATATCTTTTATAGTGTTTTAGGGCTGGTGGTGGATTATTGTAAATGTACTCTTCCTCCCACATGTCCATGAAAAGATTTGCTACACTTGGTGCATAACGCTCTCCCATGGCTACTCCCCGAATTGGAGTATAGTATTCTCATTCGTGCCAAAAATAGTTTGATTCCATGCAGAGTTGTAAACCCTCCAATATGAAGTCTATTTGAGCTTGCTTCATTCCTGTCCTTTCATGTAGGGCTTTTTCTACCCCTTTCAAGCCATCTTTTTGTTTTATACCCGTGTAAAGGGAGTTGACATCTATTGTGGCTAAATAACAGTTTTTGTGTTCTCCACTGGAACTCAGTTCATTGATTAATTGTGAGCTATCCCTTAGGTAGGACCGTCCCATCTTCACTAAGGGTTTTAGGAACTGGTCTATGTACTCCCCCAGTCTGGCAAAAATTGAATCGATCCCATTGATAATGGGTCATCCCGGTGGTTTATCCATTCTTTTATGTATCTTGGGAACATAATACATTACTGGTGTTTTTGTTGCCTCCGGTATTAGGTATTTGGCCTCTTTTTTATTGAATAGGCCCCTGGTTTTTCCTTTCTTTACTAGTTCCTTCAGTTTTTTCATGTGTTTTCTCTTCGGTTTTTTTTTAATTTTTTATATGTATCCGGAAATTTTAGTAAATTTTCCATCTCCTCTAAATAGTCTTTCCTGACAGACTCCATGGCAGCATACATGTGGGTTAAGCCCCGCCTCTACTACCCTATAGGACTCCTCTCCCATAAATCTTTGCTCCGAGCAGCATGCCGTGTTCCTTTTTTGTCCTCCTCTCGGGACCACGGAGGTCCTGCTACCTGAATGAAGCTCCTGCCTTGAACAAGCGGCCAAGAGGCGACCATGGAGTGGGTCGCTATTCTCCAATAAACCCTAGCTATTAGCAGGGGATGGAGGGGGTGGTACGGTGGCACATGCAGTGATGACAGTCTGCAGTTATGGTCGAAAAGCCTTGCTATTAGCAGGTGGCCCTTTACCCCAAGAAGAGGAAAAGACCGGCATGGGTGTGTGTGTTCCCTTGGCCTGCCTGGATGTTCGGGCGCTGGAGCGGTGAGATTGTTCTTTTTTGTGTTTTTGATTCCTCTATGTGGCCTCTTTAAACATGGCAGCATTTATGTGATTGTACCTGTTTTTTTCCTGTCAGCCGAGTGTTCAGTGCAGCCCCATTATTCCACAGGCGCAGCGGCTGGGTTTTCCCTGCATTCCAGCCGCTGCCTGCTTCCGGGTATGATCCGATCGTTCTGCGCAGGCGCGCGGCTACCCGGGAGCAAGGCTTGGTCGCGCATGCGCGGCGTTTTGGCGCTCGGGTTTAAAAATGCTAAGTGCCTAAAGACGTTGGGAACGTCTTGTGGTCATTAGCGACAGCTTCCCCACGCCCTAGCCTTTGGATAGAAGGTAGAGTGGGGTTGGGGGGGTGGTTTTGCATAGGTGAGCAATACTGATGCCCCCTTGTCATCTTAAAGGTACAGCACCATGGAGGTACGTGGTTCCGAAGATGCGTCTCCGCCTGCCTGTGGCCAGCCCTCTCGCGGCAGGTACTATGGGGGTCCTGCTGAGGGGGGGGGGGGGCAGGAGTCTCTGCACTGATGTCTGTTGTTTTTCCCTTTATTTTTTTCAGCTCTTCCATGTCTGATCGACATCACGGCTCACATAGAAAAAGTTCATCCTCTAAATCCCATGACCGGCACTCATCATCTGGCGCCAGGCGCCATGGCTCGTCCTCCAGCGCAAAGCGCCATGGGAGAGACTCAGCACACCCCTCTAAAACACGCCGGACCATTCCTCAGAGTATGCGTGTTGGGGGTGCAAATGCCAGATGCCATCGGGCAAGTCCCTGTGTGATCCCTGCTACACCAAAGCAGTAGGTGAAAGAGGGTCAGACCAGTTGAAGTCCCTGGTTAAAAAGGCCGTTAGAGAATCTCTAAAGGAGTTGGAAACCGGCCAATCCCACGAGTCACCTGCGGGACCTTCTTGCTCTCCAGCAAAGCAAACAGCCAGTGGCGGTCCCCTGACTCTGGAATCCTGGGGTTCTTCACAGCCGAGCCATTTTACCGTACCATCGGACTCCGACCCGGAGTCGGAAGAACCCTATAGTGGGTTTGATTTCGCCCTGGTGGCTCCTTTAGTCGCAGCAGTGAAAGACGCTCTGAAATGGGAAGAGCCAGTGGCGGCCCCCTCTAAACAAAAGGAGGTACTTCAGACAGCTGAAGAAGGAGCATGTCAGCTTTCCCTTCTTGGCAGAACTGGGGGAGGTAATCTCCGAGGAGTGGGGTAAAGTAGAGAGGAAGAACCCCATGTTGCGTAAAGTGCAAAAAATGTATCCCTTTAGGGAAGAAGAGGTGAGGAATTTGGAGTCGGTGCCTCTGATTGATGCAGCCATATTAAGATTGGCTAGGCACGTCACCCTTCCTTTGGAGGACTCAGTCTCCTTCAGAGACGCCTTGGATAGAAGAATCGAGGCTGATTTGAAGCGGGCATATCTGTCGGCGGGCATGGCCTGTAGGCCCGCACTGGCCTTGGCGACAATTTCCAAGGCCATGGAGCTGTGGACTGACAGGATGGATGAGTCACTCAGGATTGTCTCTGAAGAATTGGCTAATGGCTCGCCCCTCCAAGAGTTGAGGTTGGCGTCCGCCTTCCTGGGTGAGGCATCGATTGATATTATTCGCCTGGTGGCTCGGGTTATGCTACTCGCGGTGACCGCTAGGCGTGCTCTGTGGCTTCGCCCATGGTTGGCGGACCCTTCGTCTAAACAGAATTGGTGTCGTATTCCGTTTGACGGGTCGTCACTCTGGCAACAAGCTGGATTCTGCCATAACCCGGGCCACTGGGGGTAAATCGGGATTCCTTCACCAGGATCGGCGAGGGCATGGGCAGAGAAGAGGCTTTGCGAAGAGGCAATATCAGGAACGGGCCAGCCAAGCACGTGCCTACAAGCCAAGCCGAGAATTCTCTAGATCATGGAGGTCAAGGCAGACTGCCGGTAAGAAGGCGGCGAAAGGCACAGCATCGGGAGACAGAGAAGCGGGGAAATCCTTTTGAAATTGGGCCCGCCCAGGCAGGTCAGGTGGGGGCTCGTCTTCTCCACTTTCGGCAGGTCTGGGCGGCCTCAATACAAGATGTCTGGGTCGTCAGGACGGTTTCGGTGGGCCATGCTTGGGCCTTCAGCAGACTGCCCAGAAACAATTTTGTTCCTACCGCCCTCCCTGCAAACGAAGGGAAAAGGCAGATCCTACGGGATTATGTAGGCTCTTTATTGGAAAAGGGCGCTGTCATTCCCGTCCCCGAAGCAGAGCGATGCCGAGGAATTTATTCTCCTCTCTTTTTGGTGAAGAAGAAAGATGGCACCTGGAGGCCGGTAATAGACTTGACCTTCCTAAACCTCTTCATTGTGAAGGAAAAAAGTTCAAGATGGAGTCGCTTGCCATAATACAGCAAACGGTCCAGCCTGGGGATTGGCTGATCTCCATAGATCTAAAAGATGCATATTTCCATGTTCCAGTTCGGGAGGACCTTCAAAGTTTCCTGAGGTTCGCCAAAGGGCGGTGTCATTTACAATTCACTTGCCTCCCCTTCGGATTGACAACCTCACCGAGAGTATTCTCGAAGGTGCTACTAGCTGTGGTGGCCCTACTGAGGGTCAAGGGGGTTCGTCTGCATCATTATCTGGATGACCTCATTGTACTGGCACAGGACAGGTCTCAGTTATTGGAGCACAGAGGGTTAGTCATAACCACTCTTCAGATCTATGGCTGGGTGTTGAACAGAGAGAAAAAAGTCAACTGGAACCATCTCAGTCCCTGGTTTTCCTCGGGGCCCTTTTCGACACAGTGATGGGCACCATTTCCCTGCCGGAAGAAAAGATTGTGTTAGTCCGCGGTCGGATCCGCCCAGCCCTCTCCTCCTCCCACCTCAGTGCCTTCCAATGCCTAAAGATCATAGGGACCATGGTCGCCACAATTCCCATGGTAAGGTGGGCCCAATGAAGGATGCGAGCCTTTCAGAACGGTTTCCTGCAGCAGTGGCTCTCGGGCGACAAAAGTCAGCGCATTCGCATCACTTCGGCCATGAGGTGCTCTCTTCCATGGTGGCTCCAGAGGAAGAACCTGGCCAACTGTCATTCCATCCGCCCTGTGGAGTGGATCACGATAACTTCAGATGCCAGCAGCAGGGGCTGGGGTGCACACTGCCTGTCAGAAGTAGCACAGGGGGTATGGGACTTTCCCTCTCGAGGGATGGTCTCGAATGTTCTGGAGTTGAGGGCAGCATTCCAGGCACTCCTGGCCTTCCACCACCTGACATCGGGAGCGTCGGTCCTTCTCCGTTTGGACAACACGACGGCGGTGGCCTACATAAGGAAACAAGGGGGCACACAGAGTCGGTCTCTCCTGCAGGAGACAAGATCAATTATGTCCTGGGCTCAGAAGAACTTAGCCAACCTCTCTGCAACATATCTGCCCGGAGTCCAGAATGTCCAGGCGGACTTCCTCTCGCGAGTCCGTCTGGACAACAACGAATGGGCCCTTCACGAGGATGTGTTTCATTGGATCACAACGTTAGGGGTCTCTCTGGAGGTCGATCTCTTCGCCTCCCCTTCCAACAAGAAACTGGCGAAGTATTACGCGAGATTTCAGGATCCCCAGGCCTTCGGGGTAGACGCGCTTACGGATCAGTGGAATTTCCGCAGGGCTTATGCCTTCCCTCCAGTGCCAGTTGTGCTCCAGTTTCTGAAGAGGCTCAGGTGGGAGGCGGTGGAAATAGTGGCAGTTATTCCATATTGGCCCAACAGGCCCTGGTTTCCCCTCTTGCTTCTTCACAGTTTCCGAGATCCAGTTCCCCTCCCTCTCAGGTCAGATCTGTTGTCCCAAGGGGCAATCCTGCACCCATGCCCGATCCGTTTACAACTGAGGGCCTGGTTCTTGAGAGGGGGAGGTTGGAGGCTCTAGGATGTCCGGCGGAAACGATTCCCACGCTTCTGAATGCAAGGAGAAGGAGTACTAATAGAGTCTACGAGAGGATATGGTCCAGATTTGGGGGTCACATGGCATCCAAGTATACGCAGTGCGAGTCTCCAACAGTCCACGATGTGCTGAGCTTTCTGCAGTCGGGGTTGGACTTGTCCCTCTCTGTGAGCTCCCTCCGGGTTCAGGTGTCAGCCATCTCAGCGTTTACAGGGGTGTCCTGGACCAAACACGCCCTAGTTCAGCAGTTCTTTAAGGGGGCAATCAGGCTCAGACCTCAGAGAAGGCCACGGTTTCCTAAATGGGATCTACCTCTGGTTCTGGACTTTCTCTCGCAGGCAGGGAGCCTGTGCTCAGTGAAAGAATTGGTGATGAAAACAGCCTTCCTGGTAGCGATCACATCGGCAAAGAGGGTTTCAGAAATCCAAGTCCTGGGAGCTAGAGAACCCTTTTTGACCTTCTTCCCAGATAGGGTGGTCTTGATTCCGATGCTGGGAGCCAATCCCAAGGTATCCTCAGTCTTTCTCCAGAACCAAGAAATCGTCCTACCCTCCTTCAAAACTTTGGAAGGTCAAGACTTACATCCCCTGGACGTAGGAGCTACCCTAAAGCTGTATTTAGAAGCCACTGCTTCCTTTCGCCAGTCTGACTATCTCTTTGTGCTGTGTAATGGGAAGAAGAAGGGGGCTTCGGGCTTCCGTCAGATCCATTTCCACTTGGATCGTTCAAGCAATTCAGTGGGCCTATAGAGCGAGAGGATTTGTACCTCAGCAGGCGGTGACGGCGCATTCAACAAGGAGTGAATCGACCTCATGGGCAGCCACGCGCCATGTTGCACCCGATGTGATCTGCAGGGCAGCGTCCTGGTCGTCTATTCACACGTTTATGTTGCATTATTGCGTAGAGCCTGCGGCTTTGTCTTCTGTTAATTTTGGTTTGAATGTACTGTCGAATGGACGGTGTTAATTAAATCTTTGTTCAGCATATGTGCCCACCCGGGTGTGTTTGGAGAGTTATTTCCCACACGTATGCTGCCATGGAGTCTGTCAGGAAAACGGAAAATTTATTGTCAAATACTTACCGTAATTTTCCTTTCCTGATGGACTCCATGGCAGCAGGAGTCCCTCCCAGTGGTCTACGAGTAAGCTAGTTACGGAACACGGCATGCTGCTCGGAGCAAAGATTTATGGGAGAGGAGTCCTATAGGGTAGTAGAGGCGGGGCTTAACCCCACACGTATGCTGCCATGGAGTCCATCAGGCAAGGAAAATTACAGTATTTGACAATAAATTTTCAGTTTTTTTTGTCCAGCACTACCAAGCCTGCTCCTTTGTCGGCAGGTCTAATGACTATTTTCCCCAATGCTTTTATTTTATGCCATATATGTCCATTCTTATTGCTCCTTTTGTTCTTGCCAAGTTTTTCTCCACCATTCTCCTAAATGCTCCCACACAGTCTCCTCTAGGGGGTTTTGGGTTGAAGGTGGATTTGTTTCTCAGTTTGGTGTGTACATATTCATATGGTTCCCCCTCTTTATGTTGTGTATTCTGGGTGGCAAATACAATTAAAATGTTTTAATATTAAGCTTTCTCGTACATTTTTGCAGGTCAATATATACTTCAAAGTCATCCAGTGCCTTTTCTGGTGCGTATTTCAGACCTAAATCCAATATTTGAAGTTCTTCCTTGGAAAGTTCGACACTACTTAAATTGTAAATCCCTGCTCCTAGTTTTCTCTCCTTCTTTTGCCTCTTCTTCCCTCCTCGTCTGCCTCTCTTACGCTTTCTCCCGTTGGATAGTGGTAAGTATAATTCTGTGGTCCCCTCTGTTGATCTTGTCTGGCTGGTCCTCTGTTGGGTGAAGTTGGATAGTCTTCTGTCCTTCTCTCTCCGTATACTTCCCTCTCCATGTATGGTCTCGGGTAGTAGTTTGTTGGCCCCCTGTAATTCCAGGACCCTCCTCCTCTCTGTTGTTGCCAATAAGGACGATAGGGTCTCCATCCATCCCTCCTGGGTGGTCCTCGGTGGTTCCAATTCCCAGGGGGTCTGTTTTCCCAGTTTTCTCGAAAACCCCCTGAGTTGAGATGATGTCTTCTCTGCCAGTGCGGTGTACCTCCCTGATCCCTCAAGGGGGAATACCTGTTACATACTGGGATGTTAAACTTGGGCGTGTAGGGAGGGTTGTTGCCATGTGGCCCTCTAGTAACGTTACTTCTTCCACCTTCTCTGTTGGTTGGTGGGCCTCTATTTGTGGGGTTTCTTGGAGTCCGTGGAGTCTTGATGACTCCTGTTTCTTCCTCTTCTTCCACATCTCCTTCTATGGAGCTATCCTCTCCTTCATCTTGATATTCCTCTATATCTTGTTGCCACTTGTACACTCTCCTACTGGTGTAATCTAACACATCCCTCCTATGTTTTTTCTGTTTTTTGTTTTGAATTTTTGTATCGTATTTCTTAATGTGTTATTGCAGTTCTTTTTCCTTATCTTGATATTCTTTCTGTCCTATAAATGGTTGCAGGGCTCCTTTTATTTCACCAATTTTATTACTTATTCCCCGTAATTTGTATTGTCTTCTTTTTATAATTTGTTGTAATAACTCCAATTCACATTTGTTAAAAAAGGTGTACCAATCATCCATTAGTTCCCCGTCATCAAGCCCATCATTGGGATGAAGGTCCCATCTGAGGCGCCTTGGGGTCATGTTCTCTCTAGCGTATTGCTCAAGTGTGGTTATATCCCACCACACTCTGAGTTGTTTTTCTAGGGAATGTTTAAGTTGTTTGAATAAATCATTAATATCATTGGTGTTAGTAACCCTTTCTTGGTTAAATATTTCCTCTGTATTAATTTTTCTAGTATGTATGTACCCAAAAATATCCATAGCTGCAGATACAATTCTTCCTAAAATGGAAGAGGAAAATTGAACTAATAGATAGAGGTATTGCGCTCAGGATTTTTTTGGCTTACTCTTGTTGGGTTTGCTGCCCCCCCTGTTACCTTCCTAACAAAGGAAGTTTGTGGCTACAGTATAATAAAGAGCTGGATTTGCGCTGCCCTGGATAAAAAGACCATATAATTGTTGTGGCTGTCAGCAGTGTATAAGGTAAGGGATCCGACCAGGGATACCCCACCCTTGTGCAAATTAGCAAAGAATAATTTATAGTTTATAATAAATAAATTAGCATAAGTGAACAGTGCTTATGTTATACGTTATATCCTGTATTTCCCAACACTGTGCTGGTATAACATATAAAATATCAAAAAAAAAAAAAAAAATTTAAATATAAGCTTTTTACCGGGTAGTAGCTGGCTTTGGCACTCGGGTTTGAGAGGAAATAAACTATCCAAATGCGATTACACCTTACTACCACTGGGGACCTTAACAAAGGAAAATATGTTCATATACATGTTTTTACCCCTCACTTCCACTGGGGGCATTAGCCAGCGCAATCATATACATAAAAAAACAAAACGTATGGTTACTATCATTTTTTATTACTATTAGTTCTTAACACTTGCATTAACATAAAAATTGAAGAATATGGCAAAAATATGCCACACAACCAATAGAAATAGGCATTGCGTTGTACACTGCCTCCCGGAGCCAGCTATTTAACCAAGGGGGTTGTGATGGTCTGGTAGCACCTCTGAAGGCGTCATTGGACGAAGCGCGTCATGTGACTCCAGACCACTTATTGCATCACTTCCGGTCACTCCCTGTCTCACTCTCACAGCTGGTACGTTAAAACCTTGCGGAAGTAGTAAGGAATAGACTTTGTAAAAGGTCCCAGGCTATCAGCAGTAGGAGAAGCAGTGATTAGGACCTAAGTGACCATCTATGGGAAAAATCTTTTTAACAAGGATCGTGTTGAATGTTTGTTTTTAAAGAACTTTTAAAATAAATATCGTTTTTGCTGACTGATATACGCTATGGAGCTTTTTTCCTTTTTCATCTCAAACTGACCACAAATACACTGACCAATGCGTCAGAAATATTAATTCCTGGAAAACAACATTGGACAACTCACAGAAGGATCAAAGCAAAGACCCCTGATCACCTGCCTAGACAGGCGCCCCTGCGTTTTACCCCTGTGTGGGGTGGCGCTGTCCGGTAAACAGGGTAAAGAGAGGGGAGCACGTGTGATTCACATATGAAAGATTAATGGACTCTCACCTAATGGACACTATTAATTATTGATTTTTACTAAAATGTTATGTGGTTTATGATTTTTATGCATTTTTTTTTTTTTTTTGATATTTTATGTTATACCAGCACAGTGTTGGGAAACACAGGATATAACGTATAACATAAGCACTGTTCACTTATGCTAATTTATTTATTATTATAAACTATAAATTATTTTTTGCTAATTTGCACAAGGGTGGGGTACCCCTGGTCGGATCCCTTACCTTATACACTGCTGACAGCCACAACAATTATATGGTCTTTTTATCCAGGGCAGCGCCAACCCAGCTCTTTATTATACTGTAGCCACAAACTTCCTTTGTTAGGAAGGTAACACTGGGGGCAGCAAACCCAACAAGAGTAAGCCAAAAAAATCCTGAGCGCAATACCTCTATCCATATTGCTGAAGGATTAAGCTCCAACGAAGGAGCTTACCATTCTCCCCAGCAACACGATTTAGCCAGCTCAAGGGATTGTGATCGGTGATCACCGTGAAGTGCCTCCCATAGAGGTACGTCTGCAGCTTCTGGAGAGCCCACACGATCGCGAGACATTCTTTTTCGATCGTGGCGTAGGCTACTTCCCTGGGAAGAGGTTTCCGGCTCAGGTAGAGGATGGGGTGTTCCTCTCCAGTGTCATCCACTTGGCTCAGGACTGCACCCAACCCATAGGCAGAGGCATCAGTCTGCACTAACAAACGGCACGTAAAGTCGGGAGCCTGTAGCACAGGGGCGCTGGCCAGCGCCTCCTTCAGGGCCTGGAATGCCCTCTCACATTCTGGCGTCCAGGACACCACTTTGGGCAGTTTCTTCTTGGTTAGGTCAGTCAAAGGTTTTGCCAGGCTACTATAATTACTTACAAATTTCCTATAGAAGCCAGCTGTCCCCAAGAATGACAAAACCTGTTTCTTGGTTTGAGGGGTTGGCTAGGCCAGTATGGCCTCCACCTTCCCTGTCTCAGGTCTTAGAGTGCCTCCTCCCACCTGGTGCCCCAGGTACTGGACATCAGTCATGCCGATCTGACACTTGCTGGGCTTGACAGTCAGATGGGATGATGAAGGCCCGTACTGACTACAGGTCATGGACAGA
>BLSH010457960.1:258126-280827 GCA_018402905.1 Glandirana rugosa | reverse complement strand
ACGGTGCCCTGACGACCGACCATAAACACCAAGTCGGAAATCTCGTTTATCTGGGGTGCGACCGTGTCGAGTCCTCAAATCGACTGGCGGGGGACGTCACTTACTGTTTGTTTTCCACATGACCCTGTTTCCTTTCGACATGTCCCTCTCAGACAGACGTTCCCTTTTGGGTCGACTGAAACCTTCGTCCGTCGACCACCAGGGTTCGGTTAAGTCCCCTGTCAAGGATTTTCACCGGGTGCTCTGGGGGGATCGTCCAGTGAACCCCTAGTGATTCTGGGCCCCCTCTAATTATGTATTGAAAATAACCGGGTGGTACGACTGTCTGTATCGACTGATGACAGCCAGGACACTATGGACGGTCGCTCAGAACCCTGTGTACATCTCCTACCTTGCCAACTCGCTGGCAGGTATCACAGGACCGACAGTAGTCAGCTATGTCTGTCAGCATGGTGGGCCAATAAAAGTTATGTATTAATCTCCCCCGGGTCTTAGTGATCCCCAAGTGACCTGCTAGGGGGGTCTCGTGGGCCACTTTTAGGAACTGTCCCCTGAATTGGCTTGGGACCACCAGCTGCCTGCTTCCAAAGTCAGCTGGGTTTTCCCTTGCAGACAGACTCTCCCTGTACAGCTTTCCTTTGTCCCAGTACACCTTTTGTTTGTCATTCACTGCAGGGGGCGGTCAGCTAAACTCCTGAGCTGTGCCAGCGTGGGGTCTATTTGCTCTAAAGGCTGAACCACAAATACCAGCCAGCAGTCCCGTGGCAAACGAGGACAGCTGCTGAGGCCCAACAGAGGTAGAGCCCACTGGGTCAGAACATGGAGAGGGCCCAGAGACCTCCTCCTGCTGTTCGGCAACCCTAGCCTGTACCTCTGCAGCCCTTGCAGCACTGCGAGTGACCACCAGTATAGGGAATACATTGTCATCATTGTCAATATTACATTCCACAGGTATACATGTGACATCATTGGCACATACATCATTTACATTCAACTGTGTCTCTTCTCCTTTCTCTGAAGAAGGAGAACCTTGTATTTCCACTTCCCCCTCCCCAGGTTGCCCAGATATCATACCCACATCTGCACACAGTACCTTAGGGAGTCCAGATGTTTTCGAGGGGATGTCTTCAGCAGGGGCATTGTAGTAGACAAGGGTCCCCAAGTCAGCACCCAGCAACACAGCAGTGGGAATCTCCTCAGAAACTCCCATCTCTCTCATCCCACTCCCAGCACCCCAATCAATGTACACATAGGCCCGGGGTATGTGGGAGCGGGTTCCCCCCAACTCCGGTGAGGGTGAGAAACTTCTCAGGGATGATGTCCGTTTCTTCTATCACCTCCGGTCTGACCAAGGTGACTTCAGCTCCGGTGTCCCGGAGACCCGATACAGTCCGGTGACCCATGATGACTGGCTGCAAGATGGCATTGGGTCCTTGAGGTCTCCTTCTGACGAACAGCATGCCAGAAGGGTTGCTGGCCGGGTGGCCAGATGATGTCATCTTCTTCTGCTCCGGGCACTGTGTCCGCAGATGGCCAGGCTTGCCACAGGTGTAACACCTACAGTTATTAGTCAGGGCGGGTTTGATGCCGGGGACTGCAGTTTCAGACCGCTGAGAGGCTTGGTTGGCCTGCAGAGGAGGGGGTCGCCGCGTGCGACTTTCCCCCTTTCCAGCCATTTGGTGGAGCTTTGCGATGGTCCGATACCAGAGTACTGATGAAGGTATCGGCCAGGTCTGCTGCGACTTTAGCAGAACCGGGCTTCCGCTCTAGCACAAACTGTCTGACGTCTGCAGGGCAGATGTGCAGGAGCTGATCTGCAATCATGAGATCTTCCAGGGCCTCAAAAGAAGTGTCTTTCAGGCCCCTAGTCCACTGTTGGAATGTGATACGTAAACGGCTTACCACATCCATACAAGAGTCCCTAGGCCCTTTTTGCAGGGACCTGTACCGTTTTCAGTATACTTCAGGAGTTAATCGATATTTCTGAATGATTGCTGCCTTTATGGCGTCATAATCTTCGTCCTGCTCCTCTGGCAGGTCCACATACGCATCCAGGGCCTTGCCTCCTAGCTCTGGTGTCAGGCACCAAGCCCATTGTGCGTGGGGTAAGTGGTACTGATGGCAAGTTTTTTTCAAACGACAGTAGATACATGTCAATGTCACTGTCCTTTTCCATGACTGGAAACTTAGCGGCTGGGCTTGCAGGCAGAGAGGTGTCCCTGTGCTCTAGGGACCTGACCCGGTCGGTGCTGCTGTTGGAGCCTCAACATCTCCAGTTGCTGCCGACGTTCAGCCTCCCTCTGCGCAGCCTCTCTCTCAGCTTGGCGTTCCAGAAACAGCAGGTACCTCTCAGGATCTGTTTCACTGATGCGCTGGAGTGTCTCCTGCATTAGAAAGTCTTTGCTGTCTGCAGGCAATCTGGGGCAAGCCTGCTCCTGCTCCGGCTGCAGCCCAGAAGGGACAGTCGGTAGTATTGCCGGTTCAGTCCCTCTTTGCTCATCTTGTGAGGTCATTACATCTGAACCACTTGCCTCTGGAGTATCGGGAACCCCTTCAGCTTCACGTTCCCCCCCAGTTCTGGTTTGCTTGGATATCATACTCCTGTAGGGCCTTTATCAGTTCTTTACAAGTTTTGTTGCTGGCGTCAAGGCCTCTTGTTGCACACACAGCAGTCAGTTCATCTTTGTTCATCTTCTTATACACTGCTGGCCCAGACATTTTGCAAGCAGAAAACAGAGAACAGAAAGCAGAGATAGAAAGGAGTTGTAGTAGGAAGGAGTTGCTGCTCTATGTCTCTTTAAAAACAAAAGCTATGCACCAGCTTGTCTCTAAGGACTGTTTCCAAAAATGTTACAATCTTTCAGTGCAGAGCTAATTCCCGAACAATGCACTGAATGCTCTTAAGGCGAAACTATCCGACTGCCAACCAGTATGTGACGAATGCGGGTATCAGATCGCTGCCCTCCTCACTGATCGGCGACCAAGGACCCCCCTGATCCAATACCGCACTTGTCACGAACGTAACAATGCCCCTCTCAGGTGCTTTCAGCACAAAGATTTCCCAGTTTGCGGGATCACCATCTAAGTGTCAGCAGCCTGAGAGTGATTGTTACCGGGCTAATTCAAACAATTAACCCTTTCTCTGCCACCACTTCTGGATTTTCCGGCCAGAAGACCCTTATATTAGCAATACCAGTATTTCAGAACATGCCTGTAACACACACTGTCACCTGCAGACAGGGATATTCAGATGCGTTATTCTAAAAACAGTAGCGCTCTTCGAAGGAGCAGATTCGTGATAGTTGCATTAAGAGCTTTAGGGACAAAATTAACACTTTTCAACATAAGGTTTAATAATGAAAAGGTCAAGTTTTAGGTGCAGTAAAATATTTACAGAAAAATAAAAGTACAAAGTGAGACAAATTTACAGCGAAAGAGAACAGATTGAAAATACCCGCATTTGAAATGTCCTTGCTTAATCAGTGTTTTGAAGATGATTTCCTGGTTCCCTGATGTTTGATGTTAAGGTGAGAACTCTCTATCTGATTGTGTCAGTCTCTTTTTCTCTGGACGACCAGGGGTGGGGCCATACCTCTTCTGGCCATTCGTATAAGAGAGGGAGTTTCCTTAGACAATGTCCAGGGCGGACCGTGGAGATACATGCTGCATGGATCATAACTTGTTACTGGATCATCTTACATATTTTACAGTACGAAATGTAATTTCAGCTTGCAATAAGCTTTCATATGACTCCAAACATGAGAATTTTAAAACCTTATAGGACCCTGGGGAGGGAATGGACTAATTCTATCCCTCCTTGGGTAACAAGGGGTGAATGTTTATACTTGAATTATCCGGGCCGAAATTCTACATTCAAATATGTAATGTTCATCACTATGGCATACATATAGCGGAAGTTATGACTGTATGTAAGTTTTCAAATTTTTCATGTTCCAAAGTTATTGAAAGGGGTCAGAATTCCTAAGGGGGGTTATTTACGATATATGGCCTGTCCCACATTGGGTTGTTGTATGTTTTTGTTCAAGATAAGCGGACAGGCCTTCCTGGCCGGCCATAAACCGTAATCAGAGCCTCCCTTTGAAGTTTGGTCTGGCCACAAGCAGAGGGGGTGTAAAGGAAAAGCTTGTTCAAACTGCCATGTCAGAAGGAGAGAGAGAAAAGAAAATGTAACTATTTACGTAGCTTTCCTGCCAAGATGGAGTCAGTGTCGCTTTGGGCCTGGTATCATCACCTCGTGTGGATCTCACGCATGATACCATCACAACGCATATCATGGCCAGTCCTTACCATCCACAAACGAATGGCTTGTGCAAGCGATTCAATGGTACCCTGAAACAAATGCTGCGCACCTTTGTGGAGTCCCAGGGTAAGGACTGGGAAATGTACCTGCCTCATCTGCTGTTCGCTTACAGAGAGGTGCCCCAGGAGTCCACAGGCTTCTCGCCATTTGAGCTGTTGTACGGACGAAGGGTTAGAGGACCCCTGGACCTAATCCGGGAGACCTGGGAGGGCAAGATCGCCGACCCAGAGGTCGCTGTGCTTGATTACGTCCTGAGATTCCGGGATAAAATGGAGACATTGGTAGGGATTGTGCGGGAAAACATGACCCAGGCCCAGACCAGACAGAAATGTTGGTATGACCGCAATGCTAGGGAGCGGGCATACAACATTGGGCAGCTGGTGTATGTTCTGCTCCCCCTGCGGCAGAACAAACTCCAGGCCGCACGGGAAGGCCCGTACCCCATTACCCAGCGTCTGCATGACGTTACTTACCTTGTCCGGTTGGGAGAAGGGAGTAGATGGCAGAAGGCCTTCCATGTGAACATGATCAAAGCCCATCATGAATGCACAGCCTATGCCATGCCGGTCTGCAGCAGGCCGGAGCCTGAAGAGGCTGACCCACTCCTAGACTTGTTAGTTGACACCAGGGAGGTCAACTCTGACCTCCTGATAAATCCCAACCTTATTCCCGCACAGGTACCTGGGCTGAAGGACGTGCTGACAGTCCATGGGAGCCGGTTAACGGGGAAACCGGGGAGGACGGACCTCGCTGTCCATCAGGTGGACACTGGGGCACATCCCCCCCATTAAACAGTCAGCCTATCGCGTCTCTCTGGAGGTACTGGCTGATATGAAGAGGGAAGTGGAGGAGATGCTGCAGCTGGGGGTAAATCGGAGGTCCCACAGTGCTTGGTCGTCCCCAGTGGTCCAGGTCCCCAAAAAGGATCAGACGACCAGGTTCTGTGTGGACTACCGAAAACTGAATGCGATCACCACTGCAGACGCCTACTCCATGCCCCGGATCGATGAGTTGTTGGATAGGCTGGCAGCGGCCCGCTATATCACGATCATGGATCTGAGCAGAGGGTACTGGCAAATTCCTCTGGCCCCTGAAGCTCAGGAAAAGTCAGCTTTCATTACCCCATTCGGCTTGTTAGAATTTACAGTCATGCCATTTGGGATGAAGAACGCCCCCGTCACCTTCCAGTTGGTCATGAATGACTTACTAGAGGGGATGGAAGCCTTTGCCGTGGCTTACCTTGACGACATTGTGGTGTTCAGCCCTACCTGGAAGGATCACTTGGTGCACCTGTCACGGGTCCTGGACCAACTGACAGCTGCCAATCTGACTGTCAAGCCCAGCAAGTGTCAGATCGGCATGACTGATGTCCAGTACCTGGGACACCAGGTGGGAGGAGGCACTCTAAGACCCGGGACGGGAAAGGTGGAGGCCATACTGGCCTGGCCAACCCCTCAAACCAAGAAACAGGTTATGTCATTCTTGGGGACAGCCGGTTACTATAGGAAATTTGTAAGTAACTATAGTAGCCTGGCAAAACCTTTGACTGACCTAACCAAGAAGAAACTGCCCAAAGTGGTGTCCTGGACACCAGAATGTGAGAGGGCATTCCAGGCCCTGAAGGAGGCGTTGGCCAGCGCCCCTGTGCTCCCGACTTCACCCGCCGTTTCTTAGTGCAGACTGATGCCTCTGCCTATGGGTTGGGTGCAGTCCTGAGCCAAGTGGATGACACCGGAGAGGAACACCCCATCCCCTACCTGAGCCGGAAACTTCTTCCCAGGGAATTAGCCTACGCCACGATTGAAAAAGAATGTCTCGCGATCGTGTGGGCTCTCCCGAAGCTGTAGACGTACCTCTATGGGAGGCACTTCACGGTAATCACCGATCACAATCCCTTGAGCTGGCTAAATCATGTTGCTGGGGAGAATGGTAAGCTCCTTCGTTGGAGCTTAATCCTTCAGCAATATGATTTCACCATCCAGCACAAGAAAGGCAGCGCCCATGGGAATGCTGATGGTCTGTCTCGCCAAGCTGAGCCGCAGGCGTGGATTGCGTCAGGACGGGAATCGTGTTCCCCTCCCATGCAACCACCTCAGGGGAGAGATGTGATGGTATCACGCGTGAGACCCACGCAAAGTAATGATACCAGGCCCGAAGCGACACTGACTCCATCTTGGCAGGGAAGCTACGTAAATAGTTACGTTTTTTTTCTCTCTCTCCTTCTAACACGGCCGTTAGAACAAGCTTTTCCTTTACACCCCCCCTCTGTCCTTGGCAGATCAACTACAAAGGAGGTTCTGATTACAGTTTATGGCTGGCCAGGAAGGCCCTGTCCGCTTATCTTGAACACAAACATACAACAAACCAATGTGGGGCAGGCCATATATCGTAAATCACCCCCCAGGAATTCTGACCCTTTCAATAACTTTGGAACAACATGAAAAGTTAAAAAAACTTACATACAGTCATAACTTCCGCTATACGTATGCCATAGTGATAAACATAACATATTTGAATGTAGAATTTCGGCCTGGATAATTCAAGTGTAAACATTCACCCCTTGTTACCCAAGGAGGGATAGAATTAGTCCATTCCCTGCCCAAGGTCCGGGAAGGTCTCAGAATCCTCGTGTTTGGAGTAATTTGAAAGCTTTATGCAAGCTGAAATTAAATTTCTTGCTGTAAGATATGTTGGACGGTCCAATCCCAAGTTATGATCCATGCATTATTATGAGGCATGTATCTCCACGGCCTGCTCTGGACATTGTCTAAGGAAACGCCCTCTTATACGAATGGCCAGGGAGGTATGGCCCCACCCCTGGTGGTCCAGAGAAAAAAGGACCGTCAAGAGCAATTGGGAGTTCTCACCTTCCATCATTGAAACATCAGAGAACCAGGAAATCATCTTCGAAACACTGATTAGGCACGGACATTTCAAATGCAAGGTATTTCTTTTTTCATTCTGTCCCTTTGCTGTAAATTTGTCTCAATCTTGCAACCTTCTTTTATTTTTCTGTAAATATTTTACTGCACCTAAAACTTGACCTTTTCATTATTAAACTTTATTTTGAAAAGGGTTAATTTTGTCCCTAAAGCTCTTAATGCAACTATTCCGAATCTGTTCCTTTGAAGAACGCTACTGTTCTTAGAATAACGCATCTGAATATATCTGTCTGCGGTGACAGGGTGTGTACAGGTGGTTATTCTGAAATACTGGTATTGCTAGAATACGGGTCTTCTGGCCGGAATCCAGATGTGGTGGTAGTGAAAGGGTTAATTGTTTGAATTGGCTCTCAGGCGGTTGGCATTTAGACGGTGGTCCCGCAAACTGGGAAATCTTTGTGCTGAAAGCAGCTGAGAGTGGCATTGTTACGTTCATGACAAGTGCGGTATTGGATCAGGGGGGTCCTCAGTTGCCGTTCGGTGAGGAGGGCAGCGATCTGATACCCGCGTTCGTCACAGTATGGCCCAGAGGAGAACTCATGGGAACCCAAGGACAACATCCATGCCAAAGAGCTTATTGAAGAACTGAGATCCCGGTTGGGCATCCGGAGGCTGACCCTTGGGGGGGGCAATGTTAGGAAAATGGACCTTGCGCGCTAATGGCGCCAGTAGCGGCCATTTAAGCAGGACAGCACCAGGAAGCAAGTGCTGTCTGTTCTACAGCGTTTGTGTGTTCCTGAAGCAACCTGTGATCCTGATTGTTTGTTCCTGTGATCCAGCTTGTCTTGACCCTGCTATTGATCTCCGCCTGCACCGACCCCGGCTTCCACGACCACTCTTCTGCCTGCTCCCTTGTACCTCGCTGCCCGCCTCTTAACAAACTCTGCTTGTACCCGACTACTCTTCAGCCTGACCTATCTGTACTGTTCTGCCAGCCCATTACCGACCTGGCCTTCATCGCTACGCTTCAGCTTGCACGAGTACCAGACGGACCAGAGCACCACCACCAGTGACCCAGTCCGACCCTCGTGCCTCCCTGCACTCCTGAGCTCCCTGTCTGCTCTACTAGGGGTTCAGAAATCAGGGTCGTAAGAGAGGTTGCCCACTGCATAAGTCAGACTCAACCACCAGGCACGTGACCGCTACACTATTTTTTTCAAAGTGCCAACACTGCAATTAGTGACAGCCACAGATAATGCTTGCAAGGGCCTCTCACCAAGCCCAGTGACACAGCCACAACGTTTCCTCCAAACAGATGTCCTCTCACTCTCGGTTTCCCATGGCGAAACCCGCAGCTGGCACTGCAGGGGCTGTATCCTCACAGCCGCTCTGTTCCCTGGCTCACAGTGTGCTGCTCCAGTGTCTGTCTCTCTCTCTCTCTCTCTCTCGTGGAACCATCAGGGTTGAAACAGTCGCACTTGTGATTGGGCCCTGCCATTCCACTACTGTGGGGGGCCCCAAGACAGCAGGAAAGGCTTCCTGTCCAGCTCCTGATGTAATGGCCGCAAGGAGGGTGAGCTCTAACACCGTTGGTAATGACTTCCAGGACTTGGCTCCAGTGACTTGCTCGCAGCTTGTGTGAGGAGTTTCAGGTCCCGCAAGCTGTGATTACTCTCTGTGGCAGATGCATCTCTCCCTCTCTCCCACTTTTTCCCCCCTCCTGAATCACACACGAACTGAAGCCCCCTCCGCCTCGGCTCGGATATCACAGACAGGAGGAGGGGGAGGAGAATGGACACAGCATCAACTAGACGGGACGTGCTGATCTGAGGTTTGTACTGAATAAGAATGCTTGGCACTTGCAGGGGAAGGAGACACAGGGAAGGGAACTCAGAGAGGGGGGCAAGTTGTCAAAGAAGGATACTTGCAGTGATTTTGAAGGGATAAGAGGATGCTGTATGTGCTAGGAGGCACTTTGGGAGTGGAGAGAACTTGTGCTGGGGGGGTAATATGTTTTATTCAACCCCCCCTTCTAGCACAAGTTCTCTCCTCTCCCAAAGTGCCCCACACACATACCGCATCCTCTTATCCCTCCTAATCACTGCAAGTATCCTTCTTTGACAACTTGCCCCCTTCCCTGTGTCTCCTTCCCCTGCAACTTGCCCCTCCCCCCCTTCAAAGAGAGGCTGGCTGTTATTGAGGGGACAATTATGGTGTCTGGGATCCCGGACACCTCGAGAGAGATACGGGGCAATCACCCCAGGTACTCGCGCTAGTGCCCACCTGTCAGACAAGTTATTGGGGCCAAGTGCAGGAACTTTTTCGGCACTGGGCTCCAGGACTCAAGGCCAGTTCACACCACAAATCTCAAAGGAATGCACTGTGCGTTCTTGTGTGATTCACATGCCTTCAAGGTGCTGTGCAATTTCAGCCCTTTCATTTGAATGGGCTGAAATTGTGTCGGCCTGCACCAAGAGCTGTGCATGCACTACTTTACAAAACACACAACAACTGGATCACATGGTACTGCTGATCATACAATCTGGTGCAGGCAAACACTGCGTTTGCAACCTGCATTTGGGGAGTCATTAAAGGAGAAGTCCAGCCAAAGCTCATTTGGCTGTACTTCTTCTATGGATCACAGGAGTGCAATTCGTTCTGCACTCCTGTGACCTGTTTTCAGCAGGGAGCGGACTGAAATCCGTTCTCTGCTGACGTCACCAATGTCAGTCTAGGCACCGCGTCATCCAGACCATGGAATCTGGATCCGCCAGGTATCTGGACTGACACCCGGCTCAGCCTCTCAGCGAGCCGCTGAGAGCCTGAGACGGCCACTCCCTACCCCCTCCACAGCTCAGCAATCCAGTGAGTATGGAGAGAGAAGAGCAGAGAGCTGTGACTCAGTCTACAGCTCTCTGCTCACGGAAATGTGAAAACCAAGCAATCGCTCGGTTTTCAGTGTAGAGGGGACAGATGCAGCATCGGACCAAAGCTGCATTCACCTAGGTAAGAATGAACGGGGGGAAAAAAAAAAAAAACCCCATACTTCTCTTTTAAATTGACACCTGCTACAGATCGCTTTGGCAGTGCATCTTGAATGCAGTGTGGGAAACACGCACAAAACGCAGGTTTCCCTCACTGCATTCTGGTGTGAACAGACCCTTAGTCCAGATACACAGGATTTCATTTGTATCTCAGGTAGATCCCACCAAAACTAGGACAGTTGGGATGTATGGATTTGTATTAGATGGGGAGTGGATTTGTGTTTTGGGGGGGGGGGGTTTAATGAGAAGGGGGATTTGGGTAGTAAGATTTGTGACAGAACTGGGGAGAATACTTATCTTTGGGCTTCAGGATAGAACCCGAATGAAAGATTTTCCCCATAAATTGAAGCATAAGGGATTCTTGGGTGTGCCTGTTAGTAACCGGTTAGCACATATGTAATCATGAAATATATAAGCTATATCTGTACAGTTCATAACATAAAATGTGACTGCTCCTACCTTCATGCCCTCCTGGTATAATACGTTGGCAGTGCCCATACATGCATCCCAGACCTCGGATACATTGGGAATCCTTCCTGCAGTACTGGCCTTCATGACGTAGTGCAACACATAAGCCAAAGTGATGGTCACAAAACAAGCCACGCCCACAACCACGGTCATGATTACATGTTACCTAAAAGTTACAGACAAGTTTAGAGGCATTTAGTTACATTCGTTTAGGATTATCTATTACATTTAAATCTATTAAACCTAAGAACAAACAACAACATAGCAAATGGGGAAGGTGTTCTGCAGTCCACAGAAAGAACTGGGAACAACACTGATAGCAGTCAGCAGAGCTAGAAAGCACAGGGAGTTATCAGCTCCCAAGATTTTTGGATTCACATTTTTCTTTCGCCCTTACCTAACAAATATAACAAAATGCTTTTAGTGGTATATTTAACAGATCAAACTGGAGGAAATATTATATAAATACTTTAATATTTTATTTGGTTCTAAATATTGGATAGCAAGTAGGGATGGGCCAAACACCCCTCGGCTCGGTTCGCACCAGAACATGCGAACAATCAAAGTTTGTGCGAACATTCACCCCTCACATTTTTGTAATTATTTTATTCTAACTTTTCTCGTAACAACACTGAAGAAATGACACTTTGCTATGCAATGTAAAGTAGTGAGTCTACAGCTTGTATAACAGTGTAAATTTGCTGTCTCCTCAAAATAACTCAACACACAGGCATTAATGTCTAAACCGCTGGCAACAAAAGTGAGTACACCCCTAAGTGAAAATGTCCAAATTGGGCGCAAAGTATCAACATTTTGTGTGGCTACCATTATTTTCCAGCACTGCCTTAACCCTCTTGGGCATGGAGTTTACCAGAGCTTCACAGGTTGCCACTGCAGTCCTCTTCCACTCCTCCATGACGACATCACGGAGCTGGTGGATGATAGAGACCTTGCGCTCTTCCACCTTCCATTTGAGGATGCCCCACAGATGCTCAATAGGGTTTAGGTTTACGTCTGGAGACATGCTTGGCCAGTCCATCACCTTTACCCTCAACTTCTTTAGCAAGGCAGTGGTTGTCTTGGAGGTGTGTTTGGGGTCATTATCATGTTGGAATACTGCCCTGCGGCCCAGTCCCTGAAGGGAGGCGATCATGCTCTGCTTCAGTAAGTCAAAATACATGTTGGCATTCATGGTTCCCTCAATGAACTGTGGGTCCCCAGTGCCGGCAGCACTCATGCAGCCGCAAACCATGACACGCCCACCACCATGATTGACTGTAGGCAGGACACACTTGTCTTTGTACTCCTCCCCTGGTTACCGCCACACACGCTTGACAACATCTGAACCAAATACATTTATCTTGGTCTCATCAGATCAAAGGACACGGTTCCAGTAATCCATGTCCTTAGTCTGCGTGTCTTCAGCAAACTGTTTGCGGGCTTTCTTGTGCATCGTCTTTAGAAGAGGCTTCCTTCTGGGAAGACAGCCATGCAGACCAATTTGATGCAGTGTGTGAAGTATGGTCTGAGCCAGGGCTTGACAAATTTGCCTTGAATCTAGGAGCCGGCTAAAAAAGTTAGGAGCCAGTTTTTTATAGCGTAGTGTTGGGTTGTCAGCGCCAGGGGTAAGACAAGTAATTTGCGCCCCTAACCCTAACTTACTCACAGCAGAGCAGCCAGTCAATAACTCCACCGTTACATCAGGGTTATAGGCTGGCCAGAAAGAGTGACACTAAAAAATCTGTTATAGGGGGAAACTCCTTATTATGCCGAATGCATTCGTGACTGCGACATGTAAAACGCCCTCATGTGCTGCCTAATGGAGCTTAAGGGAGGCCAATGGTGGGTGGCAAAAACATGTCTCTACTGCACATTTTTACCACCCAACTTGCACATCTAAACAAAGCCTGAGTGACATTGTAAATAAAATACAAAAAAAAGGTGAAAAGTATTCCAGCGCGGCTGATCTTCTGCTGCCTCTTTGCAGCCACTTCCTGCCTACATGTGTGTCCCCCACGGTGACTTTTCATTGCCCTGGTGGGTTTCCGGTCACCACGAAATACTGGAGCCCAGCTGCACAGAGTGGTAATTGTTGATGGTACACAGGGCTTTATCACAATTCTGTTGCTTAGAATAAAGGTCACATTTCTTGCAGTGTAACATCATCTGTCATATTATACCAAAAAAAATAAAAAAATGGGCTAACTTATTCATTAAAGTGTATTTTTTCCAAAAAATTGCGATTGAAAGACCGCTGCGCAAATACCGTGTGACATAAAATATTGCAGCAACCACCATTTTATTCTCTAGGGTCTCTGCTAAAAAAATAATATATAATGTTTGGGGGTTCCAAGTCATTTTCTAGCAGAAAACACTGGATCTTTAATTTTAAGCCACTAATATGATTAAGGGTTTAGTCTTTAAATGGTTAAACTTTCCTGATAACAGCCCAGGAGATCATTGCTTTGAAAGAAGAAGATACATTGTTGTGTTTCTTCTTCTAACTCTCAACAACTATTCCCGTGCAGCCAGCCAAGTGTAACAGCTGTTAGATGAAGCCGTGAACGGCTCTCGGCTCTCGCTGAATCTGAAACTGAATCTGCCTCGCTGTTTTAACATGGGGAGAGAAGGAACGGCTGTCACTCGCCAGGATGCGATTTCTGGTCGCCATGGCGACCTGGCGCCCGGGGTTTGTCGATGCCTGGTCTGAGCACTGACAGTGTGATCCCACACCCCTTCAATCTCTGCAGCAATGCTGGCAGCACTCATAAATCTATTTTACAAAGACAACCTCAGGATATGACGCTGAGCACGTGCACTCAACGTCTTTGGTCGACTATGGCGAGGCCTGTTCTGAGTGGAACCTATCCTGTTAAACCGATGTATGGTCTTGGCCACCATGCTGCAGCTCAGTTTCAGGGTCTTGGCTATCTTCTTATAGCTTAGGCCATCTTTATGTAGAGCAACAATTCTTTTTTTTCAGACCCTCAGAGAGTTCTTTGCCTTGGGGTGCCATGTTGTACTTCCAGTGACCAGTATTAGAGAGTGAGAGCAATAACACCAAATTTAACACACCTGCTCCCCATTCACACCTGAGACCTTGTAACACTAATTAGTCACATGACACCGGGGAGGGAAAATGGCTAACTATGCCCAATTTGTACATTTTCACTTAGGGGTGTACTCACTTTTGTTGCCGGCGGTTTAGACATTAATGGCTGTGTGTTGAGTTATTTTGAGGGAACAGCAAATTTATCCTGTTCTACAAGCTGTACACTCACTACTACATTGTAGCAAAGTGTAATTTCTTCAATGCTGTTATATTATAAGTTATAATAAAATATTTACAAAAATGTGAGGGGTGTACTCACTTTTGTGAGATACTGTATATGCCAATTATTGCCCTAAAAAGTGTATGGGGACCCGGGTCCTGCCCTAGAAGACATATTAATGCAAAAAAAAGTTTTTAAATCAATTGTTTTTTCAGGAGCAGTGATTTTAATAATGCTTAAAGTGAAACAATAAAAATGAAATATTCCTTTAAATAATGTGCCTGGGGGGGGGGGGGGGGTTCCTTAGTCTGCCTGTAAAAGGGCACACCTCTGTGATGTTTAAAACTGTGCCAGAGCAAAATAACATTTGTGAAGGAAAAATTGTCATTTATTATCGAGGCTGTAATGTATTGCCAGCTCCCGGCAATATACAAAAAAAAAAAAAAAAATCACTGAAAAAATTTGCGCCAAAATTATTTTAAAAAATGACTTGGTGTCCCCCCTAAAATCCAAACCAGACCCTTATCCGAGCATGCAACCTGGCCGGCCAGGATGGGGGCGGAGGGGGACGAGCGAGCGCCCCCCCCTCCTGAACCGTACCAGGTTACATGTCCTCAACATGGGGAGTATGGGTGCTTTGGGGCAGGGGGGCACTGTGCCCCCCACCCCAAAGCAACTTTGTCCCCATGTTGATGGGAACAAGAGCCTCTTCCCCACAACCCTGGGCTGTGGTTGTGGGGGTGCGTGGGGGGGGGGGGGGCGCTTATCGGAATCTGGAAGAAAAAAAAAATAAAAAAAAAGAAGAAAAACACAGTCCTTTATTAAAAAAGAAAAAAAAACGAACAGCTCCTCCTCTATGGGAGGGCTCCAGTCGACTGAGCTCTCTTTGTTTTGATGTTTTATTTATAGTGATGGACGGGGCCACCCAGTGATGTAATTGAGTGATCCGCCCCTCTGATGTCACATGACGCCAGAAGGAGGCAGGGTCACCCATACATCACCTGGTGGCCCCGCCCTGCACTATAAATAAAATGTCAACACAAAGTCAGCGCAGACGGTGGCAGCCCTCCCATGGAGGATGAGCTGTATGCGCCGTCTTCAGCAAAGCATTATGAGGCGCACTTGCCAATCGCCCACCATGGACCGGCAAAGTGGCTCGATATCGTGAACGACCACCACCTGACAGCGGTTGTGAGATCGCAAGCGTGCCAACGGAGGTGTGCTCGCGTGCTCACTGTGTTATGGGGGAGCCAGGGAGCGGGTAGGGCAAACTCTATGTCCGCTGGCTACCCACGATCACTCCCCCGCAGTGACAGAACGCGGGTCTGTAAACACACGGATCTCCATTTTGACAGGGGAGAAGAGTGTGATCGCAGCTTCCCTGTGTATGGGAGCCACAATCACTCTCCTCCCCCAGTCAGCCTAGCCCCCATACAGTTAGAACACACACAGGGAACACAGTTAACCCCTAGAGCGTCCCCTGCAGGTTAACCCGTTCCCTGCCAGTGACATTTATACAGTAATCAGTGCATTTTCATAGCACTGATCGCTGTATAAATGCCAATGGTCCCAAAAAAAGTGTCAAAATTGTCCAACATGTCTGCCGCAATGTTGCAGTCCCACTAAAAATCGCAGATCGCTGCCATTACTAGTAAAAAATAAATGAAAACCCCATAAATGAATTCTCATCATACGTAAATGTGGCAACTTTTGCGCAAACCAATCAATATACACCGAGTGCATTTTTTTTTTACCAAAAATATGAGGAAGAATATAAATTGGCCAAAACTGATGAAAATTTTTTTTTTTTATATATTTTATTTGGATATGTATTTTAGCAAAAAGTAAGAAATATTGTTTTTTTTTCAAAATTTTCGCTCTTTTTTTTGTTTATAGCGGTGATCAGAAGTGACGCAAAGGTGATCAAATGCCACCAAAAGAAAACCAGAGTTAGACTTACCGGTAACTCTTTTTCTAGGAGTCTTCCAGGACAGCCTCTGAGATATAGGACTCCTCCCTCCGGGACAGGAAACACATTCACCCAATTCCTTAAAAGGCAGTCCTCCAGGCCTCCTCCCTCAGTCCTCACAAGAACCTGCCGGAAAGCACTGAAAGACATAACACACTTGCCAAACATTAGTACATAACACCTGTACCAAATCACAAGATTAGGGTGGGAAACCCAGGCTGTCCTGGAAGACTCCTAGAAAAAGAGTTACCGGTAAGTCTAACTCTGGTTTTCCCCTCTCGTCTTCCAGGACAGCCTCTGAGATGATAAGCAAGAAACTTACATTACTAGGGCGGGCCATTGCCTGGAGGACCCCTCGTCCGAATGACTGTTCCCTCTCCGAAAACAGATCCAGACGGTAATGCCTCGCAAAGGTGGATTAGCTGGACCATGTTGCTGCCCTGCAGATCTCCTCCGGAGTGGCACCGGCCCTCTCGGCCCATGTAGTCGACATGGCCCTAGTTGAGTGTGCTTTGACTAGAGGCACCTGCTTCCCTGCCAATCTGTATGCCTCCTCTATTGTCAATCTAATCCATCTTGCGATGGAGGACTTGGATGCCTTGCACCCTTTTCGTATCCCCAAAAAATTTACAAACAAGGAATCGGACTTCCTACCGTCCTTACTGACCTCTAAATATTTTAGAAGGGACCTTCTTACGTCCCATAAACCAACCTTCTTTTCTCCCCCGACTTCCAAGGAAAAAAAGGTGGGCAGAACGATGTCCTGCGTTCTATGAAAGGTAGTAACAACCTTTGGGAGGAACCCCGGGTCGGGTTTTAGCACCACCCGGTCCTCAAAAATTAACAAAAAAGGCTCTCTCACCGAAAGCGCTTGTAATTCACACACCCTCCTAGCTGATGTGATCGCTACCAGAAAAACTGTCTTTAGAGCTACCCATTTCAGCCCTACTTCCTCCAAGGGCTCAAACGGACTCTCTGTAAGTGCCTTCAGGACTAGAGAAAGATCCCAAGAGGGGCAGGCCAGCCCCTTAACTGGCCTGGACCTCGCAAGGGCCTTAAAGAAATTTTTCACGAAACGATCCTGCTGGAGTGAGGTCTGCAGAAAAACACTTAGGGCCGCAGCTTGTACCTTCAGCGTAGCTACTGAAAGGCCCAATTCTACGCCAGCTTGGAAGAAGTCCAAGATCTGTGGGATACCTGGACACTGGTGCCCCTCTTCCACTAACCAGGTGTTAAAACGCTTCCAGACCTTGGTGTAAATGTCCCTGGTGACGGGTTTACGACAATTCAGCAAGGTACGGATTACCCTTTCTGAGAACCCCTGAACTCTCAGCAACTGTTCTTCAGATACCAGGCCGTCAACCTGAGGGCCTCCACCCCAGGGTGGAGAACTGGTCCCTGGGCGATCAGATCCGGTCTCACCGGGAGAGAAAAATGGTGGTCCTACTGCCAGATCTTTGATGCTGGCAAACCAAGGTCTCTTTGGCCAGAAGGGAGCCACCAAGAACAGATCTGTTCTTTCTTTTCGGAATTTCTGCAGCACTGCCGCCACCAACCTTACTGGCGGAAAGGCATAACACAGGCTGCAATTCCATCTGCAAGCGAGGGCATCTATCCCTGATGCCTGACTGCGAGGATCCAGGGACAAAAACCTGGTGACCTTCCTGTTCTCCTCTGAGGCGAAGAGGACTATCTCCGGCCGACCCCATCTTCGAACTATCTGTCCGAACACCTCCCTGTTGAGAGACCACTCGTCCTGCTTTATACGCTGACGACTGAGAAAGTCTGCCAAGGAGTTTTGAGTGCCCTTCAGATGGACTGCCGACAGCGAGGCCAGATTTTGCTCGGCCCAAGTGAAGAGCTCGCCCGCTATCTTCTGTAGAGGAGGACTTCTTGTTACCCCCTGCTTGTTGACATACGCGACTGCTGCCACACTGTCCGTCCGAATCTGTAGGTGCTGTCCCTTTAACTGCGTCTGGAAGGCTAGAAGAGCCCTCTGAATTGCCAAGAGCTCTCTCTGGTTTGACGATCTCTTGGATTCCTCTGGAGACCACGACTCCTGAACCCAGTCGCCTTCCAGATGGGCTCCCCACCCGAAGGCGCTGGCATCTGTCGTCACTACCTGAGCCGCTGGTCTGATCCATTCCAACCCCTGGCCTAGATTGTGCAGAGATCTCCACCACCATAAAGACCTCCTGACCCTGCTCGGTAGGGGCATAAAGTGGTCCAACCTCTCTTGGTCGCCCTTCCAACAGGCTAGCAGATGATTCTGAAGCGGACGCTGATGACATCTCGCCCAGGGGACTGCCAGGAAACAGGAAGTCATCAGACCTACCACTCCCATGACTTCCCTGACCCGAGCCTCCCGACTGGTCTGAAGTTGTGCCACTGCCAGACCCACTTTCTCGATTTTTTCTGGCGGAAGAAAAATCTTCCCCCTCTTGGACGAGATTGTGTAACCCAGATAGCGTACCTCCTGGGAAGGAACAAGTTGAGACTTGTCCTGGTTTATAAGCCACCCAAGGTCCTCTAGGAACCTCCGTGCCTCCTACACATCCTTCGTCAATTGCTCTTCTGACCGAGCAATAAACAGGAGGTCGTCCAAGTAAGGGGTCACCGTTATGGCTCTGAGGCGTAGTGGGGCTAGAGCCTCTGCCAGTACCTTTGTAAATATCCTCGGAGAGGATGCTAGCCCAAAAGGAAGTGCCCAAAACTGGAAATGCCAAATCTCTGCATCCATCCTGACGGCCAACCTTAGGTATTTCTGACAATCCTGGTGGATCGGAATATGGAGGTACGCATCCCTTAGATCCACCGTTGCCATATAACAATCTGGGAACAGGAGATTGGACACCGTAAATATCGACTCCATCCTGAACCGCTTGTACCTCCGGTATCCGTTCAATGGCCGGAGATTGAGGATCAACCTGAACTTCCCCGAAGGCTTCTTGACCACGAAAACATGGGAATACACCCCCTGCTGTCGTTCCTCCTCCGGTACTTCGTTTTCTTTTCTGGGAAGGCCTTTTTTCTATCCTGGGTTCGTTCCAGAGCCTCCTGCAATCCAGCCCCAAAAAAGATGGTCTCCTGAGAAGGGTAGGCCGCAGAGCTTAAGCTTAGATGCCGCGTCCCCCGACCATGCCTTCAGCCACACTGCTCGTCTGGCTGCGTTTACTAACGCCGCTGACCTGGCTGCCAGTTTAACTGACTCCTCTGAAGAGTCCGCCAGGAACCCCACTGCCTTAATAGCAGTGGGAAAGATTTAAGGAGTTGCTGCCTAGATGTACCTGCAGCAATGTGGGACTGTAGCTTTGTCAGCCAGCACTCCAAATTCCTGGCGACGCAAGTTGCCGCCAAGGCTGGTTTGAGCCCAATAGCTGCTGCATCCCAAGCCCTTTTCAGCAGCACGTCCACTCTCCTGTCCATAGGATCCTTAAGTGACCCATGATCATCCAACGCCAAGTCCGTTTTCTTCGAGACTTTGGCTAACGGAGCGTCCAACTATGGGACTTTGTTCCAGGGATGCTCTGAACCCTTCTCAAAAGGGAACCTACGCTTAAGGTTTCCAGAAAAAAAGGGCCTTCTTTCTGGATGTTCCCACTCCAGCAAAATCGTTTCTACCAAGGACTTATGAACTGGGAAAACTCTGGCCTTCTGCGCACTAGACCCAAGGTATAGGCGGTCGTGCTTAGACAGTTGTACCGTTTCTTCTTTAATTTCTAAATTTTCATAAATAGCCTTAAGTAAATCCCCCACATCGTCCAGTGATAGCTTATATCTGGACCCCCTGGGGGAATCATCCTCATCCTCCGGCTCAGAATCAGAGTCTGCCTGAGAGGCTGTGAGTAATCTGGCGTCCCTGTCCTCACTGTCCTCTAAACTTGGTTCTGACAGTGAAGGCATACTAGCCGCTCTAGACAGAGGAACAGAGACCCCCTGTACTCTGTCCATCATCCCCTTAAAAGACTGGAGAGTGGATGCAATCTCATCCTTAACAGACGTTAGGATGCTACTGCAAGAGGCCGCCGTGTCTTCCCTGACTAGCCTACTAACACAGTCAGCACACAGTAGCTTCTCCCAGCTTGGGGCCATCTTTGCTCCACATACTGCACATTTTCTTCTGGGCTGCTGGCTCTTCTCGGTCCTGACCTAGAACCAGATGGAGCAGAGAAAAAAACAACAGTTATCCCAACTCCATCAAACCACCCAGTGCTGGGAAAACCACAGAGTGCCACCACCTGTAGAGTATAGGAGAGAAGACCCCCCATACCTCTTCCTCCTCATCCACCTCCCCCCCAGTGTAAAATACGTGGACCACGTCCCACACTTACCTGGGAGGTGCCGGTGCCCACTGGACCGGGGTCCACTGCCTGCGATGCAGCTGCTTCCATCGGTCCAGGTGATTTCTCACAGGCTCCCGGGTGCCTGTAGCGTCCTCCACCACGCCTTCTGGAGACAGGAAGCACTCTCCAGGCGCCCTCTGATGACCACTTCCTGGCAGGAAGTTAACCTCACTTCCTGCCTTTGGAAAGCAGAAACCCCACCTCCACGCATGCTTCCCCGTCTGGAAAGCCTGACTGCCTCCTACTCGAACTAACGCTCCCAGCACGCTTGTTCGCGATCTCGCTGCCAACGGACGCCCCGGGCGCCCGTTCGTGCCCAGGCCTCCCTGCCTGCACGGCCAGGTAAGCCAGAGATCAGCTTTCCGCTGACGAGATGGGGACTGCCAGGTCACCGAGGCTCTGCTCTCTCCGAGCTTCTGATAGTGGGGGACCCGCTACCTCTCTCCTCCCTGCATACTGGACAGAGGGGTGCGCAGGCAAAACACAACTACGGTACGCCAGGTCTCCAACTCAGTCACCCCTGAGACATGGAGCTCCAAAAATGCTTCCCTCCATGCTTCCTTCCCGTCCGGCAGGAAACACAAAAAACTGAGGGAGGAGGCCTGGAGGACTGCCTTTTAAGGAATTGGGTGAATGTGTTTCCTGTCCCGGAGGGAGGAGTCCTATATCTCAGAGGCTGTCCTGGAAGACGAGAGGGGAAAGCTCTATTTGTGGGGAAAAAATGATGCAAATTTTGTTTGGGTACAACTTTGCACGATTGTGCAATTGTCAGTTAAAGCAACGCAGTGCCGAATTGCAAAAAGTGCTTTGGTCCTAAAGTGGGAAATCCTTCCAAGGCTGAAGTGGTTAAAGTGGTTGTTAAGCCACAATTATAACTCACTGCCAGCACCTTCAATATATTAAAGCACAGCACACTGTATATATACCGTATATACTCGAGTATAAGCCGACCCGAATATAAGCCGAGGCACCTAATTTTACCACAAAAAACTGGGAAAAGTTATTGACCTGAGTATAAGCCTAGGGTGGCAAATGCAGCAGCCAGAACACAGGAATTGTAGCCAGAACACAGGGACAGGGAGCCAGAACACAGGGACAGGGAGCCAGAACACAGGGATTATAGCCAGAACTCAGGGATTGTAGCCAGGACACAGAGACTGTAGCCAGAACACAGGTATTGTAGCCAGGACACAGGGATTGTATACAGGACACAGGGATTGTATACAGGACACAGGGATTGTATACAGGACACAGAGACTGTAGCCAGAACACAGGTATTGTAGCCAGGACACAGGGATTTTATACAGGACACAGAGACTGTAGCCAGAACACAGGTATTGTAACCAGGACACAGGGATTTTATCCAGGACACAGACTGTAGCCAGAACACATAAGGGATGAGTAAGGTAGATTCACATTAAACAGAGCTGTGCTACTTCTAAGAGCCATTCTGTGCTGTGTAAGTGTGATTAAACACATTGGAATGCAAAGAATGCAGAAAGAGAGCTGCAGCTCTTCATGGAGATCAGGAGGTAGGCGGGACTGAACAGCTAACATCAGCTTGTCCCGCCCACCTCCCGACATCAAGCTGAGAATCTGACACCTCTCTCAGCATTCTCTGCATTCCAATGTGATTAATCACACTTACAAAGCACAGAACGGCTCTTAGAAGCAGCAGGGCTCTGTTTAATGTGAATCTACTCATCACCCACAGACACTGACTCGAGTATAAGCCGAGGGGGGTCTTTTTCAGCACAAAAAATGTGCTGAAAAACTCAGCTTATACTCGAGTATATACGGTATATATTTTACAAAAACGAGGCTTGTAAATACCCATTTAGAGCTGTTTTAAGGCCGCTCATGTGAATCGCGGCTAGGATTGCCACCTTTTCTCCAAGCCAGGCCTGAACACATTAGCGGTGCACAGGATTTTTTTCCTGTAGTATACACCAGTGTTTCTCAACCTGTGGTACGCGTACCCCTTGGGGTACGTGCACCATGGGCAGGGGGTACGCCGCACAGAGCCGAGTGAGACTCCTCATTCTCACTCTTGCTGCAGCGTCCTCCTGTCACAAGCCTGCCGTCCGGAGAGAGACAATCTGAGCGAGCAACTCTCTGGGTGGCTCAGTGAGGTTGCAGAGGGGTGGGGGATGCAGCCTGCACCTGGATGACCCCCGACGGAGGGTCCCGGAGGCATGATTCTTCAGCCGGATGTGCCGGCGCCATGCTCTCCCTATGCTCAATCCTGCAGCGGCCATCCAGAGAGTGACAGTCTGAGCGAGCATCTCTCCGGATGGCTGCACACTGCATCCTCCTCCGCCCACTGCCGAGGGTGAGGGGGGTTCTGATGGAGGGGGGTGATGTGAAGGGGGTCTGCACTAATGGAGGGGGGGGATTTCCTA
>BLSH010457960.1:221698-257576 GCA_018402905.1 Glandirana rugosa | reverse complement strand
GGTTTACGTGGGAATAGTCACGTTACGGGTGGTTTACGTCATGTCTGGGGGGTAGTGGGGTCTGCAATGATGGAAGAGGGGTCTGCTCTGATGGAGAGGGGTTATCCTGAGGGAAGGGGGTCTGCACTTTTTGAGGGGGTTATCCTGAGGGAGGGGGTCTGCACTGATAGAGGGGGGCTATCCTGAGGGAGGGCGGTTATACTGAGGGAGGGGGGTCTGCACTGATGGAGTGGGGTGGTTTATCATGAGGGGGTCTGTACTGATGAAGGAGAGGGGATTTATCCTGAGGGGGGTCTGCACTGATGGAGGAGGGGGTGGTTTATCCTGAAAGGGGCTGCACTGATGGAAGAGGGGGCTAGTTTATACTGATGGGGGGTCTGTACTGCATTTGGTGGGCATTGCACTGATAAGGGTGCATTTGGTGGGCACTGCACTGAGGCTGCATTTTGGTGGGGATGGGCACTGATGAGGCTGCATGTGGTGGATACTGCACTGATGAGGCTGCATTTGGTGGGCGCTGCATAAGGTGGGCACTGCACTGATGAGGCTGCATTTGGTTGGCACTGCACTGATGAGGCTGCATTTGGTGGGCACTGCACTGATGAGGCTGCATTTGGTGGGCACTGCACTGATGAGGCTGCATATGGTGGGCACTGCACTGATGAGGCTGTATTTGGTGGGCACTGCACTGATGAGGCTGTATTTGGTGGGCATTGCACTGATGAGGCTGCATATGGTGGGCACTGCACTGATGAGGCTGCATATGGTGGACACTGCACTGATGAGGCTGCATATGGTGAGCACTGCACTGATGAGGCTGTATTTGGTGGGCATTGCACTGATGAGGCTGCATATGGTGGGCATTGCAGTGATGAGGCTGCATATGGTGGGCATTGCACTGATGAGGCTGCATATGGTGGGCACTGCACTGATGAGGCTGCATATGGTGGGCACTGCACTGGTAGGCTTCATGTGTGTGCATCTGTCCACCTGTCTGTTAATTTTGTATTATGTGTGGGTGTCATTGTGTTCGTGTGTGTGTGTGCGTGTGTGTGTGTGTGTGTGTGTGTGTGTGTGTGTATCTGTCACTGCAGCATGCACACATACAGTGATATTGCACACCAACAAAAACCATCACAAACACACACAGAAATTATCATAAACACTTACGGACATTACACACGCACACAGAAACCATGACACCCAAACGATAACTTTCTCGAGACAAGGGTATTTAGAATTTTTTTTTAGACCTGCAGGGGTACTTCACCGTAAAAGGTTGAGAAACACTGGTATACACTATAGGATTGTAAAAGATCTGGGACACCAGAGTAGTAATGCATGCCGCAGTGAAGAGTGGGTGTGGCCAAATTGTGTTAACAGTGGAAGGGGCATTGTTTAAGAAAACAAAAGCATTCATGTGTCCATAAAATAATCTTACTTTGCTGTGCCACAAGTAAGTGTTTCACAGGCATGTATAAATCTCAGCACAATCATTGAGTGCTGGTGCACACTGCTGCGCTGCGCAAGATTGCACTGTAGCGCAAATCACATGCGTTGTCAGTGCAATGCAATTTCAACCATACAGATAGTATTTAAATATATAAGATTAATACCGCGCCAATACTCAATAAATAATTAGATAAACTTTTGAGATAAATTGAAAAAAAAAAATGAAACTAAATTGGGCAGCTGCAGCCAGAAAACCCAAACCAGATTCACATAAACATAAATATACAGCAGGCTCGCTATTGAGAATGAGAGAATGACACTATCAATACGAAAATGATTTCCCATAAGGCATCATATATATGTTAAACTGAAAATTGGACGTACATATCATAGAGGATATGTACACGTAAGTTATGTCCCAATATAAACACAATCCTAAAAGTCCTGAAGTGAAACATTGGATGCAGTCACAAATGAGGAAATGTTTCACAAAAGTGCAATGATTTCAGGATCCTCAAAACTATAAAACTCTTGTAAACAGAGGCGTAACTAGAACCTTCAGGGCCCCGGTGCAAGAAATTATGAAGGGCCCCCTGACCCCTGGCCAGGGCCCTTCCCTCTTCCCACTGATCCTGGGGCCCTTTACTCCCATCGTGGGTCCCTTTATTACGGTACTGCAGTGGGGCCCTTTCACAAGTTCTGCAGCAGGCCCCAGAGGGACCAGGGAAGCACACAGGGGCCCTGGGAACAGCAGAAGACAAGTAAACTGGATAGAGGAAAATGGAGGAGATTGGGTCCTCTAAATGCCACCCCCGCCATCCCTCCTATTCAGGTGTACAAGGGAGGCACATGGGCCCCCTGGACCATGGGGCCCGGTTGCAATTGCAACCCCTGCAACCCCTATCGTTACGCCCCTGCTTGTAAATATATCCACCACATGACTATACTGAAATCCAAAGTGAAGCCTCCACCAAACATAGATAGCAGCTTACCAGATGTAAGCGCAGACTGCGCCTTGGTTTATCACCTAGCCCAGGTCCCCTAATCAGGGTATGGAGGGTTCTCTATTGTTATTCAGAACAGCACTCTCCGTCTCCAAGCTCTTCTTAGCAGAAGGGGTTCCCGGCCTTATCGTTTCCCAGGAAATAGGGTTTTTCATGATTTTTCGCTGCCGGCCGCTAGAGGTCCGCGGCCGGCACTTAGAGTGTCTCCATCGCCATTATGAAGAAGGCCAGCTCATGGAGCAAGGAAGAAATAAGAGGCGGAGCCTGGGTGGCAATGAAAGCGGCTGCCCCATTGGCAGCTGCCCGGGCTCCGCCTCTTGTTTCTTCCTTGCGCCACAAGCTGGTCTTCCTCATAATGGCAGTGGAGACTTTCTAAGTGCCGGCCGCGGATGTAATCCCAGCGGCATCCCAGTGCACACACCTCGGTGGGTCACAGTGAGTCAGACCCGGGGTGGGGGATAGTGTCTCACTCTGTCAGAGTGAGACACCAGATCCCCCTGGGGACAAATGGACCACCATCCCCCCTGGGGACACCTAGAGGGACCACCATCCCCCCGGGGACACCTAGAGGGACCACCATCCCCACTTGGGGACACGTAGATGGACCACCATCCCCCCTGGGGACCACCATTCCCCCTGGGGACACCTAGTGGGGCCACCATCCCCACAGGAACTACCATTCTCCCTGGGGACACAGGGACCACCATCCCCCTGGGGACACAGGGATCAGCACCCCCCCGGGGACACAGGGATCACCACCCCCCTGGGGACACAGGGACCACCAATCCCCATGGGGACAAAGGGACCACCAATCCCCTCTGGGGACACAGGGACCTCCATCCCCCTGGGGACACCTAGAGAGACCACCATCCCCCCGGGGACACAGGGACCACCACCCCCCCCGGGGACACAGGGATTACCACCCCCCCTGGGGACACCTAGAGAGACCACCACCCCCCGGGGACACAGGGACCACCACCCCCCCTGGGGACACCTAGCAGGGCCACCACCCCCTGGGGACACAGGGACCACCATCCCCCTTGGGACACAAGGACCACCATCCCCCTGGGAACACAGGGACCACCATCCCCCCTGGGGACACAGGGACCACCATCCCCCCCTGGGGACACAGGGATCACCACCCCCCGGGGACACAGGGACCACCATCCCCCCCAGTGACACAGGGACCACCATCCCTCCCCTGGGGACACAGGGACACCATCCCTCCCCTGGGGACACAGAGACCACCATCCCTCTGGGAACAAAGGGACCACCAATTCCCCCCTGGGGACACAGGGACCATATCCCCCCGGGGACACCTAGAGGGACCACCATCCCCCTGAGGACACAGGGACCACCATCCCCCCTTGGGGACACAGGGACCACCCCCCTTGGGACACAGGGACCACCACCCCCCAGGGACACGGGGACCACCATCACCCCATTGACACAGGGACCACCATTCCCCCCTGGGGACACAGGGACCACCACCCCCCTGGAGACACAGGGACCACCACCCCCCCTGGGGACAAAGGGACCTCCATCCCCCCTGGGGACACAGGGACCACCCTCTGGAAACCATTCTCCCAGGGACACCTTGAGGGACCACCATTTCTCCCCCCCGGGGACACAGGGACCACCACCCCCCGGGGGCAAAAGGACCACCAATCCCCCAAGGGACACAGGGACCACCAGCCCCCCAGGGACACCTAGAGGAACCACCACCCCCCGGGGACCACCATCCCCCCTGGGGACACAGGGACTACCACCCCCTGGGGACACAGGGACCACCAACCCCCCTGGGGAAACAGGGACCACCATCCCTGTCCCTGACACAGGGACCATAATCCCCCCTGGGGACACAGGGACAACCACCCCCCCGGGGACAGGGACCACCACCCCCTGGGACACCACTACAAATCACCAATACAGAGAAGCATGGACTAGCTGCAGCTGGGGTGACAAAGTGACAAAAACTGCATCTAGTGGCAGGCGATGTGGCAAGTGACACACTCGGGGCTCCCACCGATTCTGCATTATGGTGAGTTGAACTATTTCATTTTATATTATAATGTAATAATAGAAATGATGCGCTTCAATCATCCTGACACCATAACAACCATGGTGCCGGGATGATTGAAGCGCTAACACCAGGTGTTTGGAGTATGTTTATCTGCTGATTGTTAAACTTTCTGGAATGCACATATTGCTATTGTGGTGTAGGATCTGGGCCTCCTGTCTCTCCATCTCTCTTTCTTTCCTTCCATCTCTCTCCTTCTGTCCCTATTTCTTTCTTTCTCCCTCCATCCTTCATTCATCTCAGACCCGAACCACTCCCCTTTGAGCCAAGGCCCATTTAAGGCACTCCCACTGTTAAGCGTAAGCCACGCCCATTTTTGCTGCGGCGTGCTGCTCACGCCGCTTTTCTCCCCTTCTTTGTTGTCACGTCTACAAACTAATGCCCCACCCCTAATAATAATACAGCTCTGCCCACTGGTAAAAATGTGTCCCTATTAATATTTTTACAATGTTGGCAACTATGCATATGACAGGTCACAGCATGTGACAACAACAAGTCAGGATAAGTGTGGGCATAAGAGACCAGGATAGTGACAGCAGAGGACAGCCCAAAGACCCCCCCCCCCCTCCCAGCAGGACACAAGTCTGTGCTACTCCTGACACCTGGAGAGCATGGAATAATGAGGTACCCCTCCTCCACCCTAGGCACACTACACACTGTCTGACACACGAAGCCACACACTATGCGGATACATTATTAGATGACCTCTCCCCTACCTCCAGGGCAGAGACTTTAGCCATGCTCCAGCCAGCACCACTGGTCTCTGCTACTAACCAAGAAGAGTGTAACCTGAGCTGGCCGAAGGTGTCCTCCGTGATCACACTGTCCTCACTGTGCTGTGCTGCCTCCATTCTCCACTGAGGACACTACATCCTCTCCTCCTCATTAGGCAGCAATGGAGAAAGCCACAATCAAGTTTTAATAATGTGTCTGGTTTTGAAATGAACTCAAAACCGGACACAGGCTTCAAATCCCGAACTGCCCGGGTCAAAACCAGACAGATGGCAACCCTACTCGCGGCCGCTTTTTAGCTCCAATGGATGGCTTCTGCGGGAGGGGCCGGGATCACGTGGCCACTCAGTCTCTCCTGCAGTATCCATGTATCAGAGCTATAAAGAGGCTGCGAGTCACATGGCCGGCCTGAAGACAGCTCTAAATTGATATTTACAAGCATAGTTTTGGGAAAATATATATACAGTGTGCTCTGCATACTTATATTGGAGGGGCTGGCAGTGACCATTGAATATTTTTTTTTTATTATTAATAATAGCAGCGGGGGACGGGGGTGGGTGGTGAAACAAACAGCAAGGAGCTGACAGGTGGGAAGAAGGGAATGAGGGAGAGATGAGAGTAGAGCAGGGGCGTCACAGACAATGGTGGTCACGGCTCAGAAGCCTTGGTTTTCATTGTCTGTGCAGAGAGGGGATATAGGAAGTGTAAGGTTCAGAGAGGTTTTTTTTACAGTTTAGAGTGGGGCAGATTACACAGCACAAGCACTGTGCTGTTTAATTTGCTTTAAGGGACCAGGCTCTCTATTTTTTGGGATTAATAAACACTTTAAAGTAAACCTGAAATATAATACAGTGCTGGTCAACATGTACGGGTATTAATATGGATATAACAGGGCCAATGAATGAGGAGGATTATACCTCAATATGTATGCATGTATACAAAAATCTATATAAAATACATAAAATGACTTCTTGCATATACACATATGTGCTTTCCAATGGGAGACATGCGTAATTTCTCAACTAAATGTGTTTTTTATATATAAACTTGTCCGCCCATATAAATTAGGAGAGATATGGGCACGTGTGTCTTTTTATGTATTTTTTTATATATTTTTGTATACATGCATACATAATGAGGTATAATCCTCCTCATTCATTGGCCCTGTTATATCCATATTAATACCCGCCCCATAAAGAACATGTGATTCTGTTGTGCTTATAGGGTATATATAATTTCTCCTCTGTTTTCCCCATGAGAGAATATATCCCTATTGCGCCACACCACACATGCGCAGTTCGACCTATAGCACACCCGTTTATTTATGTCACCTGAGACCTCTCACAAACTGCCCCTTTATAGAACCTCATACATTTATGTTAGAATGCAAGGTTTATGTCTGTTTTCGGTTACTCTGTAGCCCTGGCACAATGTACAGCTTTACTGTCCCCAAGTTTCTCCATTTTGTTGGAGACTAGTTCCTCTCCATAGACTTTATATGGGCACTCACAGACGCTAGACACTCTGACGTCATGATGCCTTGCCCTTAAATTCGCCCTCTTCCAACATGGCGTATCCACTGGCCTGAAGAAGGAGCGCAGACTCCGACAACGCGCCGCCTATACGCCAGCATGCTACCGGATGTGGCGACAACTGTGCCCGCATCACAGCCCCCGGAACCTGGAAGTGCTGGGAGCCACTGACGTGAACTGGCCCAGGAACGCTGTTTTTACACATGGCTTCTCCATCCACCACTACCCGGATCAGCATGGCAGTTGGAACTACCCACAGTGTGCAGTGACTAACACTGCAAAGCCTGCATGACTCATTTGTTTGTGAGTATTTTAACCATTGTCTGAATAAATTTTATCCTACGGCTACACTTAGAGGCGCTGTGTCTCTCTCCTTCTTGTCTCACTGGGAAATTGAGTCACAATTGCTCCTACTCCCTTCCATAGCCCAGCACTCCAGTTAACCCTGGAGAAGCAGAGCAGAGAGCCAGTGACTGTCTTTCTGCTAAGTGAAGACTGAGAACTGAGCAATCAGCAGTCTTTGATTGCTCAGTTCTCAGACTTAGAAGCAGCGGGGGACAGATGCTGTACCAGATCGATGCTGCATCCACCTAGATGAGTATATACTGTATATATTTTTTTTTTCTTTCAGAAACCCAAACTTTCCTTTTAAAGCTGGTCATAAGGTAATCAAGATATAGTTGGTCTAGCAAGGACAGTCCAAACTTCATTCCGGGCAACCCTGAATTCCCACCAGGATCCGATAAAATCAACACTCTCAAATCTGAGAGAAACACACCCCTTCTGGCATACGATTGCATCAAAAACAATAAAACCTTAACATTTTCTCAACTCAAACAAAAAATCGCTGGACATTCTTTAAATCTATGGACATACATACAAATACACGATACAAATCATCTTTTATTGAAATCCCACAAAGGGCGCCACCTCGCTAGCATACAAGTTGATCTCACAACCCAACTCAGACTTCAGCGATAGATATAAAGCAATCTGGGAGACAGATCTCCAAATCGCAATTTCAGAAGCACAATGGGATAAGGCATGTGTATTCACCCATAAATGCTCCCTCAGCACCCGAATGCAGGAAACATCTTTTAAAATTCGCAACCAATGGTACATCACACCTGCGAAACTTAAAAAATGGACTCCTACAGCATCAGATATCTGCTGGAGATGCCAGACGTTGGCACCTTTCTACACATTTGGTGGTCTTACGGTGAGATTCAAGAAAACTGGACTGAGATAAGATAAGAGAATGGACAGTTAAAATGACAGAGACAAACTTAAAACTAGACGCTGCCCTATGCCTTCTTCACATAAGCAACCTTTCCTACCGCAAATATAAGAGATCATTAGTGAGACACCTGTAAAACGCAGACACTGATACCTCTACACTGGAGGTCACCTCACACGCCCTCCATCAAAGACTGGATCATTAAAATAAATACGACCTATGACATGGAAGAGACTTTAGCAATCAAAAAAGAGAACACCCTTCTCTTCCACAAAATATGGTATAAATGGGTTCTCTTTAAGGCAAGGATATGCAATTAGCGGACCTCCAGATGTTGCAGAACTACAAATCCCATGAGGCATAGCAAGACTCTGACAGCCACAAGAATGACACCCAGCGGCAGAGGCATGATGGGACTTTTAGTTTTGCAACAGCTGGAGGTCCGCTAATTGCATATCCCTGCTTTAGAGCATCAGAAAACTACAACAACTTAATAAAATAAACCCCTAAATCTCTTTTCCACTTGTACTGTTCCGAGACCCTTTTAGAAAAGTTTGAAAGAACTCACAAAACATCCCTAATCACCATTAAATAAACATACTCATTAAGCATACCCCTTGTCATCAGCACCTATTACGAACATATATCAACCCAATATCATATTTGACTCTGTGCTAATTTCTCCAAATTACTGTGAATATTGCCATGTTACAATGATTAAGCAGTTACTGTTACTTCAAGTTGGATAATTGTATTGACTGTTATCTTTTTCATCATTTCAATAAAGCTTTATTGAAAAAAAAAAAAAACTACATTCAGTGTGTGAACTGATTGAAATTTTTATTGACATCTGTTCAAGGGACTTATTGGAAATTTTTCTGTTGATCAGACGCTGCAGCCAATCAGCTGTAGTCACTGACCAGTATATTCTGACAGCAGTGGGTGCAGCTGTCAGGATACAATATCCATAGGTGTTCGCAGCCTATTGCATTAGGGTGTGCACCCCAAAGCTCAAACACACATGCCTTTCTCTGCAGCCTCAGTTGCACTGGACAGTAAATTAATAGGAAGTGCTCTGTGTTGAGCAGCTTCCTGTTCATTCACAAACTGAAGCATAGTAAACAGTTTGCTACGCTTCAGTTATGACTGAACACAGTAAGCGAATTCAGTGTTCACTGTGTTCATTTAGAAAAGGAAGGGGCCGATGATTGATATATTGATTAGCGCCTTCCCCCTGCTTTCCATCCTGAAACATCCTCCGCAGCAGCCGGGGGGAAGGGAGAAGAGAGGAGGGAAGCCAGCAGCACTGCGGATGGGGGTGCAACCCGGGATAAGCCCAGGCAGTAGGGGGAATAGGCACTGCACAAAGTGATTAGGGAGTGCCAAGGCACACTCGGCACACCCCTTGCGCATGCCTATGACAATATCCCTGCAGAAGCGATTCCTCCTTCCACCTCTTTTGTGTATTTTGGAGGTACCATTCTTTTCGTTCAACCATGTATGTTCAGCTTAAAGTGGCTGCATACCCTGACAAAAAAAAAAAAAAGCCTGTAAGACAACGGCATAATGAGCTAGTATGCACCGCAATACCTTATAACAAAGTGCCCGCACCGCCCCCTGGTCACGCTGAGGGAGCTGACATGTTCCCTCTGCGTTTCTTCCAGGTTTGCGGCTCTGATGCTGTGAGTGGCCATAGCCGCATGTGTGCCTGAGTCCTCCGATCCGGCAAGGTCCGGCACCAGCCTCCGGAACTTCAGAGCGCATGCGCCGCTGATGTCAGTGGCTGCATGGAAGGTGAATATCTCCTAAACCGGACAGGTTTAGGAGATATTAATTTTACCTACAGGTAAGCCTTATTATAGGCTTACCTGTACGTAAAAATGTGCAAGCGAGGTAAACAACCGCAAGCCCCATTGATATATTATATAATTAGTGTGCAAGTTGGCTTACTCAGAACAGTGTCATAGCCCCCTATTCTATGCCAATACTGAGCTTCTGTGAAGGCTGATTGTCTACGTCTCTGAGAAAGGAAAAAGATGTAACCAAGTATGAACTGAACCTAAATGTTTGCATATTCATGCATGGGTGCACAGCCCCGCAAGCTTATTTATGAAGTGAGACATTCCTAATGCTATCCTTATCTGCTGAGAAGAAAAAGGAAAATCATGTAAATACGATATAACCCACCAACCACTCATTCTGATTAAACCAAGAGACCATTCATTATGACTTAATGCAATAAATAGTTCTCAATCAACCAGAATTAATTTTTCTTTAGTTAGAACTTTACTAGGTGAATTATTTAATGATGCACAAAGAAGTAGCCCCCAAGAATAAGAACTCTTTACTGTGTAAGTCTGCTACTGTCTTTGGGAATACATACTATATAAGCTCCACATTCTTATTCAGTATCTTCCAAAAAAAAAAAATAGATAGTTTTGCTAGCAATGAGTGACATTCCACATATTCTAATTCAAGGTGCAGAAATATATTAAAGGAAAGGTTGCTTACTGTTGTCACTTTGGAGGTAGTGCTCCTTGCAAGTCCAGCAGCATCTTCGGGGTTATTATAAGGCATGGATAACATCCAGGCCCAGATGTAGCAATCCACAGAGGGCAAGAGTAAAAGCAGAAGAGACCCCAGTAGATTCATGGTGACAATACACAATGGGAGACACAGCTGATAGTGCTCTGCAATATGTACCTGGTGTGGGGTCCTCCCCCACTCTCCATGTAATTTGTTATCTGTTTACTGACATAATGGGGCAATCAGTATTTATCAGCTTAACCTAACCATTACCCCCCTCCAAAGCCCAAGACAATCTCCAAACATACAGTAAAACAAACCTAATTACATAGCAACCTGCAGGGGATGTATTAGCGTCACTCACACCCATATTAATGGGGATTTGCTGTACTGCTTGCATGTTCAGGACAACAGCTGAGGCAAGCCACGGTGGTGGGCTCACTAAACAGCATGCTCTCCGGATTTTACTGCATTGCAAACGCAAGTTTTCATTTGTTTTCAAAGTTGTTAACTGAAAAATGGAGAGTAAGGATGACCATACAAGACCGGATCTTGTTATAAAATATCTGAAGATAATTGCCAATGATTTCCTATTCATCATACAAAAACAAAATAGTCGCATCTGTTTCTAATCCTAGTGTCACAAGACTTAACAGTAAACTAGGAATGAAGCAAATTACTTCTGTAAAAATGATTCTTCCTTCTCTAAAATTTCATTGACACTAGCCTCTAATTTCCCAATATGGCATGCTTAGTCAAAATTTGCAAATTACAAATTATGTACCTTTAAAGCCTAACTAAGCCATCCTAATGTAATATTGCAATGCAGTCAGGCTGCATATATTTTTTTTTACTTTTTTTTAACCATTAAAAAAAAAAACCTGTACTGCCAGCACATAGCAGAGCTGCAGTCGGCTGGATCTCCAACACCCACAGGGGAGCTTGTGTGTAAGAGCCGTGGTCTAAATATGCTATGTGCTGACATCACAGTTTGTTTTGACCATTCTTGCAGCATTCAGCTGATAGAAATGTAAAAAAGAGGCACACTGTACAGTATATGAAGCCTGACTACATTACCATAATAAATAGAAAGGGTAAAATTTAGGAGAACTTTACCATGTGTCTTCGTAAGCACTGTGATGACCCCTAAGGCATCCCTAGCAATCAATAAGTGAACAGCGTGCCTTGACGAATGTTAGGCTTTAACAGTAGAGCAAATGGGGATTATAGTGCTGGAGTTTGATAGTAAAAGGCCTAGAGAGGATTAAATTTGGTCCTCTAAAGAAATGACTGTGACTTGACAAAACGTAGCAAAGTATGGCAATTATAAGAATACATGGGCAAGGAATAAGCAATTCTTACAACGTGTGAGCAAAAAACAGGCGGTTGCAATATGGGGGCAACCTTACAATACATGGGCAACAAATGAGTAGTTCAGTCCGAGCGGCGGCTGTCCTTCCCAGGTGTTCCCATTGTGTGCCGAGAGCGAGCCAAGCCTGCCCGACAGACGCAGGAGTTGTGGATCTCTTATTTGGATTGATTCCGGAGGGGAGTTAGCAACAATACCTGTTCATTTGGAGTGGTGGATTCTTATTGGAAAGGCTCAGGGGAGGAATGCGATACCTGCCATCCTTGTGGTCATACTTACCTGGGATTTTACATCAAGCGCTATTGGGCTCCTGTAATAAGAGCCTGATAGGGAAGGTGAGCTGCTAGCGTGGTTGGTGGAGGAAGTGTATCACCTGAGCACTTATGCCCATTTTGTATGAACAATTGCACTTTGTACCACACTGGGTGGCCTGTATTAAGAGGACTGTTATTTCTTTTTTTCCTTAAGCGCTGCACTTTTCTCATAATATGGACTACTTCAAAGGGTTATGATGAATTACCTGTAGTGTTCAGCTGCTATTGTGTTTAATAGGGCTGCGCTGTTTGAATTTTTATTGATAACAAATGAGTAATTGCTACGTTACTCAAATAACAAACAGGAAATTGAGACAATAAACGGGCAAGAAATGGGCATTCATGACAACACACATGCAACAAATATGCAGTCATACAAATAGAGTGGCAACAAACAGGCAATCACAGTAATATGCAAACAGCAAATGGACAATTGTTACAATATGTGGACAACAATTGGGCATTTATGATAATATGAGGACAGTAAGTGGTCAATTGTGGTGATCGCCAGGCAGCAAAAAAAGCAATCGCAATCAACACATGAGCAAAAAAATGGCTCTTATTACAAGACATGGAAACGAAATAGGTAATCCTTGGGCATCAGTTATTTGCAGGCAGCTACAGGCAATTATGGCAATAAGTGGACAGCAAACAGGCAGTCATTGCTATACATGGGCAATAAATGAGCAATCATTGCAAAACACTGGCAAAATAATTTGCGATCTTTATATATTGTAAAATGCACATAGCAAAGACACAAAGGTTATAATGCACTGGCTAAAAATGGGCAATCTTGAAATAACACAAGCAAATAATGGGTAATTGTGAAAATATGTGGGCAAGAAACAGACAATTGTTACAATACTTTGGCAAAAAAATCAAGATATTATGTTGGCAACAAATGGGAAATTGTGACAATATTTGGGCAGCAAACAGGCAATCGATAAAATACATGGGCAACAAATGAGTAATTGTTACAATGCGTTGGGAGCAAATGGGCAATTGTGACCATACACTGGCAAAAAAAGGGTAGTTGTTAAAACTGTGTGGTACAGGTGCCTAGTCTGTATGTCTGCCATGTCCAAACCTGCACCAAGTGGCACATTTGGAGTTGCAGTAAGACACTTCTTGCAAGATACCTACCGCTTATGACCCTTGCATTCTCCTTCTGGATACCCTATAATGGATGTTTTATGACATATTATATGTATCTCCTGCAGTTATAAGGTTTATCATTACATCTGTCTGAAGACTCTTATTTTTAGTTATTCTGGGTTGGGACCTAGATGCGTGTGTTTGCAGTCATCTATTGATTCATGCTATGATACATTTTTTATTTACCAAAGGTGGATGTTTTAGAAAACTCTATAACATTACTAAATGTGTCGCAAGTAAGGCGGAACTGTACCTCTATGGGGGTGGTGCATGTTTTTTTTTTATTAAACTTGTGATATTCTTTAATTACTGGCTTGTGGTTTGTGAAATTTAGATGTTTTAAATGTATTATTTGTTAAATCGGATCATTGAATCCACAATTCAGGTTCTGTTTTTTTGGTGGGTCTATTGACTTAAGGCCTTTACACACGATGCAACAGTCATACAACAACGGTCTTACAACCGCTTGTTGTACGATAATCCAACCGTTAGTAACCAACGTTCAACAGTCGTACAACAGAAATTTGCTGAGCAAACTAGAAAATTTTGTTGTACAACAAGCTGTTGTACAACTGTTGACTCGTGTGTACAGAAGCTGGCCCAGCAAAGTTGTCAGTGCTAAACACGCATGCTCTGAATCCAGGAAGTGTTCGGTCGTGTAACATGCATTCCTATTTCACAAATCACATTCACCTGAGCTTCCTCATTATACGCTCGTAACACATCACTACCTTCAGCTTTGTTGTACAACTACTTGACTCATGCCAGTACGCAAGACACAACTGCCAACAGCCGATTTTGGACAAAAGTTGAATGTGTGGTTGTACGACCGTTGCACTGCGTGTACGAGGCATTACACCAGTGTGATTCTAAACCCGCATTTTCAAGCCTCGAGTTAGCTTATAGTTTGCTGAGTTAATGCACAGGAAGCAAAAAGGCATTGTAAATTATACATTACAATGGTAAAAAATAAGCAGTTGTTAAAATTGTGTGGGCTAGTTTGTTACAATGCATGGGAATGAAATGGGCATTCGTAGGAATATTCAGGCTAACTGGCCTGTTGTTCCCAGGGATATATCTCTGCCCTTTTTTAAATATTGATGCTACGCTGGCTTTTCTCCAAACAGCTGGTACCATTCCAGTCAATAAACTGTCCATAAAAAATAGGAACAATGGTCTGGTTATCACATGACTGAGTTCCTTAAGGACCCTCAGGTGCAAGCCATCCTGGTGACTTATTTATGTTAAGTTTTTCAAGTCTATTTCTGATTCTGTCCTCTAAGGCCACTTTCACACTGAGGCAGTTTTCAGGCGCCTTAGCGCTAGAAATAGCCTCTAAACAACTCCTGCCCATTGTTCTCAGTGCGGCGCTTCATACTGGGGCGATACGCTTGCGGGACATTCACAGAACTCCTACAAGCAGCATCTTTGGGGCGGTGCGGGAGCTGTGTATACACTGCTCCTAAGCCGCCCTGCCCATTGAAATTAATGGTCACCACCACTGAAGCGCCAGCAAAGCGCTTCTGCAGCGGTGCTAACCCGCGCTTTTAATCCCTTTTTAACCCCCTGCGAGGCCTACCAGAGGCTACTGTCACGCACCTGGTGGTGAAGTCTGGCTTATGCAGGAAGCAACCTCTCTTCCGACCCTGTTTCCGGAACTCCTGGTAGTGCAAACAGGGAGCTCGAGAGTGCAGGGAGGCACGAGCACTTGGATGAGTAGTGGTGCAAGTGTGGAGGGTTCCTCAGGAGCTCGTGCTTGGAAGGTAGCGTAGTGGTTCAGTCCGGGTCGGCAACATGCAGGCAGTGCGGTACAAGTGGATCAGACAAGAGAATGGGTGCAGGCAGGGTCATTAACAGGCTGGGAGCGAGGTACACAGGGATGAGACTGAAGAGTGGTCGTAGACAAGCCGAGGTCAGTGCAGGCAGAAGACAAGCAGGAACAGGAGACAAGCCGGGGTCACAGAAACAGGAAACTTCAGATAAACACACTGCTGAGGACACGGGTAATGCTGTAGAATGGACAGCATCCGCTGCAGGGTGTTGTCTGCCTAAACAGGCCGTTTGGTGCCATTGGTGAGCATGTGTGCGCGAACGCACCCAGACAACTGGAAACAGCCATTTTCCTAACATTGCCCCCCCAAGGGGTAGCCTCCGGTGTCTTCTCCAGAAGGCTCTGATCAAATCCTTTGCATGCAGGTTTTCCTCTGGCTCCCAGGAGCTTTCTTCGGGCCCATAGCCTTTCCATTTGATTAAATATTGGATGCGGTTACCCCTCTTTCTGCAGTCCATAATAGCTTCCACCTCATATTCCTCCTCTCCATTCACTAGAACTGGTTCCGGTGGGTTGGTCCTCCTACCAGGGAAATTGTCTGGGGTTGCAGGTTTCAGCAGGGTTACATGGAATACAGGGTGGATCTTTAAGGACGGAGGTAACTCAAGGTTATAGGCCACCCTATTGATCTTCATCATGATTGGAAATGGCCCAATAGATCGGGGGCCCAATTTCTTAGACGGGCAAGCCAGCTTCAAATTTGTGGTTGCCAACCAGACCTGGGTCTTAAACATTGTCTCCTGTAACAATTTACAATTGTCCTTGAAGAAGTCCATTGTTCTCTGAACAGCAGGTACTGGGCTTTCAGGAATTGGGTGAGGCAGGAAGGACGGGTGGAACCCATAGTCTGCGAAGAATGGGGACTGGTTGGTAGCCGAGTGGACCGTATTATTGTATGAGAATTCGGCCAAAGGAAGTAGCTGGACCCAGTTATCTTGAGAGAAGGTGGAGTAGCAACGCAGGTACTGCTCCAACGTTTGATTGGTCTTCTCTGTCTGACCGTTAGTCTGTGGGTGGTAGGCCGAGGAAGGAGATAGCTCAATGTCTAGAAAAGAACACAGGGCTTTCCAGAACCTGGAGGTGAACTGGGTTCCACGGTTGGATATGATATTTGCCGGTAGCCCGTGAAGTCTGACAATCTCCTTGATAAATTCTACTGCCTTTTCAGCAGCGGTGGGTGTGCCTTTTAAGGGGAGAAAGTGAGCCATTTTAATGAGTCGGTCCACTATGACAAAAATAGCTGAATAGCCCTCTGATGTGGGCAGTTCCACGATAAAATCCATGGAGATCATGATCCAGGGCTTTTCTGGTACTGGGAGGGGGTTGAGTAGACCCCATGATTTTGCTTTGTTACCCTTGTGTTGGGCACAGGTAGGACAGGCACCAATGTACTTCTTGCAGTCGGCATATACTTGTGACCACCAGAAGGTCTGATGTCTTGCGAACACCAAAGTGACCCGCAAGCTTGTGGTCATGGCAGAGTTCCAAAACTGACAGCCGTAACTCCTCAGGTACGAAGATAAGATTTTACCACTGTACCACAACAAGCCCCTTTCATCTGCAGTTTAGAGTCTGAAGGATTGGCAGTCTAGACAACTGCCCGTCGGATTCGGGAAAGCAGGTCTTCCTGGGTGAGGAGGAAGTTTCCAGGTGAAAGGATGGTATCCGGGTAGGTAGGAGTTACTGTGTCACCAAATATATGGGATAGAACATCAGGTTTGGTGTTCTTTGACCCGGGCCTGTATGTGATGTGGAACACAAACCTCAAAAAGAAGAGTGCCCACCGGGCCTGAAGGGGTTTTAATTTTTTAGCTGTCCTCAGATATTCAAGGTTTTTGTGGTCTGTGTATATGAGGATAGGGTGTGCAGCTCCTTCAAGCTCCTTGAGAGCGGTCTTGATAGCCAAGAGCTCCCGGTCCCCAACGTCGTAGTTTTTCTCCGGATCTGTTAGCTTCCGTGAGAAGAATGCCACGCTGTGGAGAAGCACTTTGTCTTTGCGAGAGCACTGCTCCTAAGGCAGTTTTGGAGGCATCCACTTCCAGGACATAAGGCAACACTGGGTCAGGGTGCTTCAATACAGGGGCAGATGTAAAAAGTCCTTTCAAGGTCTCAAAGGCTGCCTGTGCCTTAGTGGTCCATCGGAACCTCGTGTTCACCTTGGTCACCCGGGTGATCGGAGTGATAATGGCTGAGAACCCCTTGATGAACTTGCGATAAAAGTTTGCAAAGCCAACGAACCGCTGGACACCTTTTTTTGTCAACCGGGGCTGGCCAGTATACAATGGCAGAGACCATTTGTGGGTCCATTGTGATTCCGGTGGTCGAAATGACTAAGCCCAGGAACGGAATGCTTTGGCATTGGAAGATACACTTTTCGGCTTTGGCATAGAGTCCATGTTGCCTGAGGCGACCCAGGACTTTAGCAACATGTTGACGATGGGCATCTGAAGAGGAGGAGAATATGAGGATATTGTCTAAATAAATAATGATGAACTGATCCAGATAGTCCCTGAAAATATCGTTCACAAAATGTTGGAATGTGGCCGGAGCTTTGCAGAGCCCAAAGGGCATAACCAGATCTTCAAAATTTCCGAAGCGTGTACAGAAGGCAGTATTCCACTCATCACTTTCCCTTATTCGGACAAGGTTGTAGGCTCCACGAAGATCCAGTTTTGTGAAGACGGTGGCTGCCCCAAGTCGTTGGAACAGTTCGGGTACAAGTGGTAGCGGGTACCGATTCTTTATGGTAAACTTGTTTAACTCCCTATAGTCTATGCAGGGCTGTAGAGTGTGATCTTTCTTTTCCACAAAAAAAGATCCTGGCCCCTGCTGGGAATGTGGATGGGCGGATTAAGCCCTTTTTTAAGGTTGTCGTCCAGATAAGTTTTCAGGGTTGAGAGTTCCACCTCAGTCAGTGGAAAGATCTGCCCAAAGGGCACTTCTGCTCCTGGGAGGAGTTCAATAGGGCAGTCATAGGGCCTATGGGGCGGTAGGCACTCTGTCCTCTTCTTGCTAAAAACATCCAGGAAGGCATAGTAAGCAGGCAGAATGCCCTTGATGGAGTCAGGATCCGGGTCGGCATCAAGACATAGCAGAGTTGTAGGGGCTTCCTGGGCCCTGGGTCAACAGTGTTGCTGGCAGTATGGGGAAGGAAATCTGATCTCTCCTGTGGTCCAATTGATGAGAGGGTTGTGAGCCTGGAGTCAGGGTAGTCCAAGATGATGGGGAATAGAGGTGACGCGATGGCATCAAGGTGCAGGAATTCCTGATGTCCATCTACGGTAGTAGCAGGCAGGGGAACAGTTTCATAGGTGACCACACTGGACTTAATAGCTATTCCATCTGCAAGGTTAACCACCATCTCTTGAGCCTTTGGTTGTAGAGGGATTAGGTGTCGGGCAGCGAATGTCTGATCCACGAAACAACCGAAGGCACCAGAATCAATAGTCGCGATCACTAAGATACTTCTTCCTGGGAGCTGGAGGGTGATGGGGAGAGCTAGGTGAGAAGAGAGTTTTGGCAGACTGGAAGTACTTGTAGGCTTAGTGGTATAGCCCTTACGGGTTTTGGCCAGACAAGATCTTACATAGTGCCCGAATTCTCCACAGTAGAAGCAGAGGTCTTGGTTCCAGTGGCATCCCAGGGAGGATTAAAAGGTACATGGCTGGGGAGAGAAATATAGCTCACAGGTGTTCCTGAACGTACGGAACTTGCTGCGGTCTCCTGAAAACCGTTCTGGCAAAGGGACTTTGGGCTCTGAAGGCAAGGTAACCGTGGTGCAAGATGCCACTACTGAGGCAGGGGAGGAGAGTTCTTGGACACGCTCCTTGAGCTGTTGGTATCCCTCCTGCAAGTTCTGAATGGCTCGGGTAAGGCCTGCCAAATGCTGGCAAAGATCTTCCATCGGAGAGGGCTCCTGCGCAGACTCGGACATGGCTGTCCGTTACTGTCACCCACCTGGTGGTGGAGTCTGGCTTATGCAGAAAGCAACCTCTCTTACGACCCTGCTCAAGTGTGCAGGGAGGCACGAGGGCTTTGATGAGTAGTGGTGCAAGCGTGGAGGGTTTCTCCGGAGCTTGTGCTTGGAAGGTAGCGTAGTGGTGCAGTCCGGGTCGGCAACAGGTGGGCAGTGCGGTACAAGTGGATCAGACAAGAGAATGGTCGGGTGCAGGCAGGGTCATTAACAGGCTGGCAGCGAGGTACACAGGGATGAGACTGAAGAGTGGAGACAAGCCGGTGTCACAGAAACAGGAAACTTCAGATAAACACACTGCTGAGGACACGGCTAACGCTGTAGAATGGACAGCATCTGCTGCAGGGTGTTGTCTGCCTAAATAGGCCGTTTGGCTCACAGGTGCATGGGTGCACGCGAACGCGGGCAGACAACTGGAAACAGCCATTTTCCTAACAACTACAGGAGGAGAAGAAGATCTTACTGCCACGGCTACAGCCATCTTCAGGGACTTACTGGAAATGCCACAACCCACAATGGAGTTAGATAGGATCCACAGGGCACTGGGCCCTAGAGCTCCAGATCCTAACAGACCGCGGGATGTTGTATGTCGTCTGCACCGCTACCAACAAAAAGGCCAGATTCTGTGCAAGGCCTGGGAACGTGGACCGGTAGATTTTGATGGTGCCTCCATCAAAGTCCTCCCGGACCTTTCTAGAGCAACCCTTCAGCGCAGGGCCCTCCTACGTCTGGCATTGGATCCTGCTAGGGAACATGGCTGTACTTACAGGTGGGGCTACACATTGGCAGTCACTTTTAGGAAAGCCACCACTGCTTTTACCCTCCGCGCACCTGCAGACCTACCAGCCATCTTCTCCTTCCTAGAGGTGGGACCCATCCAAGTACCGAACTGGCTGACACTTATCCCCCGCCTGCCTGGTCACCAAGGTATCCCTACTTCTCAAGGTCCCTGCAGACACGGCAGCAGTGCACCAGAAGACGCCCCCGTGCCACCTCTGGAGATCGGCCACGTGAGTTGAGAGAGCCATAGATCTCTTGTACCATATGTATAAGGAACGTTTAGTTTTGTTGTAGACTTTGAATGGAGAGCCCTACCTGGCCTCCCCCCTATTACCCGCATTGGGTAGGTTCTGTTTCCTGCTGTTCCAGTTTTGAAAAGTTATTTTATGCTGTACCACATACCGTAAGAAATTAAGTGTACACGGGTGCTTGACTACACAACAGCTCTGAGGTAGCGCAACTTGTAGGGTCCCTAGACCCAACGGGACATAACCACAGAAACCTATCTGTTGCCACCCTCCTGAAGGAGTGCCCGGCCGACTGCCAGTTCATTTGGCCCCACATGCAACCTGAGGCACCACCAAAATATTAATCATCTATACGCCGCAGGCCTCCGGCTACTAATGTTATCACTGTTGAGAGGTGCTAGCTGTTTGTTACACAGGCACGCCTGATGTGGATATGCGTGAGTGACTGCATAATTTGAGAACTGATTGTAGAGTTAGCTGCACTAAAATGCCATTCTCCCTGATCTCTATGAACTAGAGGGACCTTGACTCCCATGGTTCTCAAGGGCTGTAGAGACTACGGGAGAACGTTCTGCAGTGTACCCGATACACTACATTAAGTAGTAGAGACTGACACGTGATCAGTGGTCCACAACCCACCTTCTCTCATTATCCAAAATGTATTTGCGGATGTCAGGCAGTGAAATACCAGCATGGATGGCAGATGGGGACTCTCCGCTATGGGTGTTGTGCGCTATACTCCTATGGCCCTGCTCTCCTTTATGAGGGGCCATCCAAGGTCCCTTATCTGACAATGCCTCAGTACCGAACCTGGCTCAATCTATCATACTAGCGCCACAAAATATTTGGTTAGAGCTATAATAATTACCTAGATGTGTACTGTTGAAATCTTGGACATGGTACCATAGCACTGAACATGTGCACTAGGTTGTTTGTTTGTTTATTATAAAAATTCCATTGTGTGAAAGCAGAGGGGTATAGACTATTACATCCTCCAGGCTGTGGGAGCCTCGGGCCCGAATCCACTGCGGACCCTGAGCGTAGTGGGTGGATGGAGCCGGGGATGTGAATACACAGATTGGCTTTTCCCACACACTTTGAAGATGATTTTAGAGCAGTAATATGGCTCTATGTGGCTGCAATAGGCTTTTCCCACATACTTTGAAGATGATTTTAGAACAGTAATATGGCTCTATGCGGCTGCAATAGGCTTTTCCCACACACTTCGGAGATGATTTTAGAACAATAATCTTTCCCTTAAAGCGGAGTTCCATGCTTTTTTTGTTTATTAAAAGTCAGCAGCTACAAAAAGTGTAGCTGCTGACTTTTAATAAACAGTAGCTTACCTGTCTCCCGTTCCAGCGACGGCTGCTCCCGAAGCCTCGCTCGTCTCCCCCCTCCTCCCTGCGGCGCCGGCATTGCAGGTGTGGGCACCGGCCGTGGCTTCACGGCCGGGCACGCACTGCGCATGCGCGAGTCGCGCTGCGCGTTGCCAGTGGCCAGGCAATCTTCTGGGACCTGTGACGTGTCCCAGAAGATTGCCAGGAGGGAGGGGCCGCCTAGGAGGAGAGGAGGAGTCGCCTAGGCGGCCCCGAGGTGGAAGGTGGAAGAGGGACAGGAAGTCCCTCTGAAACCTGGGGACACACTCCCCCCCCCAAAAAAAATTACATGCCAAATGTGGCATGTAAGGGGGTGAGGAGTGCTTAAAGCGGAAGTTCCATTTTTGGGTGGAACTCCGCTTTAAAGCAACAGCTGGAGGCTTTCCCTGTACAACTTGGAGATGATTTTAGAATCTAAAATAATCTCCTAGTTCTATAGGGAGAGGTTCCTACTGTTGCTAAAAGGGACAGATTATTGTTTCTTGCACAAAATTAAAAAGTGCATCTACATTGCTGGTTTAAAAAAAAACAAAATATTCCAAAAATAAAAAAACAGTGTTGGCTACCTCCTCCACCGCCACTTTCACCGCATCCTCAACCTCCAATCCCACATCCACCTCCATTTTTGTTTTTTTATGTGATTTTTAGCTTAAAAATTATTTTAAGTTATTTCCCTATCCCCATTTCTTTGTAGGGCACTTGTCCGACCCTTACCCCCATTTTCCTTCCTTTTGCAGACTGTTACAGCCATTTTTGTGCCTAAAAGTTCGGGTCCCCATTGATTTCAATGGGGTTTGGGGTCCGGGTCAAGTCCGGACCCGAACCCGGACTTTGTCCGTAAGTTCGGCCGGACCTGCCGAACCCGGACTTCCAGAGGTGCGATCAACTCTGTAGGTGAGTTTTGAAACTCTTTGTATGTCTTGGGCTTACAAATTTGAATTTAAAACAAAAGCATCTATGAAGAATAGAATTTTATACTGTTTTTAGACATTCCTTTAGCTTTTGCACTTACCTTTTTTTTGTATTTTTCAACAGGGAAACAAAAAAAAACAAAGGGCCCACCGACACAAGGGACCAAGGGAGTCTCCCACCCCTGGCCCGTCAGCTGAGGCAGAACCCAGGTCACCTTCACTCCCAAAACGTAAGTGCAAAATGACAAAAATACAAATTGAGCCACAAACAGGGGTGCTGCTAGGTGGGCAAAAGGGCGGGGGATTCAGGCCTAAATTAAAGGATAAGTGCCACTTTGCTGGCTGCTGACTGATTCATCAGTGCCCATTAATACAGCCTTGCTAGTGCAGACATGGGGAGAGGATAGCCCCCAGTGCTCGTAGTCACACAAATGCCTATCATGGATATCAGACATCCTGCATCCCATAGGAGCGAGGAGGGGGGGCAGCTGTAGGAGTTTACCAATGTTGGCACTTGTCAAGTCTTTGGCCCATGGAAAAATGGCATCATCTTCCCTTTGTTGTTGTTTTTTTGGCAGAAAATCCTCCAGAGTCCCCCCAACCCCAGGCGACCAATCCACCAGAATCGGGCATCCCAGCCCAAGTAAAAGGTTGGTCAACTAGAAAAATGTCTAAAAATGTATGTGTTGAACCAGTTGTGACTTTGAGATGCTTAATGAATGTTGTATTTTTATTTTTTAGAGGAAATGAAATCCCAACAGCTCCCTCAACATCCTGATTTAGAAATGGAAGAAGCTGGGGGTGAGCCTGTAGTTTGCCCTTGTAAGTATTGTTATAATAATGCTTCTTGTGTATTGACATGTCTATTGTTACATGGGACAGCAGACAGCAGTTAATAATAAAGACAAACACACCTTGTTTTCTTTGGTATAAATTATGGCCTTTATTATTGTTGGCTTTAACAAATATATTAACTTTGCAAGAAAAATTTCAAACATGTTTCACAGCTCAGCCATTACGGCTCGAGCTGCATCAACCAAGTAAAGGGCAATCACCAGAACCTTCATAATAAAACTTCACAAGAAAGACTCTCAATAAAATTCATCAAATACAAAACAATTAAAATATATCACTTTGAAAAAACGAAATGCCCCCAAATTACTATATTGGCCCTCAGCCACTTGACCATCATTGCCCTAATACATTTTCCTTTTTTTACCAGTTCATGAGGTGCCCCAATGCACCGTGGGCAGATTACTCCAAGAAATTCTGAGGTGCTGTTCTGAGCTGGAGGACATACAAAGGGCAGCTAAAGATTTACAAAGGCGATTGATGGATGCTGGGGACATACTAGGGAAATTTTAATTTTTGTTGGACTTGGGCTGGTTTTTTGGGGACACCGTTTTTATTTTTTGAACATCTTTGTTTGGGGGGGAATTGTTCTATGTTTTTCCAATGGCCTAATGAAAAAGTGTGTAAACATGTGCTCTATCCCATCAGGGGTTATCAAGTGTCATGTTTCTGGGGGGCAACCCCCCTTCCTTCAAACTCGAGTTTCTTGGAGAAAGGGGTGTTGCATCAGCGAAACATGTGAGTTGATCCCATCAGGGGTTCTGAGCTGATATGTTTTGGGGGTGCCCCCCTTTATCAAAGCTACTTGAGTTTTGATAAAGGAGGGGCACCCCCGAAACGCGTCAGCTCAGAACTCCTGATGGTATCAACTCGCTGATGCAACACTCCTTTCTCCAAGAAACACGAGTTTGGAGGAAGAGGGGTTGCCTCCCAGAAACATGACACTTGATAACCCCAATGTGATAGACACATGTTTACACACTTTGTCGTTTATGGCCTAAAATATTTGTGTGGTTGATGTCTGCTTTTAATATGGCTTTTACACCTTAAAAAGCACCTCAGAATGCGCTTGTAACATAAAGTTTTGATACCAACAGTGTGTGGCTTCTTCTTTACTTGATCTATACCTGTGAATTCCCTAAGTTTATGTATTTAAAGCGCGAATGTGCTCTTATATGTTGTCAACTCATGCGAATTTCAGCAGGAAAACTTTGAAGCAGTTGGGAATGCATCATGGTTTTGTCCTTCATTCATGAAGAACAGAAACATTGTGTGTGTGTGTAGCAGACCCCCTGCACACCAAAATATTTAGCTGAAGCTGATATTGTGACCTCATGGAGAAATGAAGGTTAGATTTCCCTCTTGGAGCAAGTGACAAAATAAAATATATATATAGAACATATCTTATACATATAACAACGACAGACAAGAGTAGTTAAACTGAATGATTAATTTATAAGGTCAACAAAATATTAAACACGATCAGGAATCATGTCCTGCTAGGACACAGCCCCTCTCCCCACAAAATAGTCCATATTTTTGATGCGCAAATCCCTTGCACTCTGGGTGGCCGAGGTAGCACGGCTAGTCTGGAGGTCTACAATCGCATCCAATGACGGATGACCTTTAGCCGATGTACTAGGGCCTGGCAGGGCTGGATCAATGTCACTGGGCATGGAGGTCATATAACTGCTAGCATTCCTGCATAAAAAATTATGGAGGATGCAGCAGCACAATACCACATGATTGATTTTATACAATGCCAGGTTTATGGGCGTTATAAATAGACGGAACCTATTAGACAAAATTCCGAATGCGTTCTCCACCACCCTTCGAGCACGAGAAAGTCTGTAATTGAAGATCCTCTGCTCAGGGGTCAGGTTGCGTTGAGGAAATGGCTTCATAAGATTTTCTCCAAAACCAAATGCCTCATCTGCGACAAACACAAAAGTGAGATCCTCCACATTTTGGTCTGTAGGTGGCAAGTTGAGGGTGCCATTCTGAAGCTGCCAATAACATTTGGTTTGCATTATGACTCCTCTGTCAGAGTTGTGGCCATTCTTCCCCACATCCAAGTACAAAAACTCATAGTTTGCAGACACAATGTCAAGCATCACTATGCTGCAAAACCCCTTGTAGTTGTAGTAACAGGACCAGAGTTGGGTGGTGGGACAATCCTCACATGCTTGCCATCTATGGCACCCCCGCAGTTGGAAAAAATAGGATTTTATTAAGAACTTACCATAAAATCCTTTTCTCTGAGTTCACTGACAGATGCAGCCCTTCATTGACAAGTGGGGCTTATGTACATCCTACTAGAAGTAGACTAGGCAAATAGAGAAAAAGCAAGCTGACCCCTCCCAGGGGGCCGTCCTCACTCCAGCATATAACCCCTCAGCTCTGCATAGCATATCAGTTCGTAACAAGCTGTACAAACGCAACACAGAGGGGTGGGTGCTGCGTCTGTCAGTGAACTCAAAGAAAAGGATTTTACGGTAAGTTCTTAATAGAATCCTATTTTCTCCTACGTTCACTGACAGACGCAGCCCTTCATTGACAAATGGGGATGTCCCAAAGCAGTGTCATTCAAGAGGGGTGGGTAAACAATAACAACTGTACCCAACAGAAATTCTCTCAGGAGGCGCCAGCCACCCCTACACCACCGCCTGTAAAACTTTACGGCCAAAAGCAGCATCCGCGGATGCTAACACATCAACTTTGTAAACCTTAACAAAAGTGTGCACCGAGGCCCAAGTAGCCGCCTTGCACACCTGAGACACCGAAGCCTGGTGTCTGAAAGCCCAGGAAGTGCTAACTGCCCTGGTGGAATGAGCCGTGACTGGAAAAGGGGGAACTTTGCCCCGAACAGTATAGGCATGGGTCGCGGCCTGTCTGATCCAACGGGAGACAGTAGCCGATGAGGCCGCCAACCCTTTGCGCGGGCCTTCTGTCAGTACAAACAACGCATCAGACTTCCGAAAAGAAGCTGTGGCCGCCAAATACACCTGCAAAGCCCTCACAACATCCAGAGAATGCAACTCAATCTCCTTGGGATGCGACGGGTGCGGACATAAGGAAGGAAGAACAATATCCTCATTAATGTGAAAAGAGGAAACCACCTTCGGTAGGAACGAAGATGAAGGTCTCAGGACCGCCTTATCCTTATGAAGGACCACGTAGGGAGACTTACATGACAACGCCGCCAACTCAGACACCCGCCTAGCGGATGTAATGGCCACCAAGAAAGCCACCTTTTGCGACAGCAATTGTAAGGGAATAACCCTGATTTTTTCATATGGCAGTCTCTGCAGTACAGAAAGTACCAAATTCAAATCCCACGGCGCCAAAGGCGACCATACCTGAGGAGCCACATGGCGTACACCCTGTACAAATGTACGTATCAACGAATGTGACGCTAAAAGGCGTTGAAAAAGAATCGCTAGAGCCGAAATCTGACCCTTGAGTGTACTCAATGCCAACTTGTTATCCAGGCCATGCTGCAAGAATGCCAGCAACTGGGACACAACGTAAGAGCGAGGGTTCCATCCCCCCGCCTCACACCAGGCAATATAGGCCTTCCAAGTGCGATGATATATCTTGCAGGAAGTACACTTGCGCACCTTAAGCATAGTAGGGATCACAGAGTCAGAGACGCCCCTGTCCCTCAACACCTGGGACTCAATAGCCAAGCCGTCAAAGCCAGCAAGGGTAAAGCAGGGTGCAGGATGGGTCCCTGTGACAGCAGATCTCCACGTAGCGGAAGATGCCAGGGGGCATCTGTCACCATCCGCACCACGTCGGCGTACCAAGGGCACCCAGGCCAATCCGGAGCTACCAGGATTGTCGGGATCCCCTTCGCTTCTACCGTGCGCAGTAGCCATGGTAGGAACTTGAGAGGAGGGAAAACGTACAGGAGCCGGTACCGACCCCAAGGCGCTACCAACGCGTCCGTGGCGGCCGCCAATGGATCCCTTGTTCTGCACACGAAGGTCTGCACCTTGTGATTGAACCTGGACGCAATGAGGTCCACGTCTGGCGTGCCCCACCTTTGGCAAATCTGACGGAACACCTCTGGATATAGAGCCCATTCCCCCTGATTCAGCGTCTGGCGACTGAGAAAGTCCGCCTGCCAATTTTCTACGCTCGGAATGTAAATGGCGGAGATTGCCGGCACATGAATTTCTGCCCATTTCAGAATGCGAGCCGCTTCCGCAGCCGCTGCCGAGCTCCTCGTTCCGCCCTGATGGCTCACGTACGCCACAGCCGTGGCGTTGTCAGACTGAACCCGAACCGGGAGGCCGCGCAGCCTTACCGTCCAGTGGTAGAGGCAGAGCCTGATTGCCCTCAGCTCCAATACATTTATCGGAAGGCGAGATTTCTGCGCCGACCAACGGCCCTGAGCAGACAGCTGCCCCAGGACCCCCCCCCAGCCAGATAGGCTGGCATCCGTCGTGACTATCGACCAGAGGAAGAAACAACTTCCTCAACATTAGAGCCGGGGCCCGAAGCCACCAGGTCAACGATCCTCTGGTCTGATGATCCAATCTGATCATCTGGTCCAGGGACAACGGAAACTTGTCCCACCGTGACAGAATCGCTCGCTGTAGGAGCCGAGTGTGACTCTGGGCCTAAGGTATCGCCTCGAAGGCTGAGACCATGAGCCCCAACACCTGCATACAGAACCGTAAGGAGGACCACTGGCGTGACAGCGGGGTTCGCACCACTGCTTGCAGTGTCAGCAACTTGGCTGGAGGTAAGAACACCTTCGCCTGCTCTGTGTCCAGAATCAGACCCAGATATTCCAGTCGACAGGACGGGGCCAACGTCGACTTCAGCAGGTTGATCAGCCAGCCGAAGTCTCTCAGCGAGGCCATGGTGATAGCCACATTCTCCTCCAGGGCCGAAGCCGACTCTGCTCGCAAGAGTAAGTCGTCGAGGTATGCTACCACCGCAATGCTTCTCTGCCTCAAGAGCGCCAGCACCGGAACCACCAACTTGGTGAATACCCGAGGAGCCAAGGCCAGACCGAAGGGAAGTGCCACAAATTGATAATGCAGCTCCCCTACCGCAAAGCGCAGGAAGTGCTGGTGCCGGAGACAAATGGGAACATGGAGATACGCATCCCTGATATCCAGAGACGCCATGAAGTCTCCTTGGTGCAGGGCGGCCATGACCGATCGGACAGATTCCATCCTGAATTTTCGCGCCCTCTCAAAGTGGTTTAGCGCTTTTAGGTCCAGAACTGGCCTGACCCCACCCTTTTTGGGCACCACAAAGAGGTTTGAATAGAAGCCACGGAACTTTTCCAGCGGAGGTACAGGCACAATCACCCCTTGTTCGGAGAGCATCTGAATAGCCCCTAGGAGAGCCTCTCGACGCCCCTGAGGGAGTCTCAAGTTTGATGGGAAGAACCTGTCTGGGGGTAGAGTGCTGAACTCTATCCTGTATCCGGAGGACACCACTTCCTGCACCCACCGGTCGGAAATGCGGGCAGTCCACCTGTCTGGGAACCCCAGAAGTCGGCCCCCCACCCGAGAATCGGGGGCAACCCATCATGTGGAAGAGGACTTTTCCTCCATCTTTTAGCTCTTGCGCTGCCAAGGCCGCTTACCGGACCCCAAGGCAGACTTGCCGGGCCTTGAGCCCTTGCCCGCTGCACCGGGAGCACGAAAAAAACGCTTCTGACCTGAAGCAGCAGGCTCCTGCTTACGGCAGAATTCCCGCCGCCTGGGCTCCGGGAGAAAGGTACTCTTCCCCCCGGTGAAATTCTTAATGATTTTATCCAATTGTGCCCCAAAGAGCCGACCACCCTGAAAGGGAAGATCCGTGAGGCCCTTTTTAGACGCGTGGTCACCTGACCAGCAGCGTAACCACAGCACCCGTGTGATAATGACTGCAAAAACAGAGATCTTAGACAGCATGGGAAGCAGGTCCAAAGCTGCGTCACACAGATACCGGAGACCCTGTATTAGATGGTCCGTCCGCTGTGAAGCCTCAGCCGAACATCCGCAGCTCAAGTCATTGTGCAACTCAGTCGCACACTCCGTAAGAGACTGCGCCACCATGGCCGACTCCAGAGCTGGTCTCATGGCCGACCCCGCCACCAAGAAAAGTGCCTTGGACACCGCCTATGTCCGCCTATCGGCCGGATCCTTAAAAGAGGGAGACCCCTTCAAGGGGATGGTCGTTGCCTTATTCAGGCGAGCCACCGGAGGGTCCACTGCGGGGGATGCCCACTTCTGCACAAAACTGTCCTCAAAAGGATAGTGCACAGCAAAACGTTAGGGCAATTCTGCGGATGCTGCCATTCCTTATAGACCAGCTAGTCAAAGAATTGGTCATAGGGATATGCCCTAGGGGACCGAGACGGCTTAAAGGACCCACAAACGTAGGCCGTCTCCTGCGACTCCCCGGCCTGGTCCAGTCGCAAAGACGCACGGATATCGGTGATCATGGAGGCCACCAGCGCCCTCTCGCGCGCTACCGAGGCCCCCTGGTCTTCCTCATTATCCGAGGGCTGCAGTTCACCATCTGAGAGCTCCACGGGGGTCCCCGTGACCACTGAGGCCTCTTCCGGTTCAGAATCCTCCCCTGAAGAAGGAGGGGGGTGGACACTTTTTAGCCACCCCCTTAGCACGGCTCGGCACCTCCCGGGGGGGAAAAACTCCCCCAATATGAACCTTAACTGACCCAGGGAAACCAGAGGGCCCAGCGCAGGTTGCGCTTCCACAGGCTCCTCCGGAGGAGAACCCGCAGGTTCAGCCGCCATTGCGCCACAGGAACACTGACAGACCAACAGGTCCAGACACCCCCACAATGCAGCCCCACCACTGCCCCACAGAGCCACCGGGAATACCCAGGAGGACTGCACCCACCGCTACCAACACCCCAGGGAGAGCCAGCTATACTTGCTCTGTGACAATTGCCCGTCAAGCGCTGTGTCCCAGTAGGAGTGCTGTCCGCCTGTCAGGAGCCTTCACCGCCACTGTGCCTTCCACGCTGTCCCAGAGGAAAAGAGGAAGAAACGGCGCCAGCCGCACGTTTTCCTCACAGGCACATCAAATATGGCCGCCGAGCGGTCACAAGAGGCCAAAGCCTGTCCACGCAGGCCGCAACTGTGGCAAAATGGCCGCCGCTCCATCACTAGAGGCCAAATTAGCCCACAAAATGGCCACGGATACGGCAAAGTGGCGATGATCCACCACAAAATGGCGGCGGATCACCGCATGGTGTTTTTCTGCGTGGGGGTGTGGTGCAGGGAGAGGTGAACCTACATCCCTGAACCCTCCACCGGCCGGCCCAGTCTGTGATCGCCCAGCCCCCCCTCCGCACCCCTGGGGTGGAAGAGAGGGGAGTCACTCATCAATCCGACGGGCGTAGCGGGTAGCCACCCGGTAGCAGAACTTCCTCCCATCAGGCGGGGCGGGATGCTGCAGGCCAAACGCCCCTGGACGCGAGCACAGCCCGGTCACTGGACGCGAGTGGGGGTCACCCACTAGCCTCCCGCACAGAACGGGTACGATGCGGCGGACCCCGCCAAGGCTAAGGGTAGCTCGCATTGGTCGGTCGCGCTGGGGAAATTCCAGGATTCGAGATATCCTCTATGCCCCAGCTGGCTACTTGATAGCAGTCTTCATCAAATAGCTTGAGAAGCAAAAAGAAGAAAAAATTGGGGAACCGCAGGTCCCAGCAGGGAACCAGGTCTAATTCCTTGCACTAGGCATAATAAAACTGATATGCTATGCAGAGCTGAGGGGTTATATGCTGGAGTGAGGACGGCCCCCTGGGAGGGGTTAGCTTGCTTTTTTTCTATTTGCCTAGTCTACTCCTAGTAGGATGTGCATACACCCCACTTGTCAATGAAGGGCTGCGTCTGTCATTGAACGTAGGAGAAATCCCATTGCTGCAAAAACTGTGCTGCAACTTCCTGCCGCTGCTGGGGATTGGAAGGAAACTGTGGAGAAAAAAAAGATAGACAATTACTACTTGCACACAAAACATAAAAATGCTATTTAACATAAAAATGCAAGGGCAACATAAGGCTAGACTTCAATTTCCAGCACAGTGGACAGGTAAGAAGTGTGATAATCCCAAGCTACATACACACTATACTATTACAATCACATTTTTCAATGAATAATCAACCAAAATATATCATATGAGGTCAAATTAGTAGGTAATCAAGCAGGCCCATGCACTACATGGTTTGGGTAATTAGGAAATGTGACCCACAAAAGATGGAGAGTGTGTATAGATTACATGTCAGGAGATACAGTAGTTTGAAATACTGACTTAACTTTTTGGGAGGGTGGGGATTAGCTTTGACATAATAAGTAGACCTCAAGCACTCTGCAGGATTTGAAACACACAAATAACATTTGAAAAGTGTGTTTTTGCGTGGGGTTAAGGCCTAAAATGCAGCTGACATAAATAATTGTGACGTTACCAGGCTGAGTGTGTATGAACACAGCACAACATGCTGGGGAGGCGTGTAGAGGAAAAAAGGAGTTGAAAAAAGCTTAGAGCATGCATGAGGCCAAAGAAGACATTCACAGCATATTGTAATGTTGCTAATTAGGTATTGGCAAAAAGGGCAAATACAATATTATCAAGCAGAAACACATCTAATGTGGTATTAACATGAAACATACCTTAATATAGTCCTTCTGTGGCACCTGATGGCTGAGCATGTCTCAGGAATAATAACTCCAAGAACCTGGGGGGAGATTCCTGTAGTGAACTTCAGGTCCTGGAGGCTTCTTCCTGTCGCCAAGTAGCGCAAGGTGGCAACGAGTCTTTGCTCAGGGGTGATAGCAAGGCGCATGCATGTGTCCTGCTTCTGGATATAGGGGACACCAATGCCAAGAGGTGGTTAATGCAGGGATCCGTCATCGAAAAACAATTCCTGAAATCATCAGGATTATTCTCCTGGAGCTCCCTGACTAAAGCCATATGACCAAATTGATCACGGTTAAGTAAACAATTTTTGGTTCAACAATTCCTCTTCCTCCTTCTCCTGTGTTGGTTTTGGGTCCAAGCCAGAACTCCTAGGCCAACCATAGCAAGACTTCTCTCTCTATATCTCAACCTGGCTGGTTGACAAACAAATGGTCAGGAACGATCTGAAAGTCGCGAATCAACGCTCACCAAACTTCAGCCAACACAAAATTAGATGAAGGAGCCCTAAGGGTGGTGCACGATAACGGAACTTCCTCTTTATACGCTCGCAGCACGTCACTACGTTAGGCTTGGTCATACGATCGCTTAATGCACATCAGTACGTGAGATACAACAGCCAACATATGATTTGGGCCTTTCGGTCGTACGACCATCGCATCGTGTGTACAAGGCTTAAGACATGGAGTCAATAGAATATCTTCATAGAGTCAGATGAAGGTAAGGCCATTGCCGCACCTGAATGCATACTGAGATACAACAGGACAAGACACCTTGGAGGTTTGTCCCCACTTAAACTACCATCCGCCCCCCCCCCCACCCCCCTCTATACCTTCCATTCTCATTATTTCCTCTGAGACACAAACATTACTGGTTGATAAAAGGGCAAGCGATCATTATACAGATCGATCATGACCGATATCCTAGTTCCCTACAGGGCCTTATGAAACAATATCTATATATAGCGTACAATAATCATGGAAGCTGGGATGTATATTTTACACCATATCTGTTGATCGGTCTTATGGTTTTTTTTGTCTATTTTCTTTTAATGATTGGTCTTATTTTGTTGTTGACAAGACTTGCTCCCTTCTACTTCGTACTATTTAAAACCTAATAAAATCATATTTGAAAAAAAAAGGGCTCATTTACATTAGTAGCTGGGTTGCGGTAAGTCACGGTTTTGACCCCCCCCCCCCAACAGCTCCCTCTTTAGCTACAGAGGCAGGGGCTGGGAGTGAACACATGACATGAATTATACACTCTGCCACATTTGGGGAGTACTTCCACCCACTAAACAAACTTTTCAGGTAAATGGGCCGCACTGTAACCACCCTGCAACCACATACAACACACGTGGTTGCAGTATAATGGTGCTGCATATAGGGGTAAAACAGGTGGTGAGGAGGCTGAGATATTGCCTCCTCATGGCCTGCCAAATGCCTCGAAAAAATTATCTGATAGTGGATCGCTTTTCAGATGAGTGACAGTCCCTGCCACTAGCGTGAGCAACCCCAAACTGTGTTTTCAGCATATTCATTCATTAAAGGGTCTGTCCATGAAAGAGTGGTATTTCAGTTACATTTCTTTCGCATAGGCCTTGAATTTTGAAGCAGTATTTAACATGCATCTATAGCATTAATAAGGATTTTGGCTGTGTTGTACAGGCATTCAGGTTGTGTAAGGTGATACTCCTCAACAGCTCCATGAGATGTGTTCTTTTCTTTTTTGCAAGGCTAAAATGGGAAATTAATGCTTTGGCGCTTTGCGACTGCACCTTGAATGTGCTGTAAATGGCATAGGCACATTTACAGTGCTGTTCCGACATTCTTGTGGTGTGTTTTAATAAAAGTGAATAGAGGCAATGTGTTGCAAATCATCAATGCCTGGAGGCAGCATTATTTTTTCCTCACCGTGATACAAGACAATGCTAACACTGCAGTGTGTACACCTCCATCTGCTTGATATTTTAACAATTTTGAGTGACATTGACAGAGGTTCGGGAGTCAGTGAAAAAAACAATTTTTGAAAACCTGTGTGAGACAGCCATTACTGGCAACTTTATTTCGCTGAATAACTCTTTGTTTTTTGTTTTTTATATACATCTTGTCTCAAGCAACAAGATCTTCACACAGCTTGTCTTTGTTTTTGGGTTTTTACTGGAGCACATTAGGCTGTTACTGTTCATTCTGTAGAAATCTTTATAATAAAAATAAATAAATACAATAATTTACCAGGAATTTTGGACCTTTGTGTAACAGGTTGTGGCAGTTGACTGACCCATTTCGGTTAGGGAAATGTAATGATGGCTATATGTTTTTTTTTCTGAAATTCATATGTACGCTTTCAACTAAAAAACTGTTTCTGGTTGTACAACATATTCAAGTTGTCTACTGAAAGGTTACATGGGGCAGGTTATGCCAGATTACATTTTAGTGAATAAGGGGTCATTATGAGTGCATAAAAAACTGTAGATGCTAGCCTAATGCTCAGGAAACTGTGCTTATGTGTAAGCAACCACCCCCTAGTTTCACAGGTAATTAGTGATGGGATCATTAATTGTGCATTCCATCTCGTCAGACCCTTCTAGAGACAAGATCCTGCTGGGCAGTGTGTGCAGAAGATAAGTGCTGAATAGTAAACTTAGTAGGGGTCCAGTGTGTTTGTAAATACTTATCCATTAACAGCTTTCACAGTATGAACATTTTCTTTGCAATAAGTCCTACTGATACAATAAAGTCAGTGTGGAAATAATGGAAAAATTGTATTATAAATATTAATAGTCCACAATCCAAGGGGTAGAGGTTTAGTCATTAGGGATGGGCTGAACATCCCTCTGTTCGGTTTGCACCAGAACATGCGAACAGGCAAAAAATTTGTGCGAACATTCGAACACTGTTAAAGTCTATGGGACCCGAACATGAAAAATCAAAAGTGCTAATTTTAACCATTCCAGATCCGCACTATTGCCGAAGTACGGCTCCAGCGCGGATCTGAAATGCCTGGAGGACGTCCATGGACGTCCTCAGAGGCGGCTCTAGGCTTTGTGAGGCCTTAGGCAAATCTTAAAAATGAGGCCTCACTCACGCCCATAATGGGACAAATAATTCAAATAAAAATTAACTGTATAAATTGCATATATTTAGAGCCTTAAATCCTGTGAACTATGAATTCACAGTGTCTATAATTTACTCTAACCAATTACTCTTTAATCAAATATCATTAAACATAAGGTATACCGTATAATTATATATTACGCATACACGAGTATAGACAAAATTTGTGCAGCTGCTACTAGCAATGTGTTTAATTTATAACAAAAGTCAAAAAACATATTTCTCCATATCCATGAAGGTCAGGTTAATATAACCCAGCACAGAGTTCCACCTTACATCAGAGTCTGCAGGATTACCAATTACGGTGCAAGGGGAACTTTGATGTTAAGGGGAGTGCTGCAGATCATGATGTAAGGGGGAATGCTGCAGACTTTGGTGTAAAGTTCACACTTCTCTCATGACCCCTTGTCCTAGCAGCTCTTCCAGTCCTCTGACTCCTCTGTAGCCCCCCCCCCCCATAAGACTGCAGCCATGATACAAAAGATGGTCAGAGACTTTGTGGCCCTGATTCCATGACACAAGAGATGGTCAGAGACTGTGTGGACATGACACAAGAGATGGTCAGAGACTTTGTGGACATGACACAAGAGATGTTCAGAGACTGTGCGGACATGACACAAGAGATGCGTGTCAGAGACTGGTAGAGAACACAGTACAGGCGTGTCAGAGACTGGTAGAGAACACAGTACAGGTGTGTCAGAGACTGGTAGA
>BLSH010457960.1:185101-207589 GCA_018402905.1 Glandirana rugosa | reverse complement strand
CCTGAAACCAATCTTCATGCTGATGACTGCATCCAAACCTTCTGGGATAACAACCCTGCCAAGCTGGCCAAGCTGGGCATCCGGAGGCTGCCTCTTGGGGGGGGGGCAGTGCTAGGAAAGAAAAGATTTGCCTGGTGAAGTCAGGCCATGTTCTGGACTTTTTTGCCGAGTTTTGCCGTTCACCAAATAGCCCTATTTAAGCTCCCTGCACCTGTCAGCAGGTACTGTCCGTTCTACAGCGTCTGAGTACCTGTGAGCTTCAGCTCTCCTACCTGAAACCTGCTTCCTGTGTTGTTCCTGTGTACCGACCCGGCTTGCTCTGACCTGCTACCTATCTGCTTGCACCGACCCCGGCTATCCACGACCATCCGCTTGTCCGACCCTTCTGTACCTTGTCGCCAGCCTGTGAACAAACTCTGCTTGGACTTTGACTATTCTTCTGCCTGCCCCTTCTGTGCCTCTCTGATCCGCCAGTTGCCGACCCAGCCTGCACGACCACTCTTCTGTCTGCACGACCTTCTGGAGCCTAACATCACCACCAGTGACCATCCAGCCCTCGTGCCATCCCGCACTCTGGGACTTCCTGTCTACACTACCAGGGGTCCCAGAATCGGGTGTGTAAGAGTGGTTGTTCCCTGCTAAGACAGACTCCACCACCAGGATCGTGACACAGGCGTTTTGACAATATCGTGTGGGCTAACACATTTGCAAATTGTAAGTATTCTTGTTTATCAGGTGCAATCACTATAGAGTTAGGCAGACATGAAGAGACAGATTGAATGACACTGGTGGGCTTGTACTTCCATTGGGCCTGTCGGTGTGCTAACAATACAACCTATGTTATATAAATGGCTGCAGTAGAGGAGTTGGCTTGCCCTACGAAGAGGCTGTGTTATTTGATGTGGTTTTTGGGGGAGTAGGGCTGATATTGTGCATAATGACAAACGCCCCACTTGGGCTGTTAGTTGAAATTCTTGTGCATTTTGTCCATCAAAAGTGTGGCTTTGCTGTCAATGTTGTGTATTGTTGCTGTCTGACCATGCATTCATGGTTTCGGAGCTTCTGCTGACCTTCTACTCTTTGATATCATTGCTTAATCATGTACACAGAAATGCATCTTCCAGCAGAACCGTCACCAATGTATGTGTGTGGAATGTGGGGTGGTGGGTGTTACTGTTTGGAATATGCGTCTTTTTAATATTTTGTACTTTTATTTAAGAATGACTGACTGTTTTTTTGTAATTTTGTATAATCTTGCAACTAAACATTTGTTGGTGGTTGGTGTCTGTTGAGAGTAGTTGTACTATGAAATGTGTAGCCTGCTATACACTGTGAAATTAAACCTATGTCCACTATAAGGCTTGGAAAAAATTTAGATTGTAAGCTCCTATGAGCAGGGCCATTAGATCTCAATTGCTAAATGTTTGTCTAAATGTACCACCTAATATACTAATGCCACTAAATGAATGTACTTAATTGTGTTGCTGCTGTGCAAATAAATGTAAATTATTTTTTTTTTTAATTTTTTTATGGGGGGAGCTGGGTTTGGAGAAGTGAACTGTCTTGCTAATGACAAATTATGAGAAGGTGTAATCGTGGATTTAAAAAAAACCTAATCTCTTCAGCATACCTGCAAGTAAATGATTAAGGTTGTTTAAGTGGAGTCTTTTCTTTTAACAGGTCTGGAGAATTGCAGGAAAGGGCCGGTTCACACTGCTACACTGTGCAAGATTGTGTCTGATTCACACCGCAGTACAAGTCACATGCGCTGTCCATGCGATGCGATTTCAGCCATACATTTAGTATGGCTGAATTTGCATTGCATTCGGACCAAACTTGCACAGGACCCTTTTTTTTTTTGGTCCACACCAGAATTGGATTGCATGGGTGTTCACACCCATGCGATTCGATTAATGTCCGAAATGTTAGTTTGCACTGTAATATGTGAGCTGAAATGGGGGTGTCATTAACAATGTATTGACGCTCCCAACAGGTCACACATGACAGTGTGAAATGCGATGCGGGAACCTGCAGTGGATTTGCAGGGTTCCCGCATTGCACAAGTGTGAACCGGCACTCCTAATGAATTTAGCTGGTGGATAGGCAGTGTTGTATGTCTCAAACTGAGCCTTTGTCTTTGTCATTCAACTGCCTATTACTAAATAAAAACTGTGATTGCGATCAAATATTCGCAAGCAAGTGTGGCTTTGTGGAGTTACTGTGTAGCGCTAATTAGGACTTGGAGACGCCACTAGTTTTAATGATGAATAGTGGGCAAGAGATAAGGGAAAAATGTGAATAGGTGACGTGCTTTATACTTTAATATAAATGCACTCTAGGTAGAGTACCCTATAGGGAAGGGATCTGCAATTAGCGGACCTCCAGATGTTACAGAACTACAAGTCCCATGAGGCATAGCAAGACTTTGACAGCCACAAGCATCACACCCAGAGGCAGAGGCATGATGGGACTTGTAGTTTTGCAACAGTTGGAGGTCCGTTAATTGCATATCCCTGCTATAGGGGATACATCAAGATGTGTACATTAAAAATATGAAGATTTTGCTATGAAATAGACATCACCATTATGTGCATGACCAGGGTGAGGGAACGAAGCCCTCAAATTCTTCGGTCTTCCACCCCAGGCACACACAACCAGCGTGAAACTACAAATATGTAAATAGAATAGTGGAACCATAAAAAATATGTGTTGACTCAATAACAAATAAATAAACAAATAAGTATCTATGTGTCTATGAGGGGAGACCCACCTCTAGAACATATAGAAAAACTTAATACAAAATAGGTGTAAAAATATTATATTTGACAACTGATGGGGTATCATTCTAGACCACTCAGGACCATAAAAAGTTCATAGTAAGAGTTCAAACAGTTTGTGAAAATCTTCAAAAAATGGGGAATCCTTAGACACGCCTCAACAGAATCCACCAAAGACAAGGACTTCTCCAGGAAAGATGGAACCCGGCTTTGTTTCTGTATTGGTGTCACCAATCGGGCGCTCCCCTGCCTGATGTGTCCTATTAAGGGAGATGTGAGTTGGTAGCTTCCACCGTCCTTTAGCTTCAGGGGCTCTCGTAAAGTACCAGATAGGAATAGAAAAAAACCTCACATAGTGTAAATCAGTAAACACTGAGTTTATTAAAAGAAAGTATTGCACTTACATCCAAATTGAAAACAACAAGCTTGTCTTAAATGTGGCGCAACAGCATAGGGTCAGCAGTCACCCTTCTACTAAAAAAAAAAATTGTGCTTGTGATCAAATATTCGCAAGCAAGTGTGGCTTTGTCCTCTGACCTGGGAATTTCATTGTGTTCACCCGGAAGTGCCTTTGCTGGTCAGGATCTCTATATAAGTGAATATAGGTTCCATTTCAGCAAAGAAGTGCTACTCATTTGATGGGCAAGTGTAGGAAATATACTTGTGCTTACACTGTGTGGGAGAGGATGCGGTAGCTATATTTGGTGGGGATGAGGTGAATTTATTTGTTCACGTGGGATCACCACACATTCACTTCCTGCCAGGGCAGCCATGAGAAATTTTGGGGCCTCTTAAACAGCTTTAGACCTGCCCCCCTTCTGATCATCAACATTCCCCAGCGCCTTCCCACTGGGCCATCCCACCACATCCACCCACTGGTCAGCGGTGTACACATGTCGCAGCCCCAGTAGGAATTATACACCCTGTCACACTTACCAGGTGTAGCCTGCCAAGCTAGCAGTGAAGTGAAGTGTGCAATGCATGCTAGTGTGGGATCCAAGGGGTTAAAAAAAACAGTGCACAGGCAGCACAGCCTCACCCAATGCTTGCAATAACACCTTGTGCCGAACCATAGGTGCTGGAGTTCCCTAACTTGGACCAGTTGTGGTCCAGGGGGGCCCTCTCTATGTGACCCAAGTTTGGTATTTTTATCACCTATGGATCCGGAGAATGGTGTCCACCTGACAATTGCTGGTCAATGACTGGTCACTTTGAGGACCTGGTACCACCGAACCATAGATGCCGGAGGTCTCAAACCTGGCCCAGTTGTTGCCCAGGGGGCGCTCTCTAAGTGACTAAAGTTTGGTATTTTTATTGGCTATGGTTTGGGAGAATGGTGTCCCCAAACCGGGTGTCCCCCTCCCATAGACTCCAATGTTAAATACTGCTAAAGTCTTTGTTGTAAGGGCCCTTGAGACACTGGGGCCCCTTACAACAGTACTGCCTGTACCCCCCTGCTTAATGCCCATGCACACACATCACTTCTTGGTTACTGGGACATGCCACTTCCTGCATGTATTCTGCTGATGTAAATCAGTAAGGAGTGTGTGTGTATATGTGTGCATATGTGTGTGTGTATATATATATATATATATGAGAGAGCTGCTTTTATATTTTATTTATATATATATATATATATATATATATATATATATATATATCCGAGAGAGTTGATTGTATACACTCCTTTTACACTTGGCCGACTTTTCTTGAAACAATTCATATCTGTGCTACTTTAAGTGGCACCAACTTCAAAGTAGTCCCTGTACTACTTTGGCGTGACTTGAGGATCCTAGCTCTCATTATTACTCAGGCATTCCTGAGTTGGGACAATGTTGTGGACAAACTGCATTACTTTCAGGAAAACACCTTTGACTTAGGCCCCATTCGCTCTTGTGTGACTTGAAAGTCATGCAACTTTGATGTGACTTGAAGCAATGCCTGTGTAATCTTATCAAGTCATATCAAACTCGGACCAAAGTAGTTCAGGGACTAGTTTGAAGTTGATACCACTTGAAGCCAGACAGATATGAATCCTACTCATTGGAAATTGCAGGGTCCAACTTGACAGGCGACTTTGCAGTCCCAAGTGGCAGGACAAGTTGCACAAGTGTGAAAGGGGCCTTAGCTATCCACCCAAAAGTGGAAGCTCTGCTTATCTCCCCCCCTTCTGATGCCACATTTGGCACCTTTTTTGGGGGGGTACCTGTTTTGGACATTTACCTGTCCCCACTTCCGACAGACCTCACTACAGCGAGGTGTGGCAGAAATTTGTCACCCCTCCTCCTTCCCTGCTTCCAGGCCATTCAGAAAGCACAGTGCCCTTTGTGCATGCGCAGTAGGGAATCGGCATTGGACGTTTGTCCATGTTTGGCTTGTGTCTGTGATTGTCTATTTATCCGTAGTCTTATCCGTATTCTGATCTTTGGCTTCTCTGACTATCCCTTCTTGCCTGTTACCTCGACCTTCAGCTTGTCTTCGGTTTTTCCTGTCTTCTGGTTGCCCTGACCCCTTGCTATTCCTCTGACTATTCTTACTGTTCCTGTGCTGCTGCTTCCCCTCTATCACCTGGGGCCAGCCGAGCGAGAGCTAGGGGACCCTGGGGGCCGCGACCTGGATTCAGTTGCAGCCAAATCCATCCTCACCACTAGAGGCTCTGGTGAACACCCACTGGCTCTTAGATTCCGTGCCCTGGGAAAACCGATGCACTAGCTCCCTGAGTTTCAGTGTCCATGCTCTAGGGAGCCCTCTCCCCATATCAGCCGGTACTACCTAGCAGCAGTCAGCCATAGGTCCACAACCTTGTGGTGCGCTACACTATTTTGGTGCGATTCGCTCTCCAGTGGTACGCACCTGTCACCAGACCCCATTGGAGTTGTGACAGTTTGATCAGCCATGGACCCAGCTGATGTGCCGCTACCCGTATATGATCCAATGCAGGGCATAGTCCACAGACTGGAGACACAAGAGACTAATCAGACGCAGGTGATGCGATTCCTGCAAGATTTGGCATCTCGCTTTGACCAGCTCCAGTCCTCCCTGGGATCGTCTGTCCAGCAAACCCCACCCCGGCCTGCGGCTGTGTTGGTTCCAGTTACGCTCGCAGCAGCCAATCCTTTGCAGTTACCGGCTCCGTCCTGGTACTCTGGAGACTCTAAAGCCTGCAGGGGGTTCCTCAGCCAGTGCACCATTCATTTTGAGCTTCAGCCTCAAAATTTCCTATCGGGCGAAGGTGGTCTACATTATTTCTCTCCTATCCGGCGATGCTTTAGCCTGGCTGCCCCTCTGTGGGAGAAGAGTGACCCCGTGGTCTCTAGCCTGTCTAGTTTAGTAAAACTCTTCTGAAACATCTTTGAGGAACCAGGTCGGGTCTCCTCAGCAGCCAGCGGCCTTTTACGCCTCCGTCAGGAGTCTCTTTCTGTGGGCCAATATGCCCTCCATTTTCGGATTCTGTCTGCCAAGTTGAATTGGAACAATGAGGCCTTGGTTGCAGCTTTCTTACAGGGCCTCTCCGACAGAGTGAAGGACGAATTAGTGGGTAGGACCATTCTCGCTGATCTGGGCGATGTGATCTCCCTATGCAACCAGATCGACATTCGTTTCCAGGAGAGGACCCTAGAAAAAAGACGTCTGCACCCCCTGGCCCTTAGTCAGCCTGAGCTCCCCTCTCTGCGGTCCATGGGGCACTCCCTGTCAGCTGAGGAACCCATGCAGCTGGGCCGGACCAGGCTATCTCCTGAGGAGCGTGCTAGGCGCAGAGCCTTGAGCCTGTGCCTTTACTGATGGGACAAGGGTCACCTTCGTGACACTTGCTCGCTGCGTCCAGGAAACGCTTGGGTCTAATACGTCTGGAAGGTGGAGTATTGGACCATGAAACCTCACCTTTGCTCCTCAAGCTGTCGGTGTTCCTTCACACCGACACTTCCTCTTATTCGGTCCCGGCATTTCTTGATTCTGGATCTGCGGGCAACTTTATGGAATGGAAAACGGCTTCTTCCATAAGCTTGGCCTTTCGCCTCTCGTCACTCCATTGGTGGTCTCGGCGATCAATGGCACCGTTCTTCCAGGAGGACCCATCCGCTTCCAGACCCTTCCAGTTAAGATGTCTGTTGGAATACACCATCAGGAGGAAATATCCTTCCTTGTTCTACCTAAGTCCTCAACCTCTATCGTATTAGGTCTACACTGGTTACAGCTCCATTCCCCACACATTGAGTGGACTTCCGGGCAGATACTGGCTTGGGGTTCCTCTTGTTTCTCATCCTGCCTACGCAAGGTCATCCCTAAAAAGAGAATTCCTGTTGCCGCCACTTCAGTTTCCTCTGCTCTTCCCGCTGCTTATAGCGATTTCCAAGATGTCTTCTGTAAGAAATTGGTTGAAGTGCTTCCCCCTCACTGGTCCTTTGACTGTGCCATTGACCTTGTTCCTTGAGCAAAGCTGCCCAGGGGTCGTATGTATCCTCTGTCCATTCCTGAGACCCAGGCCATGTCAGAGTATATCCATGAAAACCTTGGGAGGGGATTAATTCATAAGTCCTCATCTCCAGCTGGAGCAGGATTCGTTTTCGTTACCAAAAAAGATGGTACGTTAAGACCTTTTACCAACTACCGAGGTTTAAACACGGTGACTATAAAAAAGTTACCCCTTACCCTTAATTTCTGAATTATTCGACAGATTGAAAGAGGCCTCCATCTTTACCAAGTTGGATCTCAGGGGTGCCTACAATCTGATCCGGATAAGGGAGGGGGACAAGTGGAAAACCATGTTTAACACAAGAGACGGGCATTACGAATACCTCGTTATGCCTTTCGGGCTGTGTAACGCGCCAGCGGTTTTTCAAAACTTCGTCAATGAGGTCTTCATGGATTTGCTGTATCAATTTGTGGTCATCTATTTGGATGACATTCTAATCTTTTCATACAATTTGCTTGCCCACAGGAACCATGTCCGGGTGGTACTTCAGCGCCTTAGGGAAAATAACCTGTACGCTAAGCTGGAGAAATGTTCTTTCGAATGTTCTGAGGTTCTTTTTTTAGGATGCTTTGTTTCCAGTTTGGTCTTCGTATGGATCCCGAAAAGGTCTCGGCCATTACCAAATGGCCTCTTCCTGCCACCCTCAAGGCCACTCAGTGATTTCTTGGATTCTCCAATTATTACTGGCAATTTATTAAGGAGGAGGATGCCTCTTTGAACACGCATCAGCCCTGAGGAAGGGGGATGCCATTTGCCTCCCAAAACGCGTTGGCATTTTTTACTATTCTTCCTACCAAATAAAATCCACCTTTGCAACTTTTACACCTTTGTCTCGGGCGCTCCATTCATATCTAGGATTTGGCAATTTATTAAGAACTACTCGGCTATTGCTGCGCCTATTATTGCCTTGACTAAGAAAGGTGCTAATGCCAAGGAATGGCATCCTGAGGCTGTCTCTGCGTTCCATGATCTGAAACAAGCCTTTGTTTCTGGTCCTCTCTTGAGGAGACCTAAGCCTGGGGACCCATTTTTTATTGAAGTGAACGCTTCCTCCACTGGAGTAGGAGCGGTGCTACTCCAGTTATCCGAGAATAAACGACAGCCATGTGCGTTCTTCTCCAAAAAATTTTCTCAGGCAGAGAAAAATTACGCTAGAAGAATGGCGTCATCTCTTGGAGGGTTCCCCGCACTCCATAATGACCTTCATGGATCATAAAAATTTACAGAACCTACAGAGTGCTAAACCACTGAATCCCAGACAGGCCAGGTAGAGTCTGTTCTTTTCCCGGGTAAATTTTACGATCATGTACAAACCTGGTCCCTGCAACGGTCGGGCCGATGCTCTCTCTAGGTCATTTGACATGAGGGATGAGGAGCCTACCTCTGAACCTGAGCCGATCATCCCGGCCAAGTGTATTCTTGCCCATTCCACCACTCTGGAGTCTCAAGTTCCCCCTGGCAAGACCTTCGTCCCCATTAAACTAAGAACTAAGATCCTTCATTGGGGACATGATTCCAAGGTATCGGGTCATGCTGGGGCCCTCCGATCCTTTCAGCTCATCAGTCGCCACTACTGGTGGCCTACCCTCTGTGCGGATGTCAAAGGCTACGTGAAAGCGTGCCATGTTTGTGCCCAGTCCAAGTCCTCTACACAAGCTCCTGCTGGTCTGCTCATGCCCTTGCCCATTCCAGAGGAGCCCTGGACTCACATTGCGATGGATCTCATCACTGATCTTCCACCATCTGAAGGAAATACTGTCATCTGGGTGGTGAGCGATCGGTTCTCCAAAATGGCTCATTTTGTTCCCCTTCCTGGTCTCCCTTCTGCTCCTGCTTTGGTCCCCATCTTTGTTCGAGAAATCCTCCGCCTCCATGGGGTTCCTTCTCATATTGTTTCTGACGGGGGGATCAATTTACTTCCTGCTTCTATAGAGCTTTCTGCAAGTCCCTCAATATTGTCCTAAATTTTTCTTCTTCTTACCACCCTCAATCCAATGGACAGACTGAGAGGGTCAATCAGGAGTTGGAGGTCTTCCTCCGCACCTAAGTCTCTGCTCATCACAATGACTGGTCCTCTCTACTCCCATGGGCAGAATTCTCTCACAACAATCATGTTAACACCAGTTCACAGAAGACCCCCTTTTTCACAGTCCATGCAAGACACCCTCAGCTTCCTCTTCCCATGATTTGTTCTCTTGATATTCCAGCTTTGGCTACTGTTCAGCAATCTATCAATACCATTTGGGATGAGGTTCATGATTCCCTTCAAGCAACGGCTGATAAGTTTAAAGGTTTTGCCGACCGCCACAGGCGTAAACCGCCTTCTCTACAGATTGGATACAAGGTCTGGCTTTCCACCAGGAACATCAAACTCCGGGTTCCTTCTTTGAAATTTGCACCAAGATTCATTGGTCCGTACTCAATAATTGCCAAGGTTAACCCAGTCTGCTTTAAACTTCAGATCCCCAAAAATCTCAGGATTTCAAACTCCTTCCATGTTTCCCTTCTGAAGCCCTTGGTCCTCAATAAGTCTGAGGATAATCAGGAGTATGAGGTTAGTCAAATATTGGATTTTCATCTCTATAAAGGCATCCTTCAGTACCTCGTGCATGAGAAAGGGTTTGGTCCTGAGGAGAGGTTGTGGATTCCTGCATCTGAGGTTTTTGCACCTCGTCTTGTGAGAAGGTTTCATCTGAGATTTCCCTCCAAGCCTGGACCCAAGGGGGGGAGGGGGGGGCCTCGTAAGAGGGGAGTACTGTCATGTAACCAGCTAACACATGTCTTATCTGTTGCTTACCTTTGCTGCATGTGTCCAGTTAGAGGCTAAGCCTCCCTCACCTGTGTGCTTTATTAGGCCCTCTTCAGCTGGTCTCCGCCCCAGGCCTTAATTGGTAACAGGATATAAGCCTGGCAGTACAAGGCTGCATTTCTGATCAACATCAGTCCGTGTTTAGCTTGTGTCTGTGATTGTCTATTCGGTTGCTCTGAGTCTTATCCGTATTCTGATCCTTGGCTTGTCTGACTATACCTTCTTGCCTGTTACCTTGACATTCGGCTTGTCTTCAGTTTTTCCTGTCTTCTGGTTGCCCTGACTCCTTGCTATTCCCCTGACTATTCTTACAGTTCCTGTGCTGCTGCTTCCCCTCTATCACCTGGGGTCAGCCGAGCGAGAGCGAGGGGACCCTGGGGGCCAAGATCTGCATCCAGTTGCAGCCAAATCCATCCTCACTACTAGAGGCTCTGGTGAACACCCACTGGCTCTTAGATTCCGTGCCCTGGGAAAACCGATGCACTAGCTCCCTGAGTTTCAGTGTCCGTGCTCTAGGGAGCTCTCTCCCTGTATCAGCTATTACTACCTAGCATCAGTAAGCCATAGGTCCACAACCTTGTGGTGCGCTACATTATTTTGGTGCGATTCGCACTCCAGTGGTACGCACCTGTCACCAGACCCCATTGGAGTTGTGACAGCTACATTTATTGCACCTATCAGAAGGTGATTTGACCTCTCACTGAGTATCTTCAGTCCCAGTCTGTTTGATATTTGGGACATACCTAATCTGTGGAGTGCACTGTACTATAGTCTTCTGCCACTTTTGGAGCCCACGTTGATAGACCAGTGGTGAATTGGTTATTCCTGATGGGAGAAATAGCAGCCATTTCTACTTATGGGTGTCGCTGTGTCTACCTATGGGAAAGTCTTTTAAAAGCTCTGTTTTAAGGAAAATGTCTTCAACGTCAATTTCTACATTATAAATGCTACGGTTCTCTCCTGAGGAAGCAGACAAAAGTGTCTGTGAAATGTGTTAAGACTGCATCATCAATTCACCACTTGCCATTCTGATGTAACATATGCCTGAATGAATGGTGTAGGATACTTGAATGTACACTTTTCTGCTACTTATCATGTGTAAAAAAAATTTTAAATGTTTTTTATAGCAACCTTACTGTCTTATGGTGGCCATACACTAGTAGAAAAATACTTTCATTTGTTTTTTGTTCAATTAATGGGTGTTAGTTGAAAATAGTTTTAGACTTTAGAGACCCAGAAAATCAAAGGAAAAGGTTTGAAGATTTTTGCTGAATAAACATAAATCAAAAGGTTAATGTTTTTTTGCCCAGCAAAAATCCTTGTGTGTGTAATGTGCATGTGAGAGAGAACTAGCCTGGAAGTACAAAGTTTGTGTGCACAAATGTTCATTCGTAAACTACGACAATCCACAAACATCAACACTACAAAAGGACCCAAGTCAAATACTGTGACCAACATAGCAGCTAAACACATTTGTGTGCTTGCAAATATAATATACGAAAAATATTAATAAAGAGTGCAAGAATAACTTTACTGCAAAGTATTTAGCCCCAAAACACAGCAACATGCTATATGTAATTAACAGGTACATTTTTTAACTTAGTGAATTTTTTTTTACATAATATATTTTTTTAATAAGCATACTTTGTAAAAAACACAAATATATGCAATTTTTTTTTAGTAATAGTCATCACAGATTTTAGTGTACACAACTTTTCTATTATTGTCTTAATTTTTTCACAAGCAAAAAAAAAAGCACACGCAATTAATAAAACATATATGTAAACTTTCAACAAATGGTACATAAAAGGTACCTTTTTTTGTATGATTTTGTGGATTTTGCGCAGTTGATCTTCCTATCTGAGCTTAAGGTCTGACCATCTTTTCTTAGCTGGTCCTTGGAATATTCAACACCATACTTACTTTACAGGAAATCCACATTCCAGAATGCTGTCCTATCGCTAATCTTTCATCAGAATCTCATCTTTACCTGATTTTTTTTAATATATATTCTTTATTCAGAAATAAGGGGTGTACAAGCTAAAGTATTCAGCACATACCATGCAAACACTAGTTGTCAGATGTACAAACATTGTGATATGTGGAACATTCGTTGAAACATACACAGCACGGTTCACCTATGTGTTTTTTTTTTTTTTTTACAACTTTTATTTTTCAAATTTCGTTTATATAACACAAAGTACACAAAACAAAAAGCAACAAAACCTAACACAATTACACCATCATACTATTCCATACATGCAGTGGATACGGAAATTATTCAGACCCCCTTAAATTTTTCACTCTTTGTTATATTGCAGCCATTTGCTAAAATCATTTAAGTTCATTTATTTTCCTCATTAATGTACACACAGCACCCCATATTGACAGAAAAACACAGAATTGTTGACATTTTTGCAGATTTATTAAAAAAGAAAAACTGAAATATCACATGGCCCTAAGTATTCAGACCCTTTGCTGTGACACTCATATATTTAACTCAGGTGCTGTCCATTTCTTCTGATCATTCTTGAGATGGTTCTACACCTTCATTTGAGTCCAGCTGTGTTTGATTATACTGATTGGACTTGATTAGGAAAGCCACACACCTGTCTATATAAGACCTTACAGCTCACAGTGCATGTCAACGCAAATGAGAATCATGAGGTCAAAGGAACTGCCTGAAGAGCTCAGAGACAGAATTGTGGCAAGGCACAGATCTGGTTACAAAAAAATGTCTGCTGCACTTAAAGTTCCTAAGAGCACAGTGGCCTCCATAATCCTTAAATGGAAGACGTTTGGGATGACCAGAATCCTTCCTAGAGCTGGCTGTTCGGCCAAACTGAGCTATCGGGGGAGAAGAGCCTTGTTGAGAGAAGTAAAGAAGAACCCAAAGATCACTGTGGCTGAGCTCCAGAGATGCAGTCGGGAGATGGGAGAAAGTTGTAGAAAGTCAACCATCACTGCAGCCCTCCACCAGTCGGGGCTTTATGGCAGAGTGGCCTGACGGAAGCCTCTAATTAGTGCAAGACACATGAAAGCCCGCATGGAGTTTGCTAAATAACACCTGAAGGACTCCAAGATGGTGAGAAATAAGATTCTCTGGTCTGATGAGACCAAGATAGAACTTTTTGGCCTTAATTTTAAGCGGTATGTGTGGAGAAAACCAGGCACTGCTCATCACCTGTCCAATACAGTCCCAACAGTGAAGCATGGTGGTGGCAGCATCATGCTGTGGGGATGTTTTTCAGCTGCAGGGACAGGACGACGGTTGCAATGGAGGGAAAGATGAATGCGACCAACTACAGGGATATCCTGGACAAAAACCTTCTCCAGAGTGCTCAGGACCTCAGACTGGGCCGAAGGTTTACCTTCCAACAAGACAATGACCCTAAGCACACAGCTAAAATAACAAAGGAGTGGCTTCACAACAACTCCGTGTCTGTTCTTGAATGGCCCAGCCAGAGCCCTTACTTAAACCCAATTGAACATCTCTGGAGAGACCTAAAAATGGCTTTCCACCAACGTTCACCATCCAACCTGACAGGACTGGAGAGGATCTGCAAGGAGGAATGGCAGAGTATCCCCAAATACAGGTGTGAAAAATTGTTGCATCTTACCCAAAAAGACTCATGGATGTATTAGATCAAAAGGGTGCTTCTACTAAATGCTGAGCAAAAGGTCTGAATACTTAGGACCATGTGATATTTCAGGCTTTCTCCCATCTCCCGACTGCATCTCTGGAGCTCAGCCATAGTGATCTTTGGGTTCTTCTTTACCTCTCTCACCAAGGCTCTTCTCCCCCGATAGCTCAGTTTGGCCGAACTCTAGGAAGGGTTCTGGTCGTCCCAAATGTCTTCCATTTAAGGATTATGGAGGCCACTGAGCTCTTAGGAACCTTAGGAATCAAACACAGCTGGACTCAAATGAAGGCGTAGAACCATCTCAAGGATGATCAGAAGAAATGGACAGCACCTGAGTTAAATATATGAGTGTCACAGCAAAGGATCTGAATACTTAGGACCATGTGATATTTCAGTTTTTCTTTTTTAATAAATCTGCAAAAATGTCAACAATTCTGTGTTTTTCTGTCAATATGGGGTGCTGTGTGTACATTAATGAGGAAAATAAATGCACTTAAATAATTTTAGCAAATGGCTGCAATACAACAAAGAGTGAAAAGTTTAAGGGGGTCTGAATACTTTCCGTACCCACTGTACATCCATACAAACATTCCTTCAACAGTTACTCTTTCTCTCATCTCTAAGACCATATCCCAAACAATATTAGACTAAGATAGACTTAAATCCTCTATTCTTTCTTTCTCCTTGCATTAATTTAACTGAATAATAAATTCTGCTAGAAAGTTATGCTTTACTCCTCTTTTCCCTAATTATCTTAAGCAGTAACTAGTTTCTCTAAACAACCGTCAGTTTATTCAGCTTAGTCAGACACCGTGTATACACTGTTATCCCAGCAGCCCCATACTTTATCACATTTGTTTGGTATTCCTCTGCTAATATAGGTTGATTTGTATAGGGGGAGGGCGCTATTCACCAAAGCCTTCCGTTGTGCCACTGTTGTAGGGGTAGATTTTTTCATGAAAGCACTATTAACTTCCTTGCATAATATAGTAGAATTGTTAATAGCGTACGTGTCTCTTTCTTCAGCGCTAACGAGTCTACTAAACCCAATAGACACACCTCCACTGTTGGCTGTATGCTAACAGCTACTACCTCCTCAATACACTCAATGACTCCCCCCCCCCATAGATTTTGTGCATTTATGCAATTCCAAAAAATAAGAAAAAAATCAGCTTTGGATGAAGCACATCTCCTACAGCCGGCCAACTAGGTTGGGAACTGCCTAGCCATTCTGGCCGGGGTAAGATATATTTGGTGTAGGAATTTACGTTGTTTGTCACCGCTCAAGCTCTACTCACTGCATACATAGATATTGTAAGTTTATATGGAGCCCTATTTCCACATAGTACTAAATGTGTCAAAGCCTCATATGAGCTAGTAATGGCTGCTTCTAATATTGTTGTAACACCATCCTCCGGAGGCCTAATCCACCTATGCGTAAAAACCAGCAACCCCTTCGAGCTTGATCCTCAGGTGACGCCCCTACCACAAAAAGGTCATAACTAGTTGGTCTATTTTTTTAAATATCTACATCGGTATCCAGACAGGTGCACTCCGAAAAATATATAGAAACAATGGCAAAAATGTAATCTTTATCAAATTCACTCTTCCAATAAAAGACAGTAGTAAATTTTGACATGCATGCAGCCTGGCTTTGAGACTTGACAACAGTGGCATAAGATTGAGTGAAATAAAATTGGACGCAGAGTTTGATATATATATATATATATATATATATATATATATATATATATATATATATATACACTGAGATATTTAATCCTGTCCATTTGTTGTAAAGGACAGTTAGCAGGGACCCTACAGCTAGGAGAGGGCGTCCTAAGTGCAATAATCTGGGATTTACTCCACTTCACTTTTAGGCCTGAAAGCTTGAAAAACCTATTTAAGATCTCTAAGGCTAAGGACAAGGAAGCATCTGAATCCCGCAGAAACAAAACCATGTCGTCGACGGTTTACGTATGTTGCCATAAAATTACACATATAGATAGAGATCCACAGGTGGCATAGAAGATTCAGAGTAAGATCTTGCAATTAATGGGCTGTAACTCAGTTCAACCTTTTACCTTTACATGAACATGACCATCATAACCATCTCCTATAATGACATAGCTGTGGCCTGTAAATAGCCCTATATAGTATAGTTTCAGGATATTACGAGTGTATGTATGCAAACTCTGTTGCAACACTGCATACAAATTTATCATCCTTCTATTTCGTTTTTAAAATAGAGTGAGCTGAATTAGGTAACTATACACAGCTGCAGCAGATTTTGTGTGCTCCATTTTTAACTAAAAATGTGTGTTTGCATGTGATCGTTTTATTTATTGTTTTATATTTTCTCTTTTCTTTATTTTCACAAAGGTAGACAGGTTTACCTGCCCTGCTTATGGACAGTTAGGTCAAATGAGAATTGTGACAGAATGAAGCGTAATGAGGCATATACTAAGTTGGCAGAACTCTGCACTATTGTATATGCTAAAGCAGATGTTGCACATGTTAAAGCCAAAATAGTAAATTTGTGCACAATTTTTAAAAAGGAATTAAATAAATCCAATGCTTCTAAAAGGTCTGGTGCAGGGACAGATGATATATACTGTATGTACCACGCTTGTGGTATTTCGAAAGTTTACGCTTCTTCACTGACCAAGATGATGCTCGACCCTCAGTATCAAATTTGAAATCTACTGAATCTATTTCACCTGAGCATGAAGATGGTACCACAGAGGAAATTGCAGAAAGTCAGGTAAGTCAAATTCACAAGCATATGTTTTTATTCTCACATTTATAATGTACAGAACAGTTTTTTAATTACACTTTATGTTTTCAAAATATAGCAATTTTAGCAACTATATTTTCAAATTTAAAAAATATGCAATGCAAATCAGATTTTTACAGGTAATTTTTTTACATTACATATAAGTAACTGAATGTAAATGCAAACCTTAATCTGCTGCATAACATATTATTGATACATAAATACTCTGTACTTTAACATCAAAAGCATTATACATTCACCATATGGATTACATTCTGTTCTGCAATTCAGAACAGTAAGTAATCCAGCAAAACATGTCATTTAATCAAGATGATTTTGGTGTGCAAGTTGAATAGGGAGACATCATTGTGCACAGCCTATATTCACCAGGCCATCTGCATCATCTTCACTCACCAAGCATAACATTTCCCATAACAGTATCTTCTCTGTCAAGCATGGACTGTGACATGTATGAGCAATTTGAACAGCTCAAAAATGATGTAGTATACAACAGCTATGTATACTGGTATCAATTTTGTGAGTGCTAAGGTTTATTGCAGTGTGGAAATTTTAAATTCCATCAAACGCCTTGCCCTTGCTAGCCTGCAATTGAATATTCTTTGCATGTCAGTCAGGTTTTTTTTTTTTAGAGGAAATTTTACCAGAATATGTTTCCCTAGAGCAAAGGCAACATCTGCCACACATACGAAGTTCAATCCTTTAACTGTCTCTTCTTTTTTAGGAAGTTATAATGTTCCGTTTTTTAGACAGGTATAGATTACATTTTTTTCAATAACTCCTCCATCGGAATTGCATCCATTTTTACCTATATCAACAAAGATTAATTCATATTTGGCATTTACTATAGCCACAAGAATGATACCGAAGAAGCCTTTGTAGTTATAGTAGTATGATCCTGAATTTGCAGGAGGCATGATCCTTAGATGAGTTCCATCTATGGCTCCTTCACAATTGGGAAAATTCCAGTAATCATTAAATTGTGCAGTTATTGCTTGCCACTCACTGGGCGATGTTGGGAACTGTAAGAGAATAAAATATATTGTTAGTATAGTAAACAATAACATTAAAATTTGTTTTTCAATCTTCCTTATTTCCTTATTATACAGAATAGTTCCAGCGACAATTCACAAAGTATAATTACACCATACCAAACAACGCAAAGAAGTAAGAAAAGAATATCATTCCAAGAGTCAACAAGTAGCATTTTGCAAGTATCTGCTGCTTTGAATCAGAAGAGAAATGAATGTGATGATTTAGGTGGCCTAACCACTAAGAAGAGTCACAGGATGTCAGAGGACCAAAGACAACTTCTTGAGCTTTTATTAATTCTGCTACATAACAGAGGCCTGAGAGGTGAATTAACCAAGAATAAACACTTGGCAGAATACAATACCTCATATGGGCATCCATTGGTACAACCTCAGAAACAAAATCAGTGTTCCATTACCACCCCCAGTTCATCCACAAAACACCTGGACTCATGAGTATCATTACACATCATTGTAATATATGTTGCAAATTTGAGGTTTGATTATTTTTCATTCCATTAACTTTTTTAGGAATTGTTAACTAAATGTTTGAGAGAATTTTGTTAATAAAAAAAATGTAATTGATAAATAAACATAACAGATGGTTATGCTATCTGTCTAAAATGTTATGGATATCATTTGTAGTATGCAAACTATTGTAGAATTACCTTTAGAATGGGTGGTACTTGTTAACTTCTCTATACACTCATCGGCCACTTTATTAGGTACACCTGTTCAATTGCTTGGTAACTCAAATTGCTAATCAGCCAATCACATGGCATGCATTTAGGCATCTAGACGTACTGAAGACTACTTGTTTAACTAGTTCAATCTGAGCATCAGAATGGGGAAGAATGGGGATTTAAGTGACTTTGAGCATAGCATGGTTGTTGGTCCCAGATGGGCTGGTCTGTGTATTTCAAAAACTGCTGATCTACTGGGATTTTCACACACAACCATCTCTACAGTTTACAGAGAATGGCCCAAAAATAGAGAAGATATCCAGTGAGTGGCAGTTGTTTGAATGAAAATGACCTGTTGATGTCAGAGGTCAGAGGAGCATGAGCAAACTGGTTCAAGATGGTAAAAAAGGCAACAGTAACGCAAATAATCACTTGCTACAACCAAGGTATGCAGTATACCATGTCTGAATGCGCAACATATTGAACCTTGAAGCAGATGGGCTACAACAGCAGAAGACCACACTGTGTGCCATTCCTGTCAGCTAAGAACAGGAAACTAAGGCTAAAATTTACACAGGCAGGCTCACCAAAATTGAACAATGGAAGATTAGAAAAATGTTGCCTGATCTAAAGAGTCTCAATTTCAACTGCGGCATTCAGATGGTAGGCTCACAATTTGTCGTAAACAACATGAAAGCATGGATCCATCCTTCCTTATCAACAGTTCAGGCTGGTGGTGGTGGTGTAATGGCGTGGGGGATATTTTCTTGACACACTTTGGCCCCTTAGTACCAACTGAGCATTGTTTAAACAGCATGGCCTACCTGAGTATTGTTGCTGACCATGACCATCCCTTTATGACTACAGTGTACCCATCTTCTGATGGCTATTTCCAGCAGGATGATGCACCATCTCACAAAGCTCAAATCATCTAAAACTGGTGTCTTGAGCATGACAATGAGTTTACTGTACGCCAATGGTCTCCACAGTCACCAGATCTCAATCTAATAGAGCACCTTTGGGATGTGATGGAATGGGAGATTTACATCATGGATGTGCAGCCAACAAATCTGCAGCAACTGCATGATTCTATCATCTCAATATGCCCCAAAATCTTTGAGGAATGTTTCCAACACCTTGTTGAATCAATGCCACGAAGAATTAATGCAGTTCTGAAGGCAAAAAGGGGTCCAACCAGTGGGTCTCCGGGTCCACCCGACCTGCGTGCGGCGCCGGCGCTGGCGAGAGCACGCCCAGCACGAGCCAAAGGGGAGGACGTCTGTTGACTGCCTCCCAGCATTTTAGAGCCACGCTCTAGCCGTCAATCGCCTATGGTGCAGATATGAAGTAGTTAAGAAGATTAAATAATAAAAATATTGTTTTTATGACTTGTATGGGATACCTTTAGGCCTCATACACACGGGCATATCTAAAAAAATAAACAAAACGTCGGGTCCGACGTCAAGGAAAAAAAGTCGACGTTTTTCGGCGTTATGCATTGGCATTTTTGAGCGTTAGTGAGCGTCGGCGTCAATAGGCGTTTTTTAAAAAAAATCATCCCTCTGCTATTTTTCAACCTAAAAACGTTGGCGTCAAAAAACGCCGGAAAACGCCGGTACAATATTAGGTGGCGTTTGTTGGCGTTTTGTGGCGTCGGCGTCAAAAAACGTCAAAACGTTGCAGCCTCAGAACGCGATGGCCATGGGTTCTACTTTCTGCTCACTAACGCCGACGCCACCTACAGCTCAAAAACGCCAACGTTTTTATGGGGCCATTGACTAACATGGAGAGCCGCAAAAAACGCCGGCGTCAAAAAACGTCCGTGTGTATGAGGCCTTAAAGTCCAACTATCTTCTTTCAAATATGTTTTAAACTACATGTATGAGACGCCATCCAACTGCGTGGTCAGATGAGAACTAACTCCTTTTAAATCTCAAGTCATATGGAATTTGCTGAAATACAGCCTCTTCAGAAGTAAACTGTAAGATCACCATAGATAGTAATAGGGGTCTTGTTAGCACAAGAGAGGTCTCAGCCTTTCGCAGCAGAGTTATAGAAGCTAACACTAACTAACACTCTAAAAATTCACCTGCCCTCTCCCCAAACTGTTGAAAATAATTGCTTATCCTCCTGGATAATTCAAAAAAGTAAAATCAGTGTCTGTAAAAAATCAAATAAACAGACATATGTGGCACTGCAAATCCTCATACCTTCAATATAAATACAGTATGAATACATATACGGTACTATTGAATCAAACTATATCCAATTAAAATTTTTTGTAAGAGAGTAAAAGTAGAAGCAAATGAAAGTCCCAAAAAATATTCCACAACAGGGCTCATTATGAATAACCAATACTGTCCACATATATTCAAACAATTTCCTTCTTCATGCAGTTTAGTGACCACCAGGCTAGTTTCGTCAGTGAGGGCTTCCTCGTAGAGCTCTATGAGGAAGTTAGCACGGAGAAAACATGTCAGAGTATGACCACACGTAGGACTGCAAGTGTGGCAGGCACGCTGATCCAGGGGAGACAGAAGAGGTAGCGAGCTGCACTGCGAGGTAGTGAGATGCCGCAGATCCAACTCATGTAGGGAAAGCGGGCCCACTGACGGCTTTTTTAAAAAGCCACTTAAAGACCACAATACATATATATATATAAATATATATATATATATATATATACATATATATATACAGTATCTCACAAAAGTGAGTACACTCCTCACATTTTTGTAAATATTTTATTCTATCTTTTTATGTGACAACACTGAAGAAATAACACTTTGCTACAATGTAAAGTAGTGAGTGTACAGCTTGTATAACAGTGTAAATTTGCTGTCCCCTCAAAATAACTCAATATACTGACCACTGGAGGTTCAACATGGCATCTTATGGCAAAGAACTCTCTGAGGATCTGAAAAAACGAATGGTTGCTCTACAGAAAAATGGTCTAAGCTATAAGAAGATTGCCAAGACCCTGAAACTGAGCTACAGCACGGTGGCCACGACCATACAGTGGTTTAACAGGACACCTTCCACTCAGAACAGGCCTTGCCATGGTCGACCAAAGAAGTTGAGTGAACATGCTCAGCTTCATATCCAGAGGTTGTCTTTGGGAAATAGACGTATGGTTGCTGCCAGCATTGCTACAGATGTTGAAGGGGTGGGGGGGTCAGCCTGTCAGTGCGCAGACCATACGCCGCACATTGCATCATATTGGTCTGCATGGCTATAGTCCCAGAAGGAAGCCTCTTCTAAAGATGATGCACAAGAAAGCCCGCAAACAGTTTGCTGAAGACAAGCAGACTAAGGACATGGATTACTGGAACCATGTCCTGTGGTCTGGTGAGACCAAGATAAACTTATTTGGTTCAGATGGTGTCAAGCGTGTGTGGTGGCAACCAGGTGAGGAGTACAAAGACAAGTGTGTCTTGCCTACAGTCTAGCATGGTGGTGGGAGTGTCATGGTCTGTGGCTGCTTGAGAGCTGCTAGCACTGGGGGGCTACAGTTCATTGAGGGAACCACGAATGCCAACATGTACTGTGACATACTGAAGCAGAGCATGATCCCCTCCCTTCGGAGACTGGGCCACAGGGCAGTATTCCAACAAGATGACGAACCCAAACACACCTCTAAGACGACCACTGCCTTCCTAAAGAAACTGAGGGTAAAGGTGATGTACTGGCCAAGCATGTCTCCAGATCTAAACCCTATTGAGCATCTGTGGGGCATCCTCAAATGGAAGGTGGAGGAGCGCAAGGTCTCTAACATCCACCAGCTCTGTGATGTCATCATGGAGGAGTGGCAGAGGACTCCAGTGGCAACCTGTGAAGCTCTGGTGAACTTAATGCCCAAAAGGGTTAAGTTCTGGAAAATAATGGTGGCCACACAAAATATTAACACTTTAGGCCCAATTTGGACATTTCACTTAGGGGTGTACTCACTTTTTTTGCCAGCTGTTTAGATATTAATGGCTGTGTGTTGAGTTATTTTGAAGGAACAGCACATTTACACTGTTATACAAGCAGTACACTCACTACTTTACATTGTAGCAAAGTGTCATTTCTTCAGCCTTGTCACATGAAAAGCTATCATAAAATATTTACAAAAATGTGAGGAGTGTACTCACTTTTGTGAGATACCGTGTATATACGTTGCGGCTATGAAGTGGTTTACTGGGGTTATGGCGATTCTCTTTCTCACAAAAGCGATTTGAGCAGGTGGTTAGCTGCTAGTTTGCTTTTTGAAGCAGCTGGAGGGGTGGGGGGGGGG
>BLSH010457960.1:139877-157805 GCA_018402905.1 Glandirana rugosa | reverse complement strand
GCCTCCCCCCCCCCCCCCCCCCCAGAACTGAAGGGATCCGGGAGAAGGAGGGGCCGCCAAAACATAATATCAAGATTATAATTAAAATTTTAGAGACAACAGATCGGGAGCAATAAACATTGAAAGGTTCAAAGACCTAAGTGTTGGTGGATACAATAGGCATCACAAAACAAAAAGGATGTCAAAGCTCTAGAGTCACGGTGGGTGAGAATCTTTAGCTCGCTTTTGTTGCTGTTTCATCCACATTGGTAGAACGGGGCTCTGTGGGAAAGGCCTCTTAGAGGGGCCAACACTCTTGTGAGGCAGAGCGGAAGCGGGATCCAGAGATATGAGGTTAAGTTTAACAAGCACTTGTTCCCCTTCTTGGAATGTAGAAAAGCTGTACTTCTTGCTTTTGTGGATGAAAGTCAGGCGGAATGGGAATGACCACCAGTATTTGATGGTAGATTTGGTGAGGACTTCCAATAAAGGTTTCAGGGATCTTCTCTTTTGGATGGTAGAAGGAGACAAGTCCGCGAAAACTTGGATAGGGTGACCTTCTATGGCGAGATTAGGAGAGTTCCTAGAGGCCTTCACGATCTCTTCCTTTACCCCATAAAAGTGGGGTTTCACTACAATATCTCAGGGTAAGCCGTCGGACCTCGGAGGCTGAAGTGCTCTATGAGCCCTGTCTAATTCAAGACGATGTACAGGGATGCCTGGAATGGTTTCCTTGATAAAGTCGTTCACGGCCGTCTGGACATCAGTGATAGCCTCAGGAAGGCCTCTAATTCGGAAGTTATACCGTCTAGAACGATTTTCCAAATCATCAATTTTAGATAAGGCAGAGTCTAATTGATCCTGTAGATCTTGGATACAAGCCGTGTTCTGGTTTATTCTGGAAACTGACTGGTCCGTTTTGTGTTCTATTGCATCTATCCGAGCCCCCAATCCCTGAAGATCCGCTTGAATAACAGAGGTAATTTGTGTGACTGTTTGGGCCAGGCCCTTAGAAAGCATTTTGGAGAAAACCTCCATCATCATCTGGAAATCAGAGTGAGGGACCTGAGCGCAGGGACTAGGTAGTTCAGAGTGGGTATTGCCAGGGCCTTGTTCTCTTAGGGGAGTAGTGATGAGTTCATCCAATGTCTGTTCCAAAAGAGACATTGTGGATGCTGGTGAGAGGATCTCAGCCAATGGTTGTGATCCAGGGGGGCCCTGGAGATGTTAAAACTTGAGAGCCCCCATCGGAACCAGCTTCCATTTCCTCAGTAACCCCTGGAAATGATTGAGCATCAGGGGGCTTCTGTGAGCCCTTAGAGGTCGGGCCATCAAAGCCCAGTTGACAGGAAAGGTCCCTCCTGACTGATCCTGATTGCATGATCCCAGAGGGGAGACGAGTCCCAATGGAATTGTTCCCGTTCTTTAAAGAGGAATGTAAATAAAGTTCAATATGCCCCTTGTGCAGCACCTTGCAACACTGCAGAAGAATTAGTTCAGCTCTTTGTGTTGCTCAGGGTGATCCCTCAGCTGTCATATGTGGGAGAGTAGGGCCTGCTCTCTGCTGACACTCTCGAGTGGAGGGTGAGGGAAAATTAGGCCCAATCCACAGCCTATAGTTAGAGTCCCTGCTCTCAATAGCGCACCAAGCCCTCAGTTAGAGCCACAGGCCCTGCATCCCCCGCAGTGGACCGCACTGGTGTTCAATATGTAATTGGTGGGTACCATAGTCTACTCAGGTGTCCCCGTTATTGTGTCCTCTCCTTCCCGCTGTCTCCCGATCAGCGGAGGAGCGAGTAGGCCCGAGCCGCGGCCTCAATTAGAAGAGTGGGGCCGGACTCGGGTCACATTAACAGCCTGGCGGTTCCTCGCAGTCCCGATCGGCTTCCCGACTGTTGCCCCTTCCCTACTGCCCCTATGAGCGGGTCAGCCGAGCTCCTCTGCTCGCCATTACTGCCTCGGATGGCCGGAGAGGACCGGAGCTCCAGGCTCACACAGCCGACATGGACGCTCCGCACATGCGCACCGCAGCATATCAATTCTTAAATGTGCTGGCTTTATTAGTCTTTTATTAGGTTTTCTTTCCCTTTTTTCACCTAGTGATCTAGCCAGTAAGTCTGGTGTTTTTCAACAGAACATGCTCTCTTGCCGTTACAGGGATGAGACGCACCATTTAACACTGCCAGGGGTGCTTAAAATGATCAGCTTTAATTTATTTATGTAAAACCTTTATCCCAAAAGGAAAAAACTGTTTGGTGTAACTGGTTATAAAGCATTAGCTGGAGTTCAGCTTCAATTTACTAGTGTATCTAAATCTGCTAATACATCTAACACCCCCCCCCCCCAGACTCTGAATGTGCTAATTCATCTAGAGTGGTGTCTCTCTAATACAGGAGGCGTGTTCTTGGTCAGATCACCGGATGAAAACAGATGGAAAAAAAGCCTTAAAAAAGAAACCTAATGCAGCAACCATATCTAAGGATTGGAAAGCTGCAATATATTATTTTTTTTTTGGTTTTGGATTTTATACTGCTTTTATTGCACCACATGCAGTACTAAAACAATTAAAAAGGCTCACCAGATACTGTGTATCTGACCTCTCTTTTCTAAGGCTGGCCATAGACGGATCGAATCTCGGCTGGTTTAGCAGGAACCGACAGAGGTTTGAACTGTGTGTATGACACAGACTGACTGAATGTATCGATCAACTTGGGTACAACCAGCCTGCCATTTTCATTTGCAATTATTTCTAGCAGCTATTATAGCCAATAGCAATAATCACGGCTTCCCCATTCTCCCCCTGGAAGCAGACAATTGCTTGGTGGGAGGGTTTCTCCTGTCAGCACTGTCTGTGTTGATCGTGGGCATTTCTTTCCTGCAACCAGGGCTGGCCCAAGACATTGTGCTGCCTGGGTCCAAGAATGAGATGCTGCCTCCCCCCCCCCCCCCATAAAAAAAAATCACACCCACTAAAATCCATTATTATTACATCCATTATTTTATATCATGATAATTTAACATGAAATTCAATTTATCAGGAAGTCAGATTTACATGCAACAAGCACCTTGTCTATATGCAAAATGATATGACATACCCCTATGTTCAATTCCAAAGGACAGCTAGGGCAGTATAGGGGTGGACTAGGGCAGTATATAGACAGGCTAAGGCAGTATAGGGGCAGGCTGGGGTAGTATAGCAGCAGGGTAGGGTAGTATATAGACAGGCTAGGGTAGTATATAGACAGGCTAGGGTAGTATATAGACAGGCTAGGGCAGTATAGGGTTCAATTTGCTGCCCCTCTCAAAGTGCTGCCTGGGTCCAATGGATCCACTGGGACCCATGGTAGGGCCGGCCCTGCCTGCAACCCATGGTTGTAGCAACCCCTGGTAAGCAGATCATAAATTGCAACATAAACAGACCAAGGCACATGCAAACTCTCTCTCTCCTCTCTAGTTTCTCCTCTGGTTAAGGGTCAGTAATGTAGCTCCCCTGTCTGCTCATCACCATACAGTATACTATGCAGTTGAAAACAAACAATCTCCATAGTGCAATAATGTTTTAAAATGTGCTGTTTTTATTTAATACCAAATACTTACTCATAAAAACTCTTTATAAGTGTTCATATATCTGGCAATCATTCCAATACATACAATTATTGATTCTTCCGAGTTCACCTAGCATCGCATGCAACAAGTGCCTCAGAACGTTTCATCATTCCACACTTCAGTCTTACATAAACTGCCCCCATGAGAGTGCTCAATTAAATAAACTACCCCTATCAGAGTTCCCCCTTACGTCAATTGCCCCCATCAGAATGCTCGCTTACTTCAATTCCCCCATAAGAGCAGATCAATTTGGATGCATCAGAGTGCCTCATCATCAATCAATTGTTGCCACCAGGGTGCCCAATTACATCAATTGTCCCAATTAGAGTGCACTCTTACATCAAATACCACCATCAGAGTATCCCCTTACATCAAATTGGGGGCGGAGCTTACTGAGCCTATGGGGAGACCTGGAGATAGCATTTGCTACTGACTAGACGTGTGCTATTTGTTTTGTTTCCAAATTAGTTTTCTAACAAATTTTTCAAAATTCGGGAATTCGGACGAATCCGAATTTCGAATTTCCGTGCTTTTCTAAATGTTCGGGTTTTTTCGAATTCGAAAATTCGGTAATCCGAAATGCGGCAATTCGGAAATTCAGTAATCGGAACAGCCAAAAATCTAAAATTTGGAAATCCAGAAATCCGAAAATTTGAAAATCGGAAATAATTACTAACTAATAATAACTTAACTATACTTAACTGCTTAAATAACTTTTAAATAACTATTAAAATATAGGTATTGAAATTAACTAGGGTGCCCCGTGCTGCAATATCAGACACAGTATCTGGAGTACAAATCGCTAGGGAAGGAGTCAAGCTCACAAACTTCTCCATTACCAGGGTATCCGTCACCTATGTCATGTCACCATGCTTCCCCCCCCGGGTGGCTGCTTATGCACCAGACACTGATCCAGTTGTCATTAGTAGCACATTGCAGCTTCATTTCGATAGCTTTACCCATTTATCAAAGTCCATTTTATGATAGGTCTGTCTTCCATACCCTAAGGCCCCTTTCACACGGGTTTTCCATTCAGGCCCTCCTGTCAGTTTTTAAGGCGGACCTGAATGGACGCTCATGCAGCCCTATGGAGCGGCAGATGTCAGAGGAGACATGTCCGTTGACATCCGCCGCTCTCTGATCCTATCCTGTCCGTTGGGCAAAAATGGGCCCTTTACACGAAAAGCCCATGTGAAAGGGTCCTAACTGAGTACTAAAGTGGGAGCCAAATAACAGGAACAATTCACATAGTGCAGCAGTTTCCCAAGACTATTCCCATTCAAGGAATCTGTGTGGTTGCCTGCCATTTAATTAATAACCAATCACCAAGGGGCAGTGCTATGAATATCCAGGAGCTGACAATATTAACCCTTACCCAACCCCCAGGCAGCCAGGCAATAGACACAATAATACAATTAACACACCAAGCTCAGTACAATGATGAAGTGCTGAGCTCGGCAGATCACACTGTTTACTTTTTTTTTTTAATGAACTTTATTGAGTTATCACACAGACATCTTTTGAAGTTCAGTTGTCAGTCATGCCGTGCTAGGCAGGGGATTGCCTTGCAATGCACTGCACTGAAAAAAAGTACTGTGTTCTCAGTGCATCGGAGTGGTATGAACTGGGTACATAGGAGACAAGACATTTTGCCTTGTCTATGTGGAGGTACTGCACTGGAATAGCTGTCCAACACAGCCTCACTGCATCTGGTGTGAACTAGCCCTTCCACAAAACAAAATGAGGTAGATACCTTGTAGAGCATAAGCTCTAAGTAGGTACCTGCCTACAAACTCTCTGCATCAGAGAGCCCGCACATATCAACTGTCATGATCAGTTTGCTCCCTTATATAAACTGTTCCATTAGAGCGCCCCCTTACATTAGCTGTGTGCATCAGAATGGCCCTTACATCACCTATCTCCATCAGAGTGCCCCCTTACATCATTTGTTGCCATCAGAGTACCCTTCTGCATTAACTGTCTGCATTAGAGAGCCCCCTTACATCAACTGTCTACTTCAGAGTGCCCGTCTACATCATCTGTCCACATCAAAGTGCCCCTTTGCATCAGCTGTCCCATCAGAGTTTCCCATTAAATCACAGTGCCCCTTAAGCTGGCTATATATATTGATCAGTTTTTTTTTTTTTGATCAGCCAGCGGGCTGATTGAAAAAACTAAACAGATTCCCTAATCCACACATTTGAGGTGGATGCAGGAATCTTCCCGGCTGGGCTATTGTATTCTGACAGCAGGACTCTACCTCTGTCAGAATACACTGATCAGCTCTGCAACCATTTGGCACAAGACCAGCTTCTGTAGAACATACAGCTGTACATATGGGCCAAAATTTGGCCAGTTCAGACCGATTTTGGCTGATTTTCATCACTTGTGTATAAGGGTTAAGTAGACCTCTAACTAGACACTTAATCTGAAAACTCATTCTGAAAAGTTGTTTTGCTGTAAAAGAACTTAAAAAATAGAAAATGTAAATATTCCTTTTATAACCCAAGAAATATCTCAAAACTCTACCCTTTACACTACCCTTGATGACTTTTCTGAAAGAGATGCTTTTCTGAACATCTTTATTGCCACTCCATTCAAAACAAAAATGTTTTTTTTTTCTTCCACATTTCAGTAAAGGGAATTCTATTGACTGCTTCTATACACTAATGAAGGATGATTTTCAAAAGATAACCAAACGTAACCCAAATCAAATCAAATTCCTCTAAACCTAATCAAAGGAGAAATATAATCTAACAAAAAATAAAGATTTAGTGGTCAGAAGTATAGGCAAGGGAGGAAGCATAGTACTTCAAAGCTCTTCTGCTCTATCCTCACTGGCTGTGATTCACAGCAGAAAGGAGCAAATGGCTCCTGCTGCTGCTTCTCTGTCCAATATTAAGAGAGAGAGAGAGCTGAGACAGCAGCTGCTCTTGCGTGCATCACTGGATCGAGATTGATTTCAGGTTAATATTTAGGGGGGGTTGCATACAGAAGGTTTTTTACCTTCATTAGGAATGCATTAAGGTAAAAAACCTCTTACCTTTAGAACCACTTTAGGTGAAGCAAAAAGATGAAAAGAGACTGTGTTTACTCTTTATAAATCATAATGACAGCCAATGGCGGCTAGTGAAATTTTAGGATGGGGGGTGCCAGACCCCGTCCTTCCTTTTTGACCCATCCCACTTCTCATAAGCCACACCCCTTATAGTTTACACCCCTTGTGTGAGGAGTATACAGCCCAGCATCACCAGATAGGGGTATACAGAGTCACCATATAGCAGAATACAGAGCCCCTGATTGCAGTATACAGAGTCACCATATAGCAGTATACAGAATCACCAGATAGAGATATACAGAATCACCATATAGCAGTATACAGAGTCCCAGATAGGGGTATACAGGGTCCCAGATAGGGCATATAGGGTATACAGAGCCCCAGATAGGGGTATACAGGGTCCCAGATAGGGTATACAGTCTCCCAGATAGGGTATACAGTCACCAGATAGGGGTATACAGGGTCCCAGATAGGGTATACAGTCACCAGATAGGAGTATACAGGGTCCCAGATAGGGTATACAGTCACCAGATAGGGTATACAGGGTCCCAGATAAGGATGCCACCTCATCCCTTTAAACCCGAACACATATTAATTACACAGGTTTTGAGGCTAATTTAATGCAGATAAGGCACTAAGTAAGTTAAATTACCACCTTAATCAGCCACTGAACCTGTGTAATGTGTGTTCGGGTTTAAAGGGATGAGGTGGCAACCCTAGTCCCAGATAGGGTATACAGTCACCAGATAGGGGTATGCAGGGTCCCAGATAGGGTATACAGTCATCAGGTAGGGGTATACAGGGTCCCAGATAGGGTATACAGTCACCAGGCAGGGGTATACATGGTCCCAGATAGGGTATACAGTCACCAGATGGGGGTATACAGGGTCCCAGATAGGGTATACAGTCACCAGATAGGGGTATACAGGGTCCCAGATAGGGTATACAGTCACCAGGTAGGGGTATACAGGGTCCCAGATAGGGTATACAGTCACCAGATAGGGGCTTGCGGCGGCTGCCTCACCCCCCGAAGTCGAGACAAGTCCCTCATTACCCCATCTAATAGGCAGGCAGGAGTATACAGAGATCGGCTTGCGGACCAGCGGGCTGTCAGTGTGCAGAGATCGGCTGGCGAACCAGCGGGCTGTCAGTGTGCAAAGCCTGCGCTTGCGGTAAGCGGGCTGGAGCCTGGAGTCCAGCTTCTGTCTGTATGGCCAAAAGTGATGCCGAGGCTCCTCCGAGATCAATCACCGCCGTCTATTGGACGGCGGTGATTGATTGACAGTACCAGGAGCAAATAGGTGGCTTGAGGCGCAGAGCAAAGCACCTCAAGGCAGAATTAAACCCTGCCATTGAAGCGTGATGCCTGCTTTCGTGTGATTTCATGTGATTTTTCACACACGCACATGACTGCGGGAAAGATCACCACCAAAACAGACTACAAGGTCCAGGCTGGACCCGCTGCACAGTGGCGTAGGACTGTAAACCCCGCAGAGGGGTGAAACTATCTGGTAAGCATACATCTACCCTTTTATTATCACCCAAGGATAGGAGCACCAAGCGTTTTCCAAGGATTGCCCTGCACCACCAGAGGGAACAATCAAGGAAGAGCACAAGTCACCTTATCACCAATATTGAACATTGCACTTTATGAACTTTTTTATCTGCATAACTTTGGATACACAGGATTTATGCTGATTATCTCATGCACTATGTATATTTAAGGAGGAGCACAAGTCACCTTTATCACATCATTGAATGTATGCAAGACTTTTTTCTGCAGTTTGGTTTTAAGCTGAGCATTGTAAGCACCAATTTTAAAAGGACTTTTTTTTTCTCTGCACCTTGGTTTTAAGAATTGTTTTATACTGATTTAAGCTGAGCATTGTAAGCACCACGTTGTATTAATAGTATGTTAGAACTGCGCCATACCTACTCCTGTTCATATCACCCAATGATTCAAACATACCTGCACAATCTATACACAGAATTCATTTTATGAACAGCGTAAGCACCATGTGCACAGTATGTTGCTGTTAATAACATTACAGGCCCTCCAACCACCCCAGGTTCTTTGGGACTGCCCCCCCAGGATTTTAGCATGATTCCACCATCCTGCAGGTCCATGCTATGTCCTGAAGCCTAGTACTGGAGCACTTGTTCCAGCACCCGGTTGCAGCTCTATGAAGACTTTTTGTGGTGGAGCGCTCTCCTGCTCTACTTAGTCTGAATGGTGTCAACAGCAAGAGTGGAATGAAGAGAACAGCATCTCTATGCATGGTAAGTATTGTCCACTGACACCAGTTTTTACTCTCACCTCCTGCTGGGCACTATTGCTCTTGCACACTCTGTACCACTCATCCCTCTCTTGGAGCTACAATTTCACCTCCCCACCTGTGCTGTGCTGTACTGTTCTTCCCCACTCCCTGCTGACACTATTGTTGCTCCCCACTCCCCATGCCCCCCTAGGCACTTGTTCCGCCACACTCCCCATTGGGCACTTTTGTTCATCCCTATCACAGGCAATGTTTTTGCCTCACCTCCCCCCGCTGGGTACTATTATCCCCCCCACCCTCTGCTGGTTACTAAAGTTCATTACCACTGACTACTGGCCACTGCTTTCCCCACCCTCTCTCTGTCCACTAGTGTTCTCTTCACCCTTTTCTGAGCACTATTGCTCCCCGTATTCAAGCAAAAAAAATTCTGATTTTAATGTGTGCAAAAAAGTAAAACTTTGCTCCGGTAAAAGTGGTTTTGCTTGTAAAGAGTACCTGACCAGGTGTGGAATTGATTGGTAGGTGGGTGTTGGCCCACAAAAGCCAGCCACTCCATCTGGTCAGGTCTCTTCTGTCACTTGCAGTGTTGTGCTGCTGGAGGCTTTAGTGAGTGTCTGTGATTCTGGCTTGTTATCCATGAAGGCAGGTTATCTAACCAGACTATTGCTTAGAGGCCCATTCACATGGGCGTATAAATTTGTATGCCCATGCGGAGGAGTCGTCTTCATCCATGCAGGATGCACAAGTGTTCTTTGCAGATCGTAGACTGTTGAAATCAACAGCTTCACAGTATATAAAACAAAAATAAAACTGCGCTTGTGAAATCAAATAAACAATAAACATTAATAGCAGCAACACTAACATGAGATATTATCACATAAAAAGTATTACAAAGAAAATGTGTTGCGCATAATCAGGCCTTTTTTCTCAGCAAATAGGTGCAGGAACTTAACCACGACCTCTAAAACCCTCTCCCCTCACACACACACGCTCCAAACCGCATCAAATAGTGGGTATAGTGAAATCTCACTTATAGTGGGAGGGTCTTAAAGTGGCACTAAATACCAGGAGTACATTACGTATAGAGTGCAGAGTTCTGTAGGGTTACAGAGTGCAGAATTCAGGGGTGCACTACATACATAGTGCAGAGTTGAGGGGTGCGCTGCACACAGAGTGCTTACCTCTGCATCCTCCATCCACATCTCACTTTCACCCCTCTTCTCTAGTACCTCCCAGCACACTGTAGATGGCTTCGCCTATCTCATTTGCAGGGAGGTCATCCAGTGGGGGTGTCGGCATCCTCACTGCACCCCGGGCACCTACATTTCCCTGGTCCCCATCGTGCACTGGGAGCTGCTCAAGAGATCAGATCTATGGGAGCCGTTGGGAGACAAGCTATCACTTGTAAACACAGAAACCCGGACCTCTGTGTTTACAAGTGGTAGCGGTGAACAGGGAGTAGAGGGCCTGAGCCAGAGGTGGTGGAACTGAGTTCCATCAAGTTCCAGCTGAAAAAAAAGCCCTGCACATAAAGTGAATCCAAGAGTCATTATCATGACCCTAATGTGACAATAATGTGATGACTTGTGCAAACAACATCTTGAGTGCCGGAATCACCACCTTGTACATAAACCACCGCTAGATCAATGGATGCGCTCTTACCAGAGAGCATTGACAACTTATTACGGGGGGGGGGGGGATCAAAAAGGGCTTGTATATCCTACAAATTCCATCTACAGCCTAGGGCTAACACCTCGCTCGAAGGTGTGCTCACCAATGCCCGGAACCAGACGGGGGCCACAGTCATGAGAAGAATCAAACATTAAGGCAGCCTCCAACTCAGAGATCAGCCACTTTTTGTGCAGTGTTGTATGCAAAGTCGCTCCAGAAGATGTTGTCTCTTGTCCTACACACTTGTACAGTTGTATGTGTTGCATTAACCACTTTAGCCCTGGAAGGATTTGCCCCCTTAATGACAGGCCATTTTTTGCAAAAGTTTTAACTGACAATTGCACGGTCGTGCAAAGCTGTACCCAAACAAAATTGACGTCCTTTTTTTCCCACAAATAGAGCTTACTTTTGGTGGTATTTGATAACCTCTGCTTTTTTATTTTTTGTGCTATAAACAAAAAAAGTGACAATTTTGAAAAAAAAATTTTTACTTTTTGCTACAATACATATCCCAAAAATATATAAATAAACAAATGTATTCATCAGTTTAGGCCGATATATATCCTTTTACATATTTTTGGTTAAAACAAAATCGCAATAGGCGTATATTGATTGGGTTGCGCAAAAGCTATTGCATCTACAAACTATGGGATAGATTTAGGGACTTTTATTTATTTATTATTGTTTTTACTAGTAATGGCAGCCATCTGCGATTTTTAGTGGGACAGCGACATTGCGCTGGACAAATCTGACCCCAAATTACACTTTTTGGGGACCAGTAACATTATTCCATTGATCAGTGCTATAAAAATGCAGCGATCAATGTAAAAATTACACTCGCAGGGAAGGGGTTAACACTAGGGGCGATCAAGGGGTTAACTGTGTTCCCTGGGTGTGTTCTAACAGTAGGGAGAATGGGCTTCCAGGGACATGACAGAGATCACTGTTTCCAATAACTGGAAACAGCAGGTCACTGTCATGTCCCCTGTCAGAACAGGGATCTGCCATGTTTACATTGGCTGATCCCCATTCTGCCTCTGTACCTGGCGATCGTGGGTCGCTGGTGGACATTGAGTCCGTCAGACCCACGTGCCCGCAACCTCACATGCACTGACCGACATACAGGTACGTTAATTCGCTCAGGAGAGCCAACCTGCCGCAGTACATTTAAGAGGGGCACTTGAAGCCTATGACCACTCCACCAGTCAGCGTACCTCTGTTACCTCACTCCCAGTAACAGAATGGGGTCCCACTGAGCACTTAATGCGGACCTCATACGTGCTCTCACTTAACTCTTCTCTTTCCGTAGCAAGTGACCAGGCCATAGATCTCTGTAAAGATAATCCACTCCTGGTGACTGGTGGAGAAAGACAGCTAGGGAGGGAATCATAAGACCGAACTCCCTCGCTTCCCAGAGGACCCGTCACCTGACCAGGTACCATGACAATGACTGGTTGCTGTATTCTCCTGTGGTTACCCATGGCAACTTCTTCTCCTCTTAGACTCAAAGGCTAACCTTGCATTGCCGAGATGTTTTGCAGACCTTGATGTGCAATTTCAGACCCTGGTTCCTTGGAGAGACACCAGGACCCCACATGCACCCCTTAAGTAACTTCAGACCAGGCCTTGAGCAGTAGGAACATCTTCACTGAACTTTTATCAGAACGTGTATAATATGCAGTAATGCCCTTTTCCTAACTAAACCAAACTGTGGCTGCCTCAGGTTACCTGTAGCATCTTTGGGAACTAGACTGGAGATAATTAGGGCAGAGGAGCCCATGTTCTTGGGAGCATTCTGATGGTTGCCATCCAAGCTGACCAGCAAGCTTCTTAAGACATACAGTAGTTCTAAATTCCTGTGCATGCATTCCTGGTCCATTCTAGGTCCCCCGTTCTAGGTCAGAGTCTGTCCACAGCCCCTCTTTACAGTACAGTCCCCCCTTTATATCAGTGTCCTCAGTTCCTTTGCATTACAGTGTCCCTTTACAGTACAGTCTCCTTTACACCACAGTGTCCCTTTACATTAATGTAACAGGGACTGCACCATAAAGGGGGCACTGTAATATAAAGGGGACTGCACTGTAAAGGGGCACTATAATGATTACAACGCCCCTTCACAGTGCAGTCCTCTTTATATTACAGCTCCCCTGGCAATCACAGCCCATCCCAATCACAGTGCTCCTGCAGTCTGCCCCCCCCCCCCTTTCCTCTCTAACATAACACCTCCCCATTCTAATCTCTGCCTCCCCTGCACAGGACTCCTTCCTGGGCAGAGGCTGTGATCAGTCCATATGCCCTCTCCTCGCTCCCCTGCTCACCTGATAATGTCATCCTATCAGCAGGGCAAGGGGCAGGCTGAGCTCTCCATTTTGATCTACTGCTCCTCCCACCCCCTGCCCTGCTGATTAGATGACCTCGTCGACTGTGTGGGTGGAGGAGCCGGGAGAGCACACACAGGCATGGATACACAGCAGGAGGTGAGCGGCAACCATGGTCTGTGATAGACCTGTACAGACCGCGTCCACCGCTCATCTACTGCTGTGCGGCCTGGTCATCGACAGGCCACAGACCGGCAGCCAATCCATGACCCGGGGGGCTGTGGTCCCCTGCTCTAATGTATAAGTGCTGTTATTTTGGAAAATGATTGCCCTTTAGGGGCCATTTGAGGATACAGACTTATGCACAGGAGAATGCATAGAAGTAAAAGCAGCAGAGTTTCTCAACCCTTTTTCAGTTGTGGCACACTTTAAAGGTAAGCCTAATCTTGAGGCACCACAGTCTAAAATATTAAAAATGCATATTTTCCTTATCAATGGGAAACCTGAGCCATGGTAAAATTAATTTCATATCATAAGCCCCCCTTTATATCAGAGGTCCTACTATGCCATTAAATGAGAATTTTCCTTCATTTCAGAGGTCCCCCCATCACATCAGAGTCCCCCCCCTTCTTGCCTGGGTTGTTTCACTTTCCTCCCACACTCTAAAAGACATGCAGGTAGGTAAACTGGCCCTACTATGAGTCTACATGCATGTGAGGTTGGGATCTTAGATTGTAAGGTTCTTGTAGGCAGGGAATGGCATGAATGTACAATATACATAAAGTACTGAGTAAATCGTCGGTGCTATATAAAAGCCTGTAATAAATAAAATAAAAAATTTAAGATACTCTTCATTTCCATTGGAGCTCCTGTAAAACAGAAGATCCAGCTGTGTAATTGACTGCCAGGTCATACGGGTTGCACACACCAGAGTGTGCATAAAGGGGAACGTGAGGAATTCAACTTAATTTGACTTAAAATACCTGTAAATCTAGGACAATTACCCCCTCTAGCAACAATAAACTTTACCATTGATGAGGTAAGAAACAGAATATGCAGTAACGCTGACGCTCTCACTGAACACCCATGACTGACAGACAAATATTTCTTGTCACTGTGATCTAAGAATAGAAAGAAATATGTATGAAAAATATGCTTTGCTTTTCTGTGAGAATATACATAACTTGGTTTTATTTATCTATCTAAAACCATACATAGGAAACCTAACAGTAAGCCTCAAAAAAATGGAAGCACAGCCCTGTGTTTAGTTATTGCACAAGTAGTTGGAATTCCTTACAGTTAATAGTAACGAATAGATTATGTAATTATATATCCTAAATTTATAAATATATATCCTGTTTCCATCTTTGCCTTTTTCTAGATTATCTTACAGGTATATATAGTAAGGGAGCAGTGTTGCCAACCCCCTGAAGTGAAATTTACTGACAGGATACCAACATTTACAAACACCAAATTTTTACTGGCAAAAATCATGACATTTACTGACAGAACCACTTTTTTTACTGACACTGCAAAAAAGTACCTAAATGCAAATTTTGTGTGCTAAACAGTGCAAATATCATTTTTAAACTGTAAACATGTAGCTAGTGCTATTAGCAATGTGTTGAAGTTAAACAAAAAAACATATTTCTCCGTTTACATGAAGGTCATGTTAATATAACCCAGCTAGAAAAGAGTTCCCCCATACACCATAGTCTGCTGGAATACCACCCTAACAGTGCAAGGGAACTCTGACATACAGGGGAAAGCTTCAGATCATGATTTAAGGGGGAACTCTGATGTAAGGGGGGTTCCAGTGACCAAAGACCACCTGAAATCAGAGTCCACTGCATTCCCCTTTACATCAGAGTTTCCACTTACATTAGGGTTTTCAGCATTACCCATTACATCAGAGTTCCCTTTTACATCAAGGTCTGCAGAGTTCCCCCTTGCACTGTAAGGCGGGTATCCTGCAGACTCTGATGTAAAGGGGAACGCCAGGAACTCCGATGTGGGGGGCCTCTGGTGACCACAGACCATTTTCCATGGAGGGAATACACTAAGGTAAGGGCATGGTGGGTTACTGATATAAGGGGAACCTTTATATCAATGCCCCCTTACATTAGTGACCCCCCCTTTAGACTAGCCTGGTGGCGCTGTCACTGTCACTCTCAGGTGCATTGTGCAGGGCTCAGTCAAATTGTCCTCTTCAGGCACTAGCTTGGCGGCTTTGGTTTTGTCCTATAGTCTTCTCTCCACAGTCCACCCACATCTGACTCCTCCCGTGATCCCCATCCTGGCGGTGCTCTCACTCTTGAATCCTCTCTAGGCTCCCTCTCAGAGACTTCAGGCATGATACAAGACAAGAGATGGTCAGAGATTGGGGACATGATATAAAAGATAGTTAGAGGCTGTGGAAATGATACAAGGAGATAATCACAGATTGCAGACATGATACAAGAAATGGTTAAAGGCTGTGGACATGATACAGGAGGTGGTTAGAGGTTGTGGACATGACACAGGAGGTAGTTTGAGGCTGCGGACATGATACAGGAAGTGGTTAGAGGCTGCAGACATGATACAGGAGGTGGTTGGAGGCTGTGGACATAATACAGGATGTGGTTAGAGGCTGCAGACATGTTAAAGGAGGTGGTTAGAGGCTGCGGACATGATACAGGAGGTGGTTAGAGGCTGCGGACATGATGCAGGAGGTGGTTAGAGGCTGCGGACATGATACAGGAGGTGGTTAGAGGCTGCAGACATGATACAGGAGGTGGTTAGAGGTTGTGAATATCTATGATTCTGTAAAATCTCACCACTGCTGTTCTTGTCTGGTAACTGCTGTGCCTCCTCAGTCCTCAAGTGTGGACATCCCATAGATAGGAGCCATGGATGAATGTTGCAGGGGTCCAGTCTCCAGGACTCAGTGTGGGTGTGCTCACAATGGCGTGTTGGTAGTCTCCAGCAGCCATGGATGGATGGTGTAGGGGTCCGGGCTTCAGGATTCAGTGTGGCCATGCTTACAGTGCCGTGGTGGTGGTGGGAGTCCCCACAGGCTCCAGCCATGGGGCTAGCTGGGGTCTGGCCTCTGGATCAAGAGGCGTTCCCAGGACTGCCCGCTGATGTGCTGCCGAGGCAATGAGACCGAGTGCCGACTGCTGTCCATTCAAAAATGGCACCAGGTTGCACCATTAAATCACTAACTCAATGCGCATGCTCCCTCCCAAAAATGGGCAAGCACTTACAAGCTTGCCTGAGCTCAGCAAGCTTTGGAACTGAGCATGGGCACTTCGAATGTTGGCCCGCAGCCATATTTTTCACTGGAGGCTGCTGTCCGTAATGGGCAAATGGGGCGGTTGGAAAGGGTAAGGTAGTCCATGGTACAAAGCAGAGGTGTAACAAGAACCTTCAGGGCAAGAAACCATGAAGGGCCCCCCTGACCCTGTCCTGAGGCCCTTTCCATTGGTCCCAGGGGCCCTTTACTACCATCACGGAGCCCTTTATTACTACCCTGCATTAGCAATTTAAAAAAGTTTATTTTCAAATAACCATTAATCAACTAAACAATAATAGATACAGTATGATCAAAATAGCAAACCACAAGGAAAAACAGAAACTAAATGGAAATCTAACTCTTGTCATACTCAAAGGAACCCTCCCAGCTCCCTCTTAACCCCCCAAGGGATACCCAGTGACCTACCACCACAGTCCTGCTAAACCAGTCTGCATGTAAAATACACAGTAAAACAATACATAAAGGAGATGCACTAATAACTCTGTTAGAATAGTAGCTGGGGCAACTATACAGTATATAAGTCCCAATTAAAAATATAGGTGGACTAAAGGTCAGTGTGGTGTAAAAATGGCATGGCAAAAGCTAATCTCCAGTGAATGGGCTGCTATCCACATCACTATGGTAAGGTGACCAGATAAAATCCAGGGACATATTTTTTTTTTTTATTGGTAAATGGTAAACAATTTTATAAGCATATTTTCCTCACATTATATATGCAGTGTATGTGGTATGTGTTTATGGAATGATTGTATGGTTTATACATTATTTCTCACATTTCTTCCATGAGATAAAAAAAAGATACTTCTTAGAATTTTTTGAGATATGACTACCAAATGTTATGAAGAGAAGATAGAGAAAAAACAGAGTGCAGAGTTCAGGATTTAAGAAACAGACCACTGAGGCCATGCACATGTAGCACTACCCCCATAGAGCTGCTGGTAGTGCTGGGTCCTCTGCTCTATCTCTGGCCCTGGGTGAAACCTCAATTCCGCTGACACCACCAGAATGTCATGGCCAAGAACTCCCAGCAGTCACACAAAGATGCCACACACTGACCTTTGGAAAATAAGCAGATTGTATTGGCACACCAAATTTAACAGGTAACACAGCAGATCACTAGTTCAGTGTGAACATATGAAAATAGTGCAATACATATACAATACAATAAACCCAGGTATCCTTAACCGCTTGCCGACCGCTGGTCGGCAATTGACGGCGACAAAGTGGCTCTGTAACGCAAATCGCCGTCATACGACGGTGGGCGCGATACAGAGCCACTGTGAGCGCGCGCGCTCACTGTGTCCGGGGGGTCCAGGGAGCGGGTGCGGCGGCTTCGATTGCCGCCGGCCACCCGCGATGCCCCCCCCGGAGCGAATGAGCGGAGGTCCGTGTAAGTAAACACGGACCTCCGCTCTGTGTGAGGGGGAAGGGCTGTGATCACAGCCTTCCTGTAAGTGAAGGCTGTGACCACTTCCTTTCCCCAGCTAGGCAAGTCCCCCATACAGTTAGAACACGCCCAGGGAACATAGTTAACCCTTAGCGCGCCCCCTGCAGGTTAACCCCTTCACTGCCAATGGCATTTACACAGTAATCAGTGCATTTTTATAGCACTGATCGCTGTATAAATGCCAATGGTCCCAAAAAAGTGTCAAAACATTCCGACATGTCCGCTGAAATATCGCAGTACCGCTAAAAATCGCAGATCGCCGCCATTACCAGTAAAAA
>BLSH010457960.1:100170-113547 GCA_018402905.1 Glandirana rugosa | reverse complement strand
CGCAATTGTCAGTTAAAGTGACGCAGCGCCGAATCGCAAAAAGGGCTCCGGTCCTAAAGCTGGAAATCCTTCCGGGGCTGAAGTGGTTAAGTCATAAGCGTAATAATCAACTTCCAAAATCAGTCTACCAAAGCTTGCACGGGAGAATAAAATAATGGTTTGGTTTGACTAAATAAGTTGGTGTGTTCAGGAATTGTTCCAGGGATTCTCTTTTGCCAATTGTGGTGCACTAAAAGCAATTTACCAAGGAAAATTAGAAGCCTGGTTTGACAAAACGCACTGCTGGTTTAGTCCCAGGAATAGAAAATTTTATAAAATAAAATAAATGCTCCACTTTTTGAGAATTAATTGGAGGCTTTTTTAAAAATAAGTTGACATTCTATGTCCAGTAAAAAGAAATCTAGAAAAATACAAGCATGTTTCCAAAAAACACAATGCAGATTTTAATTTTTTTTTTACCCTTTGCCAATATAATTACTATCTACATGCAGATTGCATGTTCTCCCTGTGCTTGTGTGGGTTTCCTCCCACACTACAAAGACAAATTGGTAGATCAATTAGCTTCTGTTTAACTTGGTCCTTATATGTGTATGAATGTGAGATAGAGACCTTAGATTGTAATCTCTTTGAGGACTGATTTGAATGTACAGCATGTAAAACTTGGCGTAAATATATACATACCTAAAATAATGGAGGAATTAAAATATGTTATTATAGCACCCCCATAGTGTAGGTGTGTTTTTCTAGCAGGTTTTTGGCTAGGAAAGGTAAATTTAGTCAGGCCTGACTGTAATGTGCAGGCCTGGGTGTTTTGATCTGTGCTGGGAGGAGAGTCTCAGGGAGGATTGGGTGGGCTAAAGGGATGAGGTCACCAGAACCTTCCTCTCTGTATCCAGTCACCTGGTGTTGGTCTCGGGGTAGAAATCTGGAAGATAGGTGGAGACATCTGGAATATTCTAAGGAGCCCTGGCCAATCCCCATGCAGGGTTGTCAGGGGGCAGGACTCCTTAAATACTGAGAGTCAGCCCAGTCTGGGAGGAGTGGTGTCGGGTGGAAAGTTGGAGATGTAGCAGAGGTGCTGTGGAGAAGGCCCCTACCTGGGAGGTCGCCCCCAGTCTGGGGAGGGTGACCTTGGGGCCTGAAAGTTCGGGTGCAGCCAGAGAGGAGAGAGATCCTTGGAGTGGCACAGGAGGAACAGGAGAACAGTGGAGGTGCTACACAGTGAGAGACTTTAAGGAACCCATCGGTGCAGTGAGTGATGGTCCCTGGGACTGAAGAAGAGAAAGTGCTGGAGCAGGCTGGGAGAGGAAAGTGGGAGCCTTGGAGGTCAGTGAAGGGAAGGAGAGAGTCACTGAGGAAAAGTGAAGGTCTAGAGGACCTGGAGTCAGCGATGGGCTGGGTGTTGTAGTCCGTCAAAGGCCTGGTTAGCACAGAAGTACTTTTCTGCACAATCAGGGGCCCGTGTGCCCCTTGCCTGTAATGGGTGTTCCTGAAGTCCATCGGGACAGGGTAGGCCTCACCAAGTGCTAACCACGGTGAAGAACCATGAGTAGAGACCTAATAAATTCCTTTTAGGCCGGAAGCCAAGTACTGAGCTGGAGGGTGAAGGAATAATAGTCTGCAGAGGGAGAGTCTGCAGTGTCAGTGCACACATACAGGCTTGTATGTGCCAACTTTGTACTATAATTCTACTGGGCATCCCGCAGTAAACCCTTATCCCCATTCAAGTTATTTCCCCCAATAAAACAACAAAAACAACAGCTGGCCTGGTCAGTGTCTCCGGGTGAGTGATATGGTGTGATTGAGGTCAGCTAGCAGGTGAACCACTACTTTCATCCACTCTCAAGGGAGCACATGGCTACATTTGGGGGCTTGTCAGGGATTACCTGCAAGCAGTCAGTCATCACCCATAGCAACCGCAAGAACTAAGCCTGAGGAGTGTTAAAAATGTTTTATTACCAATGCGGATCTAACCGGGATAAGAACTGTGTACTTTACAGCAGGAACTATCTACCTTTGCTAAAAACTATTACTGACGACCTGAAAAATTGGGTTAAACCTTATTTCTCCTGGTTTGCTTGAGCGGCAATACTCAAAATTAATATACTTCCCCGCATTCTATTCCTAATACAAACAATCCCAATCCTAATTCCCCAAGCTTTTTTTGCATCTTTCCGTAGATGCTGCTCTAACTTCCTTTGGAAGAACAAACGCCCCAGGATTAGTCAGGAGCAACTTACTAAACCGAAATCTAAAGGTGGTATAGGACTCCCAGACCTTAGACACTACTACTGGGCTTCCCACTTGACAAGAATTGACAACTGGTACGCCCACGAAAACAGCAAGAACTGGATTCATATTGATAGTGCCTTCTCCCCGATACCAATGAAATCGACCCCGTGGATACCCGCGCAAGCAATCGCCTCTGCTCTCAAGCAACACCCTGTTATTCACACAACATTGTGCTGCTTCAGAGAAGTGTGTAGGAAAACAGGCCTCTCGTCCAACCCCGGACCCTTCACTCGAATTCAACACAACCCAAACTTTCCCCATGGAATGTCCAATCGATTTCTACACGGAGTTTGGCCCCATCAGGATATGACTGCTTCCCATTTCTATAAAGACAGAATCCTACTAAATCGAGAGGCAATTCAGACATGTGATCCAAACACCTTGATCTCCCCATGGGTATACTTCCAAATTCGCCACTTTCTAAGAGAGACCAACAGGGAATCAGCTCTCTCGAGACCCCTCACCCCGTTTGAAAATCTCTGGCACAAAGCCACCTGATCTCGACTATCCATAAGATGCTCTTTGCCTCGGTGCTCCCCAGCACCGCAACCTCATGTGCGAGATGGGAAAGGGATTTGCAAACGACATTCTCGGACGATAAATGGGAAAAAATGTTCACACTGGCCCATAAATGCTCACTTAATGTATCCATACAAGAGAATAGCTACAAACTGCTTACACTCTGGTATAGGACTCCACAGCTTCTCCATAGGTACAACCCCGCTATACCCGACCAATGCTGTAGATGTTCCAGTGAGCCCGGTACTCTACTGCACATTTGGTGGACTTGCCCAGCACTACAACAATTCTGGACCCAAGTACACGATCTGATCACCAAGATCTCCACGTACCCCTTGGAAGCCACCCCAGCGCAATCTCTTCTTCACCACTCAACACTCAGAACACACATATCGAAAATCCTTGGCAATACACCTACTCAATGTTGCCAAAATGTGCATCCTAATCCGTTGGAGATCTACGTCCCCCCCGACAATCTCAGAATGGCTCACTCGAGTCAACCGGATTGCAGAGATGGAAGAACTAATACAGATAGCCAGAGACTCCCCCACCAAATTTACTAGTACATGAGCTTGTTGGATACATTTTAAAACCACGCAAGAGTACACGACACTGATGACTAGACGCTGAGCTCACCTCATTCCACCCAGGTCTGAACCCTAGCCTGGACTTTCTGGGGTCGAAATGGTGGAGACCCACGGAATGAATACCCCCCCCCGTGTCCCCAACTTCCTCAACCCTTCCCTCCTACCCCTCCTTCCCTATCCTGTGCAATCACTCTCTGCATGCTCTTAAACACAGCCCCATACAAAATTGGACCCAGCGGACGTAACCGCATGCAGCCACGTCTCACTGCTTACAACTCCCCTTATAAGACAGACAAAGCACTGTTTAAAGGCCCACTCTCCTATTTCAACAAACACAAACTTCTTTAAAAGGTAAAGGCCACAGCAGCTTCTATGTCCTGGCCTCACACACAATTAAGGGAATATCTGCCCCCCTTTCCAACCACAGTCTAGAGTCTTTAGGTATATCAGCAACCTGGCATACCCGATAAGAAGACCTGAAGACCCAGACAGAGCATGTACGTGATAAGTAAATGATGGATGTTACTGAATATCGGCTGCCTAGCCACATAGACATGACGATGTACGCTGTGATCCTCTGCAACTGTGTTTTACATTATCTGATCCCCCCCTTTTTTTTGTATGTCACACAATATTCCTTTGAGCTGTTGAGTGCATTGTACTGACTCTTGGCAAAATAAAATTTTTGAATGGAAAAAAAAAAGAAAGAACTGTGTACATTGCCTTTAACTGTGCTACATTAAGTGTGCCATTAGTGGAGTGTCCAAAGCAACCAGCGGGAGCCACCAACAGTATTGCTGCCTGCCTACCCAGCCACTCCAAAACAGCATTGGGGATGGACACTTAAAATACCAATCCTGCAATTCTGTGACTTTGTAGCATGTGTTGCTGCCCATGGCAATCATGGCGGGTGAATGCATCCATGGATTACAAATATGTCACGTGCAATGCTACAGCCGGACATTCCCACTGGATTACAAATATGCCCATCGATCTGCTAAAGTTGGGCATTACAAGTGCTTTGAAAATGACTGTTCCAATTCCTGCAAACAGCAAAGTATGCCAGAGACTGTTCTTGTTGCTAAAGAAAGAGACTGTATTTGTTTACCAGCAAAACAGTGGATACTACAACTTACTGTTGCTACTGGCAACCACCGTCAAAGTCTGGACAAGTCCTGCTAGCGTCAGAGTACCTATAAAGTTTTGTTCTGCAGGCAAGGGCTTACATCATTGTGACATGCAGTACGCCTGCTTTTCAGGACATTTGGAGCCAACTCATCAGGCAACGTGGGGGCGGCGCCACGCCCTGGAAGAAGCTGCGCGCCTGCAGCTAGCATCAGTCACCACGAGGAGCAAGATGGCGGAAGGTGGGAGACTGCTTCCAGCGCTGACCTGGTTGCCAGACAAACCGGAACGTACCCTAGTTGATACAGGGGTTCAGGTGGAGCCATGCTGGGGAATCACCTTGGGAGTCATCAATGGGATGGAGCGGCTGTGTCTTGTCTGCCGAATACTCACCATCGACGTCACTGCCTGGGCCCGGTGCGGCCATTGTGATGCTCCACTCACCCGGCGGGTATCTACAGAGCAGGAGCCACAGTACTACTTCATGGACCTGCAATTAGGGCTATGCCGTCTGCAGCCGCGGAAGTCCCAGATGGCCGGATCGGGCCTGGTGAGATCGCCTCAAGGTGGAGCGGAGTTGCAGCCTAGCGACTGCCCCGCGAACATCCAGAACAAGTGGGAAAGGGAGACTGTGGGAACCTACAGCCTGGCCGGGGACTCAGTAACCGTGAGTGTTGCTAAGCAGGAGCCCGGGGTCCCTGAAATGCCGGCTGTACCCCTACCTGCAAACATCCCAACTAATTTGGAGTCAGCAGGGGAGGGAGAGGTGTCCACTGGTAAACCAGATGAGGATGCGGAGCAGAGGGCCATAGACTGGGGGTCGCCCAGACTGTTAACAGAATTCAGGTCCTTGGAACACTTAGTGGAGTGGTCATCACCAAGTGAGGAGTCAGAAGTGGAGCAGGAGACAGGAAGTTCACATGCCCTCTACTTCTCTGATGGGGATGAGACGGACCCCCTCAGGATCCTGAATCAGCAGCAGAAATCCCCAGTTTCAGCTACCAGACTTTCTTAAACAGGCCTTCTACTACCCAGGCCAGAGCACCCACCTACCGGCAGTGGGTGGTGCGATCCCAAGATACCCAGGTCACGTCTGGGAAGGGGAGGCATGACAGTCTGCCCAGATTCTCCCAGTATCAGAGGGAGGTCCAACGTTGGGTCGCTCTGGAGTGGGGCCTGGACTACCCATACTTTCCACCCCATGTCATGGAGATCGTGGTGAGCTCAAGAGGAGAGTGGGAGGATGAAATGACATGGGACTTTCTACATGTGCCTAAGACCTTGTGGGGCCCTGAGAGCAGCCAGTGGGATAGGTTCCTGGATCTGAAGAATCAGTGGAGCCTGGGTAGGGCTATCCGGAAGGATTGTGTTCTGCTTATTAAAGAAGGACAGCCCTCAAGGAGCTATTCCATATCTGTTCGGGGAGAGGGGGACCAGCGAATAAGATTGCCTGATCCTCATTAATATGCATGAGACTGTGAAGTATAGCAGACTGTGCAGCACATTCCAGGGACTGTTGGAAGAATAATAGAATGTGCATCCTTCCCCTGAACTGCAGGACAAACTAGCCTGCCACCCTGTGCCCAGTGGAAGAGACTGTCACTGCAAGGACACTGGGGTGAAGTTTGCCCTGTTTGTTTTTTTCTCTTGTGTTTCCTGGAGTCCACTACCAGGGAGGGGATCCTTCCACCAGGAACTTTAAAGAAACTTTTCAATTACTCTTTTTTTTTCTTCTTTCTGCTCTGCAGTGAGCCTATATAGGTCAAGAATTGTGTGAAGAGTTGCTGTGTTCTATGAGGAGGCATGTAACCCCTCCTGATAAGTGGTTGTTAGTCAGTTAGTTTAGATAGTAGTGTTTCCCTTCTCTTAGGATTCCGGATGGAACAGCTGTTCATCTTATCCGTCTAGAGTCAAGCCAAACGACAACTGTTGCTAACTAGGCGGGGGGGGGGAGGGCTTCCCTTTAGGGGGGGTGCTCCTGCCCAGAAAGTGTACAGTATGCTGCAAGTAGATGCAGGGATTGTAGATAGGAAATGTGATAAACTGTATATTGTAAATATTGCAAAAATGGAGATGGTATATTTTTGATACTTATTTATTTGTGTACAGTTTTTTATGTCCCCTTCCAAGTTTGTTCCCTTTTCTCCTACAATTTTCTTACTTTGGGAGGCCCTGCTTCTGTTTAAGGAGAAATAATTTTTAATTTCAGCTGGGGACCAGCTGATGTTTGGGGGAGGGGGGTGAGGGTAGCACTACCATAGTGTAGGTGCATTTTTCTAGTAGGTTTTTGGCTAGGAAAGATAAATTTAGTCAGGCCTGACTGTAATGTGCAGGCCTGGGTTTTTTGATCTGAGCTGGGAGGAGAGGCTCAGGGAGGATTGGGTGGACTAAAAGGATGAGGTCACCAGAATCTTTCTCTCTGTATCCAGACACCTGGTGTTTGTCTCTGGGAAGTCAATCTATCGTCAATCATGCCACCCACCGCACCCTGAAAAAAAAAATCTCCAGCCTACTGCAGGCTAAGCCGTTTGACAGTTCTTATATAGGTAAGTGGCGGGGCCACCCGGCTACGCACCTGGTGGCACCACCCCTTCTGATGTCACTGACCCAGCATTCTCTGGTCTGTGACATCAGAAGGGGGCGGTGCCACCACCAACTATGTGGCCTAGTATGGTTTGGGGGGGCGCTCGCTCACCCCCCCTTTCCTGACCTGCCAGGCTGCTTGCTCGGATAAGGGTCTGGTATAGATTTTTTGAATTTTGGCATGGGGTTCCCCTTAAAATCCATACCAGCCCCGAAGGGCCTGGTATGGACGGATGGATGGGTCCACGCCATTTTTTTCTTTATTTTTTTTCAATAGCTGGGTAGTGGCAATTGCAACCGCAAGTCAATTTCGTTTTTTTTACCAGCATTTTTTTCTTAGCTGAGCTATAGCATTCAGTGTTCTGTTGATGCTTGGCCCGGACAGTTCACTACTCTTGTGTTGCTTTCTGTATGCAATTTTGGTATGGAATTACTCTGTATAGGAACAGTGTGTTAATACATTTTGGTCACAGTTTGTATTACTTTGCTTCTATTTAACCAATACATTTTGCAATATACATAATGTCAATTTACTCTGGTGTTGTTCACTTTATTAAAGGGGGTATGTCAGAGTGGTAGAGACGGCATGCTAATCAGTCGGGTAAAAAAAACAGTTTCAGAGGGCTTATTAAACTAGTGACTCCTAAGGGGGTGCACTACAAATGCTTATTTTGAAAGCCAGAATTGAAACACATAGTAAAAAAGTATAAATAAATAATTGAAAAGCATATATAAAATAGAAACAAAACCATCATATTTTAATTTTAGGGCAAATTGAAGTGCGTCATAGTTTATCAGAAAAGAGATCTACAAAAACATACAGTACAGAGATAAAGGAAAAAAAAGTCTTTAAAAAAAAACAGTAACTGTTTATGATACACAGGGCCGTAGCAAGGGAAATGTCCTGTTAGGGCTTAGATCTACTTAAAGAGAAACTTCACTCATTTTTTTTCAATAGTCAGCAGCTTTATTTAGTTATTTACCTGCTGACTTTGTAAATTCAAATACTTGCCATCCCATGGAGTCCAGCAATGCCCTCTCGCTGTTTTCCTGGTGATCCACTTTAACTACAGTGGATCGCTGGTTTTAATGGTGATTAGTTGCCAAGACAAACATAGGTGGGCTCCTACTAACAAATTATAGATAATGCTGTTTGTTGCATCTACGTTTTCAAGAATCTACCATTGAACTTGATTTAGAAGCCCTCCGTAATTACATTGATGAAAGTTTGGAGAAAGGATTCATCCGACCTTCCACATCACCTGCAGGAGCTGGCATCTTCTTTGTTGAAAAGAAAGATAATACCCTCTGGCCCCCAGGCTATCGTGATCTCATTAAAATAACGGTCAAGAATCTATATCCACTTTTTTGGGATTATCTTGACTTGTTCATCATCGTGTACTTGGATGACATTCTCTTATTTTCCAGTTCACTTGAACTACACAGGGGTCACATAAAGAAAGTGCTAGATAAACTTTGTCAACACCATCTCTACGCAAAAGCTGAGAAATTTTAGTTTGAAAAACAGACTATTCAATTTCTAGAACTCACCATTTCTGCAGATGGCATTGCAATGGACCCACAAAAGGTAACTGCTGTATTGGAATGGCCTGCCCCGGAAGACAAGAAAGCAGTACAACGCTTTGTGGTGTTCGCTAACTTCTATAAGAAATTTATAAAGAACTTTTCCGGTATCATAGCACCCATCACCCAGTTGACCAAGCAGCACATTCCTTTCAAATGGACTCCAGAGGCTCAAAGCACCTTCGAACAATTAGAGACTCTGTTCACCTCTGCTCCTATTTTAAAGCACCCAGATCCTGATTTGGCCTATGTACTCGAAGTAGACGCTTCTGAAATTGCAGTTGGGGGCCATATTATCCCAACAACAAGGGGCCAAATCTTTGCTCCACCCTATTGCCTTTTTCTCCAGAAAACTAAGTTCCTCTGAAAGAAATTATGATGTGGGGGATTGTGAACTGTTGGTCATTAAAGCTGCCCTTGAAGAATGGCGCTACTTGCTGGAAGGAGCTGCACACCCTTTCCTTATTTTTACAGACCATAAAAATCTGGAGTATTTAAGAACTGCTAGACAACTAAGACCTCGACAAGCCAGATTGGCACTCTTCTTTTCTTGTTTTGTATTCCACATAACATTTCATCCTGGATCCAAGAATGGCAAGCCTGACGCTCTCTCACGCATGTTTCCTGAAACAGTTCCATCTTCTGAGCCTGACACTATTCTGCCAGCTAAAAACTTCTTGCTGCTTCAAGCAGATTTGATGTGTCAAATTAAGGAGGTGATCAACATCCACCCACCTCCTATGGATTTACATCTTCAAAGAAGGGATGAACTCTATTTCCACAATGAACACATTTTCATTCCTGGACAGTTTTGGGTTCCCATTCTCAAAAGGTGCCATGATCATCCTCTGGCAGGACGCTTTGGAATTCACAAGACCTCAGATCTGGTTTCTCATTCCTTTTGCTGGCCAGATTTATTAAATAAAGGACAGCTCTGTATGCTTCAGAAACACGTCTGATCGTGCCAAGACCTGGGGCCTGTTGGAATCCCTTCCGGTACCTGAAAAGCCATGGAGTATGATTTCCATGGACTTCATTGTGGAACTTCCCCCATCTGAAGGATTCACTACTATCTTTGTTGTAGTTGATCCTCTGCAAAGATGGCACACTTCATACCTTTGAAAGGAACTCCCTCTGCCATTGAAACTGCTGCCGCCTTCATAAAGGAAGTTGTGAGGCTGCATAACATCCCAGCTAATATTGTTTCTGATCGTGGGGTTCAATTCACCTCCAAGTTTTGGAAGGGCCTGTGTGAGGCATTAAATATTGAACTTCATTTTTTGTCTGCTTACCACCCGCAGACAAATGGACAAACCAAACTCATGAACAGTATTTGAAATGCTTTTCGTCCTTTTCGCAAAACGACTGGGTGCACCTCCTTCCATTGGCAGGATTTGCTTATAATAACTTGGTTCATTCTGCCTCCAAGCAGTCTCCTTTCTATGCCAACTATGGATATCACCCTTCCTTCCTACCTGAAGTGCCCACAGAATCTGCTGTACCAGCTATACAAGAAAGACTGAACTTTCTCAACAGTAACAGCCAGGTCTTGCGAGAAACCATCTTGAAGGCGCAGGCAGGTGCTAAGAAGTTTTTTGATAAAAAAAAGAGAGGGAATTTAAATTTGAAACCAGGAGATAAGGTCTGGCTGTCTACGGCAAATTTAAAATTGGGGTGTCCCTCAAACAAGTTTGGTCCAAGATATCTGGGTCCCTTTGCAATTAAGAAAAGGATCAACTCTGTGGCATTTGAATCATCCTTGCCAAGTAATCTGAAGATTCACCCCATGTTTCATGTGTCACTAATGAAACCAACAGTTCCCAACCGCTTTCCGAATCGAGGGTCTGAAGTTCCTGCTCCGCTATTGATTGAGGGTAACGAGGAATATGAGGTAGAGGCTATTCTGGACTGTAAAAGGAGGGGAGGCCAAACCCAGTTCCTTATTAAATGGAAAGGCTATGGGCCAGAAGATAATTCCTGGGAACCAACCTCTAATGTCCATGCTCCTCGGTTGATACAAGCCTACCTCCAACTTCACCCTGAGAAACGATTGCTAGCGGGCATCCGGAGGCTGCCCCTAATGGGGGGGTAATGTCAGGGAATTCCTATTAGACGCCTTGCTCGCAGATGTGCGCATGCGCATGGAATTTCCCGAAGACCGGCTAACAGGCACACGCATGCGTGCGGGAACACAAGAGCGTGCATGCACACGCACGTGGACACAGTTGCACTTGACTCCAGGCGGCCTATTTAAGGGGAGCTCAGTTCCATGATGTTTGGTGACTGATCTTCTGCTGTGACATGAATCCTGTATCCTGATTGATCCTGTATACTCTGTTCCTGTTAAACTCCAAGTGTTTTCCCAGCTGTCCGCTGCACCAGCGCTGCACATCGCTGTATGTTCCAGCCTTCTGAATCTGGACAACCTGCCAGCCCAGAACCTTACACATAAGCGGAGTTCTCCTTTAATCTGGACCAGTCCTATGAACATTGCTACTGTTCCTGCTTTCCTGGTTCCAAAGTCGCATCCTCTGCTACAGGTTCTGCAAGCAACATCAGGCACTCGTGTCCCTCCTGTCCCTCGGCTCCCTCTGTTTCACCTTCAGAGAGGGCCAGGGCGGGAGATATAAGAGAGGCCGACCTCATCAACCCAGACTCCTACCAGGTACGTGTCAATGATGCTGTATATGCGACCTGTGCAAAAAGAGAAAGGCTTCTATTCACATAAGTATAATCGCATTGCATGGATGCATCATTCAGGGAGCAATATGGCCCAATGCATGGCATCAGTAGCACTGTATGTGTTCTATACCAAGTCCTCTCAAGGGTCCCCAAGCCTTCCTGGCTTCTTTGGCCAGTCTCCAGGTCTAGAGCCCCCAGTCTCTTTAGCCATATCTGTCTTAGGAAATTTCCCCACACCCCTGAACCCTGGAACAGTCTTACCGGGTCCGCTGGGTGATCTTTCACTTCTAGATACATTGGAGTGGGGCGCAGATGGGCACAGCAAGTCCTCAGCAGCCGTGTATCTCTCCACGAGGTCCACCAGCTGGCTTGCAGTTTTGGAGTCCCCATGGCTGACCTATTTCCTCAAAGCAGCAGGGAGCGCCCGTAGATAGTGGTCCATGACCACACACTCCACAATCTGGGGACCTAGCAAAGTCTCCGGCTGTAGACATTTCCCGGTAAGGTGAACTAGGTCGAACATCTGCGAATGGGGTGGCTTGTCGGTGCGGTGGCTCCACTGATGCACGCGTTGGGCCCGGACTGCCATGGTGAACCCCAGGGGTGCGAGTATCTCTGCCTTTAGAGTCTCATAGTCCTGGATCTTATCTAGTTCCAGATCAAAGTAGGTCTTTTGGGGCTCACCTGTAGAAAATGGGGCCAACAGCCCTGCCCATTGCTCCTTCGGCCACCCTTCGCGGTTGTCAACTCTCTCGAAAGTTGTGAGGTACTCCTCTACGTCATTCGCCGGTGTCATCTTCTGTAGATGGTAGGAGGCGCACACTAATTTTGGTTCCACAGTCACCGGAGGTGCGGGTCCCTTTTTTAACTCCAACAGGGCCTCCGCAAACTGTTGGTTCATCTCCTGTTGAGCCGCTTGTTGTGCTATGATAGCCTGGCGACTCTCCTCTCACTGAGCTGCAGTAGCCTCTGCAACCTGGTGGTTGGTTTCCCTCTGAGCTTCATTGGCTTGCAGGGCATTCAACATTTCCTCCATCTCTGAAAGCTGCCTTGTTGAACTCCACCACGTGTGGGAGATTAGCTCGTGGGGATCACTTTTCTGAGGACAATGTTCAGCATGGTGGTCAGTTTCTTTAAAATTTGGCGGCTTGCCAGGTTTATTATCACAGGTTTGCAAGATCAAAACACATAAAAAAACAGAAAACAAAACCTTGCTGTCCGGCACTAAACTAAACAATCGGATTCCTCTCTATACAGTGTGGGGCTGTCCCCTTCACCCACAAAAAATAAGCACAGTGCAAACCTTGATCTTTGAATCCAAATTATCACACACAGCTCATTCAGTTTTCTCCCTCTGAGTTCCAGCATAAAGCTCTCCTCTGCTCTCTTCCTGGTCATTAAATGCAGGTGGAGAGGGGTTTGAGTGGACCAGAAAGTCCAGGCTGGAGCCAGCTCTGCCACGGTGGCTGGCAAAACCCGGGTGGGACTCTCGCTAGTCGCCACAAAGTGGCTTCATGCGAGGTGACACGTATCGCCCGTCCATTATGGAGCCTCACATAATGGCATAATATATACTATACACGATAGAGAAAAAATTCGGAATGGCAGCACTCCCAACATTTATTGAAAAATAAGCAAATAGGGGAGATTCAGGTGGGGGGAGGACAGAGGTTGACGCATTTCACACTATTCAAAGTGCTTTGTTAAAACCATACAATCAAACATTACCCATAGAACTATGCATACAATGATTAAAGAAAAACAGGTGTAAAACATCAATCATGACTAGCTCAAGGGGTAAGTGAAAAAAACCTGTCCTAGATTCCATGTAACACAGAAACCAGAGATAGGGAAAGTGAGATATAGCTTAAAATGGGCAATGAGTGCAATTGATACAATGAATATAGTACTCATACATAATAATGTGATGATAGAATAAATAAATAAATATAATTATATATATATATATATATATATATATATATATATATATATATATATAAAA